>BLFK01000397.1:1423163-1434674 GCA_014634185.1 Astreopora myriophthalma | reverse complement strand
CCCCCCCCCCCCCCCCCAAATAATATTGCTTATCGACAAGTTAATATTAGTTTGGTTTATTCATTTATTTTTTTTTGTGCACAAAAGGCCCCCAGCCTCTCCCTCTGCATGGTCCCTGATAGATGTAAATAGGATAACAACAGCATCAAACAGTTATTAAGAGGCAGATGGTGTATTTTACAATTTCATCAAATAACCAGTAACATATCACATCACTCAAATAATTATGTGTTTTTGGTACACTCAAAAATTAAAACTATTCAACAAATAAAGTCAGGTGCCTAAGGAAAGAAAGAACATTATTGAGCTTAAAAGCTTACACAGAAATACTTTTGTCGAGTTTCGATTTTTATACACCAGATTTGAACTGAAATTGTAATGTCTATTGGAAAATGAAGAATGGTGTCAAACATTGGTAAGGGATAAAGTGCTGTAAATTATATATGAAGAGATTATAACATCCTAGAAGGATTGACTATATTTTATTTTAATTTAGTTCTTTTAATAAGCTTAATTTGATCCATCACATCATGCAAACCAGCCCAACTGTGGGCTACATGTGCAAATTGAGTGATCAGCCCGCCGTTGATAAAATTGCATATATTTTAAACAGCACTCAACACTGTTCTGTGAGATTTGCACCATCTGCAATTCAGGTACCAAAAGTAAAGGGGGCTATTTTGAGAAGAAAAGCAAGTTGGGTGGAATACGGTGAGAAAAACACCAGATATTTTCTAAACTTAGAAAAAAAAGGGTGAGAAGAAGACCATCACCAAATTGAAATTAAACGATGAAATGGAAACTGAAGATCAGCAGATCATTCTAAGGGAAGAGGAGAACTTTTTACAAAGCTTTATATGAATCAAGTAACATCAACATGGAAACACCAGAGAGCAACATTTTCTTTGAAAACGAGCTTATTAAACCTTTAAGCGATGAGAATACGAATATTTGTGAATGAAAAATAACTAACGAAGAGTGTAAAAAAGCCTTAAATGAAATGGGAACAGGTAAATCTCCGGGCTCAGACAGCCTTACTTCTGAATTTTATAAGTGATTCTGGGATGAAGTTGGTGATGATGTCGTACAAAGTATCAACAACGCCTTTGACAAAGGAGAACTGTCGATTTGTCACAAAAGAGGCCTCATCACTCTTCTACCAAAGAAAGACAAACCCATCAATGTCCTAAACAACTTACGCCCAGTTACTTTGCTAAATGTGGACTATAAAATTGCTACAGAAGTAATAGCGAACAGATTAGCAAAATTACTCCCAGACAACATAAGTCCAAATCAAACTGGTCATGTGAAGAATAGATACATTGGCAAAAATGTCAGACTTATTTCTGACGTTATCGACTATGCCAAAGCAAAGCAAACACAAGGCATCGCCCTTTTTCTTGACTTTAAGAAAGCGTTTGATTCAATTGAATGGGAGTACTTGCACAAAGTCTTGGATGTTTTTAACTTCAAGCAAGATTTCAAAAGATGGGTTAAGGTGTTTTACACGGATATTTCTAGCTGTGTTACAAACAATGGTTTTGCATCCCCTTTTTTTTTTAACCTAAAACGTGGAGTAAGACAAGGCTTCCCGTTATCAGGACTACTGTTTGTTCTAGGAATAGAACTGCTTAACCTTGCATTTCAAATGAATAGCAACATCAAGGGAATAAAGGTCGGAGACAAGGAAATAAAAAATACCCTATATGCAGATGACACTACTCTTCTTCTCGGAGATCTAGATTCAGTGCAGACGTCACTTGAGACATTAGAAAATTTCAGAGGGTGCTCAGGCTTAGAACTGAATAAATCAAAAACAGAGGCCATGTGGTTTAACCCTTTCACTCCCAGTAGTGCCACTTACAGATTTTACTCTGTCTAACGCCAGACGATTTTACTCGTCACTGGGGCACCCCTTGGGGCTGAAAGGGTTAACCACCTCTCCGTCTGATCAGAAAAGTTCTATGTCTCCATTAACCCTTTCACTCCCAGTAGTGCCACTTACAGATTTTACTCTGTCTAACGCCAGACGATTTTACTCGTCACTGGGGCACCCCTTGGGGCTGAAAGGGTTAATAGGCTGCTGGGTAACAAGGAACGACACACCATTCGAGTTTCGCTGGCCAGAAAATTCTGTTTATGCTTGAGGTATCCATTTCTCCAACAATAGAAGCAAATGTGAAAGTCTTTATTTTGATAAGAAACTGAAAGATTTGGAAAAAATCCTTAATTCCTGGAAAAGGAGGAAACTGACTCTGCTTGAGAAGGTCAACATTGTTAAGTCACTCAGGTTGTCTAAACTAATATACAACGCTTCAGTTTTACCATTACCTGAAAATTTCAGCAAAAGGGTAGATAAAACCATATTGCATCTTATATGGGATAACAAACCACATAAAATTAAAATACATTAATTGGAGACAGGAATGTGGGCGGATTGAAAAGATTGACAAATTCTTGATACCTTAGGAGTTTTCCACTATTAGGGTTTAAGACATGTTTAACTTTTGTAACACCCGCCTTGTGCCAAGACTCACAAAATATTGGCTTAGCTGCAATTTTTATTTCATGGTTGTTCCATATTATGGCGTCGTATGGATCTGTTTTTTCTTGATCTATTTCAGCTTTGATTTTTTTTATCATTTCCCAATAATTTAGAATTTCTGAATAGAAGCAAGGAATGTTCTTCAAACTGAGTTCTTTGGTTTTAATTACTGCATGATATTAAGAACTTAAAACCGCCTAGGTGTCGTGTCATGTAATTTGGGATGATTTTCAACGGTGCATTCCCCTCTGTATTGAATCTTCTCACCCATGAAGCTTTCAAGGCTTTATTCATTGACTCAAACTCACTCATTTTTAAAGTTAAATCCAGTTTCATAGTGTACCACAGCCTTCTTAGTGATTTGTGATTGTACTCAGAAACTCACCGGGGTAATGAACAATACGGATCATCATACAAAGTATGTTCATATTTCTGCACTAAGAGATGTCTGCAGAAGAGGTACTAAGAGCATTCACATACTACTGCTTCACTTAAGGCTTTCTGAAAAAAATCCTCACAGACAACAGAAAAGAATTTGCAAACAAAAAGATGAAAGGATTATTTTTGTCAAGAAAATGGCCTTCAAACTGCTCATGGATCTCCACAAACTCCTACAACTCAAGGTTTACAGATGTAGTTCAAACATCTTATTCATAGATCAAGGACAGAGGACATAAGAGCCTTGATGATAAGCACCTCTTCCAGAAATCTTAAGAAAATGGTGTGAAAAAGTACCAGAGGCCGCTTATACTAACCTGGAACACAAGCTACCATAGGGCAATAAAAATGAGTCCATAAGAAGCTGTCTAGTTGGCACAAAGGCCAACAGAGAAGTTGTTCATTCTGCAAATTCTGGGAATGATCAAGAGCCACATGATGAAACAAATCCAGAACCACATGAAGAGTTAAAAGGACATGGGGTTCAAGAGGAACAACCAGAAAGTGACAAAAAATAACAGAACATCAAGAAAAGTACAACAATCAGATGACAACAATCAAATGAGCAGAAAAAAAAATAAAGCTAGAAAGATATTTCAAGTTAGAGATATGGTCTCCATTAAAAACGATTGTGTGGACAAGACAATTCACCTCTGCATTCAAATCTCCTTTTGGGAAACTTTTACGAAATTGTTAACAACTAAGCACATGTTATGACCAAATTTGGTAGAATAAACAATGATTTTGCCCACCCATTTATGTCCTTGCACAGTAACCACTCAGTACATTGAACTTGATTACCCTACTGAGCTATCATTTTCTGCAGCGTGTAACAAAGCTATGTAGTATATTTAAATACAGTTACCACTCATAACATTGAACTTGATTTCGCTACTGAGCTGTCATTTTCTGCAGCATGAAACAAAGCTATGTACCAGACTAAGTATATTTAAATATTTTGTAATTTAAATTATTATTATTATTATTATTATTATTATTATTGCTTTAATAAACCAAACGATGTTTTTGAAGTTCATATTATTTAATCAAGACATGTTTCGGATGAAACATCATCCATCGTCAGTTGTACAGAATAAAATGAAGTTGTGCAATAAATAGTGTCATATAGTGAGACATTAATATGAATAATTAAGGATGAAGGCGAGAACAGAATAAAAACACACATCAAACTATTTAAGCTAAGAAAAGAGACTAATTAGTATGAAAGGGATAAATTAAGATGTTTGACTTGGGAATTTAGTGACGGCTGCTCCCAAAGGATGTGCATGGCTTCTTTGATTTTCAATTGGAAACTTGTTGGAGCAGAGTCGAGGATTTTAAAACAGTCTTCTGAACAAAGGGAGCGACAATTCTCAGAACCTCTCAGGTGCTTAAAGATGTGAGAATTTTTGTCGGAGGCAAGATGTTCACGAATGCGAGTGGCAAAGTGTCTATTGGTTTCACCAATATAACAGGCACTACAGCCTGCACATGAAAACTTGTAAATGACTCGCGATCGTAAACCCGCAGGGATGAGGTCCTTGGCCCCAAACCAACTCTTGATTTTAAATGGGGTGAACACAAACTTAATTTCCAGGTCGCTGCACAATGTGTTGACTAATCTCTTAATTCTGCATTGTGTTACGATGGAAAAAGGACCGATTTACGGTAATTTAAAATACAAACAATTGTCCTGACGAGCACCACTCTGAGAGGAATCGGGGGTGAAGTAATTGTTAAGAAATTTTGGGAGCAGCCATCACTAAATTCCCAAGTCAAACATCTTAATTTATCCCTTTCATACTAATTAGTCTCTTTTCTTAGCTTAAATAGTTTGATGTGTGTTTTTATTCTGTTCTCGCCTTCATCCTTAATTATTCATATTAATGTCTCACTATATGACACTATTTATTGCACAACTTCATTTTATTCTGTACAACTGACGATGGATGATGTTTCATCCGAAACATGTCTTGATTAAATAATATGAACTTCAAAAACATCGTTTGGTTTATTAAAGCCATATCTTACTTCGTGCTGCTACGAAGCCTTGGTAATATTTTATTATTATTATTATTATTATTGCTAATAATCACAGATAAAATCTGGTTTTCATTGGTTCCGGGCAACAACCAGTTGTCTGGGGAAACCAAAAAGCAAAGCGTCCTTCATTTTACTTTTCTCTCCTGCCTACATCTCCAGCACTTTCCTAAGAATCCTTGCCGATCCCAACAGTACAGATCTCTGAATCAGTTCAATGGATGTGTCTACACCTACAGTTGTATGGTCCTCAGAATTTCTTTTAACCTCAGTGGTATTGTTCCCAATGCCCCTACCACTGTGTGTATCACCTTTGTCCTTACTCCCCACATATTTCGGACTTCTCTCGCAAGATCTTGATATTTTTCAACTTTCTCATCTTCTTTTGCTCTCATCCTTCCATCTTCCGGGATTGCCACGTCTATGATTTGGCTATTCTTTTCACTTTTGTCAATGATTAATAAATCTGGTCTCCTAGCCCTGATCTCATGGTCTGCCAGTACACTAAAGTCCCATAACATCTTGTAATCCTCATTTTCAAGTACACTTTCCGGGACATGGTCATACCACCTCTCACTTCGCTCAAACCCATATTATTCTGACAGGTCCCAGTGAATTGCCCTAGCTACATTGTCATGCCTCGTATTGTATTCCTTTTGCCCCAGTTTTGGGCTCCCACTTACCATGCGGCTGATGGTCTCATTATTTTGTTTACACATTCTACATTTGGGATCATCCCGTGACCTGTCGATCATTGCTTTTACGTAATTTGTTCTTATTGCTTGATCTTCTGCTGCAATTATAATAAGAGACTCTGTTTCTCTTTTAAGCTTTCCTTCTTTCAACCAAGTCCATGTTTCATCGTTTCTTTGATCTTCGCTCTGTCTCACAAATTGCCCATATAATGGCATCTCTTTCCAGCTTTGGTTATTTTCAGTTCTCTTCTCTTTAAAACTGGCAGCCGTTTCTTGGTTTTCAACTCCTTTCCTCCTAACAGCTTCCAACATCTTCTCCTCACTGGATTGGACATATGTCTCCAACAGCATTCCTGCCTGATTGACACAGTCTTCTACCGAAATTAGGCCTCTTCCTCCCTCCTTCCTTGGGACGTCGTTTTACACAATCCCATGGGTGAAAGCCCCCGTTCATTGTCAGTAATTTTCTTATTCTGCGGTTTAAATCCTGGAGTTCTTGTTTCTTCCAATTAACTATACCCCTCGAATACCTGACAAGTGATACTGCTCAGGTGTTTATGGCACATATCAGGTTTCCACCATTTAGCTTGGATTGTGCAACTTTTCTAACCCGACGTACTGTAAGTATTCCTCCCGCTTTTCTTCTTCATCATGTCATGTAGCATGCCGTCCGCCTCAAGCACCCCTAAATATTTATATCCTTTGCTCTCTCTCATAGCTCTTATTGTAGTCTCGTCAGGTAATCTAATCCCTTCTGACTGTGCCAGCCTAACTACCAGTAATTATTATTATTATTATTATTATTATTATTACCCTAGCCGTTTTTCAGGTCACGATTTTCCAATCAATTATCGATTGTTATGCAGGTATCAATGTTTAGACGGAGAGGGGGGGGGGGGGTTACGGGCAAAGGTGCGGCATTTGAACACTTCTGCTGTCCCCTCTCTGGGGAATTTGACCACAAATGTGGCTCCATACTGCAGACATTTGAATTTGGCTGTGCAGAGGACTGGGGCCATTTGAATTTTACCGTGCAGAGTACACTATCGACCGGATAAACACAAGCAAAACCAATTGAGTTATCCAGTGGATAGTGATTTATCCGGCTGATAGCACCATCCATCCTTTGAACAACTGGGGCCAGATTTGTATATTTTATCAAATTTGAACTATTTTCCAGTCCCAAGGGTCGGGAATTTGACCAAAAAATTGCAAGAAAAATGACGCACCTTTGCCCGTACCCCCCCCCCCTATCCGTCTAAACATTGATAGGTGCATTATTGATATCAGTTTGAGTGGGCTTTTTAAATGAATGTACGCACTGGGATTCGAACCCACGCTCTCCTGCATCAGAGGCGATAGCGATGTCCACAAGGCCATCGAGCCAACGTCACGTGCGGGAGGGAAAACCATCTATTAATACCTTCTTTACGTGACCGGAAACCATTACTTCTCCATATCTGGTTGTATTATGTGACCAGTCAGCCATCTTCAGCCAGCTCCTTTCATTGTACAATTACTCCTGATGAAATGTCATCAAAATGCCATTGCAAAAACTTGTCAAGCATCCAATTCCCAATTTTGAGTCAAATCAATGTGTATCGTAACATTTTTAGGTGCGTACAACATTCGACGATTGGAGTTTTGTCAATGTTATCGCTATCGTTGTGGAATGTTTCACTGACCAGTTTCTAAGGCCGGCTACTATCTTCTATCAGCTTTCTAGCGTAAAATTAACCACGCTTAACACTCTTTTTTAAATCGGCTAAAAGGGAGGCTATTATTATTATTATTATTATTATTATTATTATTATTATTACTGAGAAATCTTGTCTCCTTTTTTTGCAGAATTTACTTTAGTGAAATAAACAATAGTACTTTCTATAGCCTCTTAATGGCAAACCACAGAATAGAAATGCCATAATCTGTATTGTCCCTAGTCCCACCTAAAACCTAAACAGCTCTTAACCAGTTCTTATATTCAGGTGAAGGAATACCACTTTTTCATTATGTAACTTTTCGCAAAAGCTATGAATGTGCTTTTTGCTACATGGCTGCAAGATTAATTTTGCAGTTGGCAAATACACCAGCAAAATTCTGCACTCCCTTTTACAAGAAAACCAGATTATGAGCAGAAGATAGTGAGCTCAACTAGAGCAATTTGGATTCTTTTTTTTTTGTCCAAATAAAAGGTTACTTTGAACTGACGTTTAAGACACTTTCTCCCATGTCCTTACTCCACTTACTCCCAATTGTCCTTACCATGGAGTTACTGAAAAAATCATCATAATTATTTTGGAAATCACTGGAGATCTTCTGTTCACAAACCCAAACCCAGTCTTCAATGTCAGCCAGTAGTCTCACTTTACACAATGCTCATCTGTGCCTGGACATTTTTTCCCAACTACTTTTACAAAGGCCTTCAATAGGTAACGGAAAAAACCCAAGAGCTTTTTCAAACGCCTCCAACGATTTGGAAAAATGTTTCCAACGGCCTTCCTCCACACCCCCAATACTTTTAATTAGTTTAGTACCAGTAAATACCGTAGGTAGATGTTTTCAATGTGGGTACCCAACAGGTAGCCAAAGGCTTCAGCTGTTTAGCAAGAAACCATTAGAAACTGAATGTTTTTGCGTGAGAGGTCACATTCTTGAATTGACTATGTTGCGTAAATATTCCTTTTACCTTGAACTGATTCATAGGGATAGCTTCGTTTTTTTTCACCCGTGGGTCCTCCCATGTTGTCTTCTGTGTGGCATGGTTAATGAAATAACTGCAAAAATTAACAATAATTTATACAAGCACAATGTGTAAGTCGATTCCGGACTTGGGCTAAGTTTTGAGATTTCACTTGCCAATGTGTACTGATCAGGAATACTAGATGGAAATTACTTTAAAATTACTCCAGATGAATGTCACCTGCAAATTAAAAACCACAGCTACAAGTAACAGAGTAGTTTTCAATTGACAGTCTGATGATTTGGAGTGATGTTTTTAGTATCTATTATTTCGTTTTTATAGCGAGTTTAATTTACTCATGGGTCGAAATTGCAAACTTGTTATTGGTGGTTTATTAACCTGCAGTCATTAACCCATTGACACCTGGAGATTTTGCAGAAAAACCCGTTTTGAAGCTAGTCGAGGGGTTTTCTCGTCACCAAGGTGCTATACAGAGCTAAAACTTACCACAAACCCGTTTACGGTTCATACACTGGATGGTCTTCTCATCCAGATGCAAAATATTTGCTTACGAAGTTCGGGTACGCGCAGAAAGCAAAATTTTGAGATAGTTTTTAGGTTTAAAAGTGACACAGCAGTCTCAGCTTTTACTTTTCACTTTCTCTCCTGCCCTCTTTTTTTGCTTTCCCTGCCTCATCTTTTTTGTCCCTTGCTGGGCATTTAGTAGGCTTTATTTTGGTGTCAGAGTTTTTAGAAAACCTTTTAGGATCCTAGGATTAGGTACTCAGAAAGGTAGGTGGGTAATCGAACAAGATTTTTCTGAAGATTTTCAGGTCAATGTTACGTGGTTTTTGGCCTTTTTCTCCAGTTTCCTTGACTGAATTGTACTCATTCTGGTATGGTTTGAAAGATCTCTTTACTGTTCACAAGTTAGTGGGCAAAGTTTTTCATAACCCCTAAAACTGATGACGTCACAACACTAACCCTAACCTTAGACTTACCATGAGCAAATCTTACCATACAGTTGTATTTGCTAATGAAAACCTGTTTTTACATCGATCCAAGCGGAGTGATCCGAGTTGATCCTTTCCGACTTTTGTACCTGCCCATTATTAATTGACAGTTTTGATGGCATTTGTAACATGGTTGCCACAGCCACAGGACCTTGAAATTCCCTGACTTTTCCCTGACTTTTCCCTGACAAATATAAAATTTCCCTGACCAACTAAATTAAAAAAAAAAAATTCGTCCTGGTAATGGCCTCCAACCTCCCCTCACAGCCAACCTCTCCACCCATTTATTTATGCTTTCAGAAAGTCACATGCAGTGTACATGGATTGATAGTTTCTTAAGATAACATGGAAAAAGATTGATTTTCTTGGAAACCCAAAATCAGCTTGTCATTTAATTTCTACCAATCCAACACATTTCATGTCCGTAAAATGTACCTAAAAAGTGGACATGTTAGAAAACAATGAAAAGAGAAGAAAATGAAGTATGTGATGTCATTCCCAAACCGAGCATTATGAGCCTGCATTACAATGACAAACAGTATGATTATCAGGAATCTAGCAATTGCTAGACAACATACATGAGTGATATCAATTTCACTTTTCCCTGACTTCTCTCAAAGACTTAAACTTTCCCTGACTCGAAATGAAATTCCCTGACTTTTCCCTGACCTTGAAGAATTTTTTTTTTTCCCTGACCATTTCCTGACCTGTGGCAACCATGTGTAAAATATTCTCACACTCGTGTGTTCTTTCTTGAATTTCTTGGCTTCCTTTCTTTCTTTCTTTTTTTCTAAAGCCATCTAGTTTACCATGTCGGCCGATATTTAATTTCTTAATTTTCCCGGCATCGCGAGATCACAGGTTCAAACTCCGTTGAAGTCCTGGATCCCATTGTTTTGCCACATTTCCATAAGGATATGGTAAATAAGAAAGTAAAAACCTTGCTGTAAGTCAGCTTTTAAAGCAAAAACTTTATAATTGTAACTGGCTTTTAACACATTCGCCCCTGAACCGCTTGTAACCGTCCGTGCAGATCCATGTCCTTTCTACCCCTTAGGGTCAGGGTTGGGGGTGATTTATCAAGGACTTATTCGTTTTTACATCGATCCGAGTCGAGTGATCCGATTTATCCGGTCCGACTTTTGTACCTGCCTATTAATAATATTCGGGTCCCAGCTGAAGTTTTTTTATCAGCTTTCGTACCTTCATAAAGTTAGTTTCGTTTTGCTAAGAACAAGCGAACAAACACGAAATTTACCATTTAAAATTTAATAATACTTACTATCTTCCATAGTTTGGATCATATCTTGCTTCCCAGCCTGGAGGAAGAGGCTGGTTTTGCCAAGGTTGAAATTGTGTCCACCCTTTATCCGCCATCTTTGTTTTGAATCCTTGTGACGACAATGCCAATTACGTCTTCGTGTAATTTGAAGAGACACATCCCCATGTAACTTGCGATGTTTTTGAGACGCGAACGGCAACCGGAAGTGAGCTGTTTTCCCTCTTAACTTGTCTTCACACAACGACATTTACATTACTAAGTATCTTTTCTCCATTCGAGATGATTCGAGATGATTAGTATAAAAATCTGGGAGACACCACTGTCCTGGCTCACGAAATGTTCTTTTCCGGCTGCCGTCCGCGTCTCAAAAACGCGCATGCTTAAGCTCCATTACATAATATGGCGACTAATATGGCTAGCTCCGTGAGCGGGCAAGATGAACGAAATCGTGCGCTGTGATTGGCTACCCGAGCGGACAAGAGGGAGCTATCTTGTCCGCTCGGGACCACCCGCCGTGTCCCGCGCGAAAAATTTCCCCGAAAGCCATATAACAAATCCCCTATATTGACCAAGATTTTTCGTTCGAGATGGCTGGATATTGTCCTCGTTCTTTTTTGCGTTTTTATGGACCTCGGACCTCGACTTCGTCTCGGTCCATAAAAACGCAAACAAAGAACTTGGCCAATATCCAGCCATCTTGACCTCACACTTGGTCAATAACGCATATTTATTGAATAAAAATATATCTTGTCGAATTTTGCGAAATTTCGGCAACTTTAGACCGAATCCACAAATCAGATAAATGGTGGCCGATATTA
>BLFK01000397.1:1410663-1418163 GCA_014634185.1 Astreopora myriophthalma | reverse complement strand
TAGTCTTACATGACAAGAGAAATCAAGCACGCGAAAATTAGCACACGCATCAGCAGCGTACACCCATAGGCAAATAGTAGACGCTGAATTAACCAATCAGAGCGCGCGCTTTGCTTTAGTTATGTTATAACCCTGCCTGGACACCACCGTTTGAGTCATTCATGACCATTGATGTTTGTAAAAAGGCTATATACAGACTGAAAAAATTAATAGCAGCTAAATTGTGATCACGAATGCATTGGTTAACTACAGCATACTGAACATTTGCAGTCAAGTGACTTGACCCCATCGTCAATTGTAGCCACTGCATCCACTCTTCCGATCGTATTCAGCTTGTTACAGAGTTTTTCAACACTACAACTTGGTGAGCAATCTTTGAGAAGAGAATCTGTAGGATTTTTTTGTGATTCAAAGTACATTATCTTTTCCATGCCATATCCCATCTCGCCGGCGAGGTCTTTGTAGTTTCTCCTCCCCTGCAAACCTCTCGGTGGGTCCAGTTTTACTATCAGGTCTCCCCAAATCTTGTAAGGCAAAACAGTGATGTTCTTTTTTCGTATACAGTCGTCCGGGACAAAAGGTGGGCGTTCCGACTCTGCAAATGATCAAAAAGGAAAGAAATTATACAACCAAAACACGTAATTCTTTTCATCTCGTGCAGCAAGTTTATTCTCTACTGTAAAATGTTTATTGAATCCACCTTGAAGGGCAACAGCTTCCTCTACAATATGGCACGCGTTTGCTTGTTAGCTCCAATGCTAGCACACTGATTGTGAAAAGCGCATATCCTTGGCCGGTGCAGCAATCGCCGTATTGCCGTAAAAATTCTAATCCTATAAGACGGGAGAGCGCAAGCTCGAATCTTATGTGACTGGGGTGATTTTTAAGCCGAAGCGCGTAGCGATTCAGGAAAATCTCCTCCATGGGAGTACAATTCCTACCCTAGTTTAAAGCTGGTTTTTACTAGCGACGGAGTTGGAGCATAATCGCAAAAGCGCTTACGACAATGTGAAAACCCAACACCGGACACGTAAGCTGACTCGTAAATTCTATTAACACTTTATTTCATTTATTCCCTAGTTATTAATGGCGAAACACGTCAATGCATCACAGCAAGTTACAACGTAGTCACTAAGTCACAAACCTACACTATCAGATTTTTTTGCTTTGGGGCGTGACTAAGAAATGAAATCATATGAAATGATATAGGAAAGAAAATGGCCTAATTTGACAGAAAACCGGATGAAGCAAACATTGCTTTCGATTACCTACAAACATCCGTTTCCATAATGCATCCTGGGCATGCGCACATCATATTTTTTACCACAATTCTGGCATTAATACCAATGTTTCTTATAAATAAGACGCGCTTACCACATTCAACACGAGGTCCGGACGGTCGAGGGTTATCATTCATGTTTGCCACCCCTCTTCCACTAACTCGACCTCACTTTTACCCATTAGTAAATGTTTTGAGTGTAAATTGTATTTCATTCATTCTCTTGTTATTAATAGCGAAACTATGGTGGCTTATCAAGACACATCGATTTTCTCGTCGCAAGTTACTAACTTGCCATCGCAACTTATAACTTGAAAGCGCTTACGACCAAGTGAAAACCTAAAAACGGACACGTAAGCTGAGTCGTAAATTCTATTAACACTTTATTTCATTTATTCTCTAGTTATTAATGGCGAAACACATCAATGCATCACAGCACGTTACAACGTAATCATTGAGTCACGAACTTTTTTGCTTTGCCGCGTGACTGAGAAATGAAATCATATGAAATGATATAGGAAAGAAAATGGCCTAATTTGACAGAAAACCGGATGAAGCAAACATTGCTTTCGATTACCTACAAACATCCGTTTCCATAATGCATCCTGCGCATGCGCACATCATATTTTTTACGACAATTCTGGTATTAATACCAATGTTTCTTATAAATAAGACGCGCTTACCACATTTAACACGAGGTCCGGACGGTCGAGGGTTATCATTCATGTTTGCCACCCCTCTTCCACTAACTCGACCTCACTTTAACCCATTAGTAAATGTTTTGAGTGTAAATTGTATTTCATTCATTCTCTTGTTATTAATAGCGAAACTATGGTGGCTTATCAAGACACATCGATTTTCTCGTCGCAAGTTACTAACTTGCCATCGCAACTTATAACTTGAAAGCGCTTACGACCAAGTGAAAACCTAAAAACGGACACGTAAGCTGAGTCGTAAATTCTATTAACACTTTATTTCATTTATTCTCTAGTTATTAATGGCGAATCACATCAATGCATCACAGCACGTTACAACGTAGTCATTGAGTCACGAACTTTTTTGCTTTGCCGCGTGACTGAGAAATGAAATCATATGAAATGATATAGGAAAGAAAATGGCCTAATTTGACAGAAAACCGGATGAAGCAAACATTGCTTTCGATTACCTACAAACATCCGTTTCCATAATGCATCCTGCGCATGCGCACATCATATTTTTTACCACAATTCTGGCATTAATACAAATTTTTCTTCTAAATAAGACGCGCTTACCACATTTAACACGAGGTCCGGACGGTCGAGGGTCATCATTCATGTTTGCCACCCCTCTTCCACTAACTCGACCTCACTTTTACCCAATAGTAAATGTTTTGAGTGTAAATTGAATTTCGTTTATTCTCTTGTTATTAATAGCGAAACTATGGTGGCTTATCAAGACACATCGATTTTCTCGTCGCAAGTTACTAACTTGCCATCGCAACTTATAACTTGAAAGCGCTTACGACCAAGTGAAAACCTAAAAACGGACACGTAACCTGAGTCGTAAATTCTATTAACACTTTATTTCATTTATTCTCTAGTTATTAATGGCGAAACACATCAATGCATCACAGCACGTTACAACGTAGTCATTGAGTCACGAACTTTTTTGCTTTGCCGCGTGACTGAGAAATGAAATCATATGAAATGATATAGGAAAGAAAATGGCCTAATTTGACAGAAGACCGGATGAAGCAAACATTGCTTTCGATTACCTACAAACATCCGTTTCCATAATGCATCCTGGGCATGCGCACATCATATTTTTTACCACAATTCTGGCATTAATACCAATGTTTCTTACAAATAAGACGCGCTTACCACATTTAACACGAGGTCCGGACGGTCGAGGGTTATCATTCATGTTTGCCACCCCTCTTCCACTAACTCGACCTCACTTTTACCCATTAGTAAATGTTTTGAGTTTACATTGTATTTCATTCATTCTCTTGTTATTAATAGCGAAACTATGGTGGCTCATCAAGACACATCGATTTTCTCGTCGCAAGTTACTAACTTGAAATCGCCACTTATAACTTGAAAGCGCTTACGACCAAGTGAAAACCTAAAAACGGACACGTAAGCTGAGTCGTAAATTCTATTAACACTTTATTTCATTTATTCTCTAGTTATTAATGGCGAAACCCATCAATGCATCACAGCACGTTACAACGTAATCATTGAGTCACGAACTTTTTTGCTTTGCCGCGTGACTGAGAAATGAAATCATATGAAATGATATAGGAAAGAAAATGGCCTAATTTGACAGAAAACCGGATGAAGCAAACATTGCTTTCGATTACCTACAAACATCCGTTTCCATAATGCATCCTGCGCATGCGCACATCATATTTTTACCACAATTCTGGCATTAATACCAATGTTTCTTACAAATAAGACGCGCTTACCACATTTAACACGAGGTCCGGACGGTCGAGGGTTATCATTCATGTTTGCCACCCCTCTTCCACTAACTCGACCTCACTTTTACCCATTAGTAAATGTTTTGAGTTTACATTGTATTTCATTCATTCTCTTGTTATTAATAGCGAAACTATGGTGGCTTATCAAGACACATCGATTTTCTCGTCGCAAGTTACTAACTTGCCATCGCAACTTATAACTTGAAAGCGCTTACGACCAAGTGAAAACCTAAAAACGGACACGTAAGCTGAGTCGTAAATTCTATTAACACTTTATTTCATTTATTCTCTAGTTATTAATGGCGAAACACATCAATGCATCACAGCACGTTACAACGTAGTCATTGAGTCACGAACTTTTTTGCTTTGCCGCGTGACTGAGAAATGAAATCATATGAAATGATATAGGAAAGAAAATGGCCTAATTTGACAGAAAACCGGATGAAGCAAACATTGCTTTCGATTACCTACAAACATCCGTTTCCATAATGCATCCTGCGCATGCGCACATCATATTTTTTACCACAATTCTGGCATTAATACCAATGTTTCTTATAAATAAGACGCGCTTACCACATTTAACACGAGGTCCGGACGGTCGAGGGTTATCATTCATGTTTGCCACCCCTCTTCCACTAACTCGACCTCACTTTTACCCATTAGTAAATGTTTTGAGTGTAAATTGTATTTCATTCATTCTCTTGTTATTAATAGCGAATCAGTCTAGTTATTAATGGCGAAACACATCAATGCATCACAGCACGTTACAACGTAGTCATTGAGTCACGAACTTTTTTGCATTAAAATTTCGTTGTAGTGGCACTTTAATGAGTTGCTAATATACATACCAACAACTGAAGAAATGATCCAGATTATGGTGTTTAATGCTTAAATTGTCCAGAAAGTGCGAGGATCATTTCTTCAGTTTATTTCTAAACCGCACTTCATAATCATTTCTTTCATACATACCAACACCTTCACAAGAAAGAGTAGTTGGAACATATTCAAATTTATAGTTAGGTATATGTAGCTAGATGTGGATGAAAGTCTATACCGGCCGCCATGACGTCATGTGGAAACGATCTATTCTTAAACATGCAAAAACTCTGAGGTGAGAAATGTTTGCTTCGAATTTGATGATTACCTAAGTTGCTATCAGGATTAGATTGCTCTGGGCGTTTAAACTGCAGAGATCTATGTCATGGAGGCTACGGAGCTTATCTAAATACCAGGGCTGTAGCCTGTATGAGGCAGACCGAGGCACTTGCTCAATCATGGAGAGTAGGATGCTTTTATTTTTTCAGTTTGAAGGAGAATGTAAGACACTGCCAGCAAATAAATTCACAAACAGTTAAAAACAATATTAATGCAACATGGTATTAGGTTTAATGAGAAGGCGACTCGGGCAGTAGCCTGAATATTGAGCACGAATTCACACTAAACTGGGCGGGGTGGTATTACAAGTGGATATTCTCATATTGGCGTGGAAAGAATAGCGTTAACAACATTGTAATGACGAACAAGATCACCAAGAACGGAACCCTGCGGAACACCAAAAGGTAGGCTGTGACATGACGAGGCATTTCCGTTATCTACAACAGCTTGACGACGGTTACATATGTAAGACTCAAACCACTTAAATACCTTCCCTTTGATGCCAAACCTATCAGACAGTCTCGGAAGCATAATTACATGATTAACACTGTCAAATGCAGCACTGAGATCTAACATCACAAGAATAACAGAACAGCCACTGTCAAGAGCCATAGGCAAATCATTCTGGACTCGAACGAGTGCAGTCTCAATGCTATGATATTTCTTGTACGCAGATTGGTAAACGTCACCATTCTTGTCGCGACGATTGGAGATTTGTAGGGCCAGCATAACATAGACTTGTTAGCTAAACGTATTATGCTGTCATTACAAATAAATATGGGTACTTAGCCGTGTCCTCCATTGTGCAATCTGTGCAAATCATCAAGATTTTTAACTTTGATAGCGCGAGAAGTGGCATCCTTCCACAGATAGCCTGACAAATGAACCCTTCGACCAACAATATTGATAGCGGTGCTGCTCTTTAAACTTCTTCCTCTGAATAACACTGTTTGCATTCGTGGCGACAAATGATCAAAATTTTTTACCGCACTTGATGAAGCATCCTCAAGCTGGCCAACAGCAACCAAATTTACCCTACATGCTTCTTTTCGAAGAGTCATGACCACCTCTTTGGCCAAGCGCCTGACAAATCTGCAGATTATCGGTTTTGGCTTTCCGTCGTTATTTCTGCTGGGGACGCGACGAACTGTGTCAATATCATAGGTACAAAAGTCGGACAGGATCAACTCGGATCGCTTGATTCGGATTGACGTAAAAACGAATAAGGCCTTGAGAAATTACCCCAAGGCAACACTAACGCCAGCGCTAACCTTAGGCTTAAAGTGAGCAAATCATATCATATTTGCTTATAAAAAGCTGTTTTTAAGTTGACCCGATTTAAGTGATCCGAGTTGATCCGGTCCGACTTTTGTACCTGCCCCAATATCATTGATCGATACATCAGCTCCCATTCCTTCAAAAATGTTCAGACAAAGTTTACTTGTTGAAGCTCCAGATTCCTCTGTTGACCTTTCCGGGACTCCCGGCCTACAGTTTTAACGTTGTACTGGAAACTGTATTCTTCAAATTCATCGATAGCGTTTCCGAAAGCATCGCGATTTTGACCGTTAGCTCGGCAAGATTGCTATTTAGTCGTCGGAGTTCTTTTGTGGCCATGGTTCTGAAGCCATCAAGGTCGTCGTATTCCTTGCTTAGAAATTATAAGCTATAAACACCATCTTTGCTAGTTGGACTAACAGCACCTTCGATCTAGATATCTCATCCGCCATTGTGGCTACTTGTGTTTTGAGTGCGTTGTTATCCCTCTTTAAATTTGCTACTGAGTCAGGCATTATGAAGGGGCAAACCAATCGTAGATTGAAAAGCTACTTTTGCAAACCAATCGTGGATTGAAAAGGAAAGCGTTTTAAGCCACGACACTGTGTCGTGGCTTAAGACGCAGATAATTATGGCTGCTGGAATATCTGTGCCCGAAAACGTTCGGTATGTTCGAGAAATGGGCAATTGGTGCGAGGTTTTTTCTTCAGTGCCAATCAACAGAACGACTCCTTGCTGGTTGGAACCAATGAAATCACAGTAAAAATACTTCCACGTGAAACAAACACAAAGCAGCTCCTCCCACTCCTGGTAAGCCCTCACTGCCCCACATTCTTTTCCCCCACCTAGTTTTAAAATCACATTTTAACTACTAAAATCTGGAAAAGTGACCTTTGGCGTGGGGTCACTCTACGCGCGAATAACAGTCAAACAAACCGTAAAACAACCCAAACAATTAACATGTCCAAGAAAACCCGTTTTCTTGGGGTACTCAGTTCTTAAAATAGCAACAGTATATTTCTACTTTGCCCAATAAATTAACATGAATGAAAAGCATTTTATTTTGCTGACGGTCAAGGGTCGAGAACTATACACTTTGCATGCGTGACTACGAAAAATACAGATAAAACAAAGGACTCCTATTTCCACGACACACTCACTCAGGTAACATGGTGTGGTTGTTTCAAAATTTTGTTTCCAGTTTTTCCTTGCCCATATTGCGTGGGACATTTCTGATAGTTTTGGAGAATTTGATGCCGGGGGAGGGGGGGTGGTTGTACTTTAAACTACGCCATGGTTATGCAACAAAGTAACCACTGCGGGGTAT
>BLFK01000397.1:1403163-1405663 GCA_014634185.1 Astreopora myriophthalma | reverse complement strand
ACTTCGTGAGTCTATTTAATACTTCCGGCCTTGAAGAGAATCTCGTACCTAGAGTCCTCGGGCTCCTTGGTCAGCGGGTAGCCGTACCCCGAGGACTCTGGGTTAGCGGTCGTTAGCGGTATTGAGCGAACATCGATACGTCATGTAACGATCCCGCCGTGTACATAGTTGGGTCCAACAAAATGGCGGTGGACATTGTCCTGACCAAACACATTCAAAATGCCATAACAAAAGCCGTAAAAAGTAGGGATATTCCCCATGATCTCGAAAAACAATTATCAAACTACACAGAAGAGTGTTTAAGTAGGAATGAATCAGGTTTTAAGGAGAACAAAGTGGCAATTCCGTTCAAGTTGGTGAAGCAACTTTGGGAATGTCAACGACAAAAAGAGACAGGTACAAGGAAACAATTAGCGGAAAGATTTCCGTACAGTTCCTACATTAATTATACATGCATATTCCTACTAACACTCTTCCAAAAGAACGAGCGTGAATAGAATTTTGCTAGGAATATGCATGCATAATGAAGTAGAGACCTACGTACGGAAATCTTGCCCAGTTAGCCTGCAGCGTTGGGGAATAGCGTAAATAGTTGGGAATCAGGGTGGAAAAAAAAGCCGCGCGCCATGCAGAGGAGGACCGGACGTAGTCAATACCGTGGGATATTCTCATCGGTATGGGTAAAATCAGTCACAAGAGACTTTTTGCGTGCAGTTTTGACGCAAAACATTTCATACTATAACGTCCAGCTATTTGTAAGCCGTGGGCTTTATTTCTCAGTCAGAATTTTACTGTGCCTACTGGTCGCTTTCTCCCAAGAGAGGCTGTCTCGGAAGTAAGCAACAGAAGAGATGGCTGCGTATGGTTAAAATTGTAGTGATATGTAGAGAGAGAATAATTAGTTAATATAAGAACACCATTTGACAGCTGGGTTTCATCTATGTCTATTGCTGGAAAAGACGTGAGATCAAAGTGTTAAAAATATTATATAATTTATTAATTTTTTCATCAACCTTTTCAGGTCTTGGTTCCAAGCTGTATTTACATGAACTTCTAACAGGAAGTGAAATTCATGTTGAGCCTTTAAAATTACCAGAAAAGGTAAACTACACCAAGCTGAATTTTTGATTGAAGTTATGTGTACAGTTGCCTTACAGTAAATCAAATATTTTCTTGTTTCTGAGGAAGGTTCAAGTTACTGAGAATCACTTACAACTGCAGTGGTTTTCAAATTGTCATGTAAAGTAGCCGTGTACTCTGCCAGAAAAATAGCAGATTGCCCACTACAGAAATTAAAGACTAGGACAGATGTTTTAGATTAATTGAACTAAAAACATCATTCAGGCCCTTCTGTGTCTACGCTAGAAGTTTAACTCACTAAATTGACCTCGCTCCCAATGTGTGGCTTCATAGCTCAGTTGGTAGAGCATCGCACCGGTATCGCGGAGGTCACGGGTTCGAATCCCGTTAAAGCCCTGATTTTTTCAGGCTTCTCCTTTCCAATTGCTTAAATTGGAAAATTAACTGCGATGATCATTCTTCACTTTCATCTGCAACCGCAGTTCACATATGAATTATTTCATGTATACTTCACGCTAGAAGTTTCATTGTGAAAGTGAGTGCTGGCAAGGTGTAAGCAGTCAAGTGGATGGAGCAAAAGTATGCCAGTAGAGAAATCAGTTAATTGAAGAGAAGTTTAAGAAGTGTGAAGTGTGTCGAAGACTTTTTGGACTAACTCAAAGAGCAATATCATTGTTTCGGGAAAATAAACAGTTTTAATATATTGATGTGGTGCTGGAAGAATGCAACTGGGTTGAAAACTCAAGTGATTAAGAGTGATTATTGTGGTTTTGTTTAATAAAGTGACAATATTTCTATTATTTTGCTGGTTTTCTTCCACAAAAACTGCACAACTGCAACATTGTAGCCTGCAAATACAGCCACCCCAGTGTTTCAGCCAGGACGAAAAGATTTAAGGGTGGAAATTTATATTATATATATATTTTAAAATTCACATTTCATAAACAAGCATAATCTGTCAAAATGCAGACATTAATTTTGATTTTAAGTTAATGTGCAAAATGACCAAAGTATCTCTTCACAATTGTCTTTAAAATAAGTTCAGCAAAACAAAAGGGGGGATGAAAAAATGGCAGGGTGGAATGCCCTTTCATTTAGGCCTTAAGCTACAACACTAAACCCTCTGTCGCTCACCAACACCCCAAGGGACAGGAAGCAAGGAGGTGGCCTGTGATTTAGACTTAAATATTCCTTAGTGATGACATAAAACTGTCCAGAATTTGGTCAGGAGTGCTGATTGGTCTCTTTGATATTAGCACGTTAAATATCCAATTCTGGGAAAACAGCAAGAAATTCTGTTGGCAATCAGTAATAATTAATAATTATTAAATATTATAATTAATAATAATTTTAATCATTTCTATCGCGCCAGCTACATTAAAATATGATCGCCGGCGCGTTACAATCAATTGGAAAAATT
>BLFK01000397.1:1368873-1399603 GCA_014634185.1 Astreopora myriophthalma | reverse complement strand
GCCACACTCACCAGAGCCCCCTCTCCACAACTGCCCTACACATCATGTTAAATACTTAGGCTTCACAAGTGTTATGTATATATGACTGTGTGGAGAAGAAACAACCCAGAGACTGACAACACAGATGGTGCAGTTACTTTAAATCTGCATTTACTTGGTAGTGCTCTGTGTCAAAGTTCAAAGGTTATACACTAAACTTGAATTAATTAGTCCCTCTTGCCTTTCCCTCTCCTTCCCTCTCTTTCTATCTCAAAATTCAAAAAAAGAATGCTTCACCTTGAATGAGGCAAGAACAGCTAAGTTGAATGCATGTGACAGGATGTTAAAATGGTGGCCAAATGAGCAGCAGCAGTGTTGCAGTGTTTTTAGACCCGATAAAACGCGTGCTGCCCATTAAAACACATGCTTACTAGCATACAAGAAAAACAAGCTCTGCATATTAGTATTCTGTATATAAAGAATACTAACCAGGAGTGTTTTGTCAAGTATAAAGCTCGTGCACGTGAGGTTTTATCGGTGGATTGATAGACTGTTATGAATGAATTATTAATGAGTTTTTGAATAAGGTGTATCTAACCTCTTTTCACGGCATGAGTAAATGATCCCATTGGGGTTTCTGGCCGAGGTGTGCTATCCTGTTCTCTGTCTTCATCGAAATTTAATAATAGAATGTGCAAGCTAGGAAACCAAATGAATTGTTAGGTTTTTTTAGTTATTCCCCCATCCAACTTAAGTAAATTTATTAGCAGGTGAAGAAGAAAAACAACATCCCACCCATCCCAACCATCCCAACCACCCTTACCCCCAAAAGGAAGAACTATACCCACAAAAATTGCAATATATTCAGTGGCGTAATTAATTTTACTTTAATTGTTCTAACAGCAGATAATGTTTCAGTAATTTGGGAAATGCAAAAATACGTGAGTTTTCCAATGAAGAGGGAAGGTTGTTCCAAATATCTATAGCACTGAAAGAGATTGTTTTCCTACATAAGTTCTCACTCCAGATCTATAGAGATTGTTTCGTTGTGTATTTTGTGCTGTATCCATGTACATTACTTGCATATTGAAGCATCTCATTAAATACTTCAGGGAGAAGGCTTTCGTGCCATAAATACACGAATTTCGAAACGTGAAGGCGATTACGGACAAACGTTATCCATGTTAAAATACTTAATAAATTTAGCAGAGGTTTGGCTGTTTCTTTTTTTTTGCCATATGTGCGCGCAAAAAAAAACCCTTAAAATATGATTCTGTTTTACTCTAAAATTCGATAAGAATACATTAAGTTATGGTAGTTAAGAGAAACACAGTGCCCTAACTTCGATATTGGTCCAATATTTCGAGAGATGCGAGAACAGACAAATGAAACGTGTCTTTCCTCGTGATATTCTCGTCAATTATAATTCCTAAATATTTAATGCACTGCTTATGCTCCAATAGTTGAACAGATCCATCACTGTTTCATCTCTCTCTTCCTCTCAGATTTCACAATCATATTTGTTTTAGTCATGCTGGTAGATGACTTATGAACATCACACCATGTTTTCACTGTGGCTTGTTCAGAGTTCATTAATTGTTCGAGTGTTTTAAGCGAATACATTAGTATCGTCCGCAAATATTTTGCAATTTGGCAAGTCGTTTATGTAAGTTACAAGTAAGAGAGGTCCATGCCAAGCGTACTTCCCTGAGGGATACCGCATATCACAGTCTGTTAAGTTGATTCAACGCCTCCTAACTCGACATACTCCTTCCTGTCTGTAAGATAACTATGGAAAAATCTCAGAGGAATCCCCCCTATCCCTTAAGGCTGGTTCACACGAGCAACGCAAACGCAAATGCAAGCGCAAGCAAACATACGTGTGAACTACCACAACGCAAGCGCAAGCTCAAGCGCCAACGCAAGAAATGGAAAATTTTTCATTTCCTTGCGCTTGCATTTGCGCTTGCGTTTGCATTTCACACGTGTGAACCGGGGCAACGCAAACGCAAACGCAAGCGCAAGATGAACAACACTCGTTCCGTGCCTTCGTCCGCCATATTTTATCTCGTTCCCAGAGTCCTCGCTTCCCGACTGCTGTTCTAGGGTAACGCGGACTCTGGGAACAAGATTGCCGCCATCTTGGGGTACTGAAATGCGTGTGCGTATCTCATTCCGCTTGCGTTTGCGTTCGACGTGTGAACGTCTCTTGCGCTTGCATTTGCGTTGGCGTTTGCGTTGCTCGTGTGAACCAGCCTTTAGGCTTCTAGTTTTTCAAGCAAAATTAAGTGGTCACCTGTATCAAAGGCTTTCTAAAAAATCCAAAAATACGCCACAAGTGTACAGGCTAATGTCAATGGCTTTTCTTTTATAGCGTATTAGTAAATTTGTGAATGGTTATGGGCAGCTCAGAGTGGTTCTTGCTTAACACTGACTCGGCCCAGGGAAATACTGCTCGATACACGTGTCTTAATTTCGGTCATTCACCGATTAAAAAGTAAGGGACACACTGTGCCGTGTTGTTTTATAAACTTCACCACTGAAAGTACCTTTCTACACAATAGCTTTTGACCTGCCGTGGTGAGTTAGGGTTTTATTCTTCAGTACATGGGCAAGTGGTAGAAGTAGCTTAATGCAGTAAGTATGCGTCGGCTTGGGATCTGCCGAAGAACAAATTCCAGAATGTT
Organism: Astreopora myriophthalma; assembly: GCA_014634185.1. Taxonomy (NCBI): domain Eukaryota; kingdom Metazoa; phylum Cnidaria; class Anthozoa; order Scleractinia; family Acroporidae; genus Astreopora; species Astreopora myriophthalma. Next base: position 1,396,937 of record BLFK01000397.1, on the reverse strand, counting down.
GTAGTCCAGTTATGCTGGTCCTGGCAGCTCCCAAACAAAAGCTTGCTTACTCGCATCATACCAAGTAACCCTTTTTTCCCCTTTTGATCCTACGCCACGCTCCCTAAACTACAAGACGTCGATTTGTTTAACGACTGTTGTAACTCGTCTTTTCATTGTTTATATTGCAGAGGGTGATCATAGGTGTTTTAATGGCTTTTCTTGTGGCAATTGCGGAATTGTACTTCATGTCCCGAGTAGAAATTTAATTGTTAGGCCAATTTGTACTTCTTACAATGAATGTAAATAAACTTGTGTAAAAAAATAAATAAATACTAACACGCAAAGCAATGCCTATCATTTTTGCAAGAGTTGCATTAGCTGTTACATTCCTATTAGGGTTGGAGCAAGTGGGGGCTACAGATCGTTTTCACATTACGTCACGGCGGCCATATTGGTGTACCCAAACAAAGAAACGACGGCCATTTTGGTGTCCCGAAACAATCCTCGGGGAATCAATTTCCATTTTTATGCAGATATTTCCTTTTGTTTCAGTAAATCAATATGGCCGCTGATCACCTGAGTGAAAGCGATCTATTGGGGGAGTTTTGTACATTAAACGAGAGGGCATTAGGATTTCCTCCTTCGCAGCCGTCTTTCGGGATGTCACGCAACGGTACCCTTTCGGGGGAGCGTTGCGTGACATCCCTCAACAATGTCTCGGGCGTATGTTAGAAGGACACCAACAAGGCGGCCGGAAACCAGCGAAAATATCTGGAGTTTGCTTTGGCCGTCTCAAAACCATTCTTCGCTCTTCTGAACGTGTAAACACTCGCATAAACACCATTCTTAACATACTGGCCCGGGTTGCTGGAAGCATGGTTAGCGCTAACCAGGGTTTTAAATACCATGGAAACCTATCGGTTTTGACACCTCTTAACCAATGGTTAGCGCTAACCGAGCTTCAAGAAACCGGCCCCTGGTTGTTCAGAGCTCAAAACCACAATGCGAATCGATGTTTCCATGTTCGTGGCGTGTTTCTCAGCAGCCTTTTCATGTCACGCATTCTGAAAAAACAAAACAAAACAAAACAAAAAAAAAAAACAAACATTCAAACTGCTCTATTCTTCAAAAAAGCATGCTAACGAGATGAAAACTTGCAAGCACGTACATTTTTTAAATGTCTCTTGCCTAATGAAGATAAAGGGTGCTTACCATTTCGCGAAAAATTCCAGAATTCTCGGGAAAAACTCAAATGGTAAAGCAATTTCCCCGGAAATTCCGATCGGAAATTTCGGGGTACCACCAGAGGTACCCCTTTCTTCCCATTCGGAACGGGTAGTAGGCGAATCCTTCACCATTTTACGAATCTTCCCTTCGCAGGCCCTTTTTGTTGATCTTACTGCGGTTTTACGGTTTGAAAACGGAGTAATTTAAGGTTACGGAACAGGTTCGCGGGTGCGTTGCGGAAAAGCATCCTTACAGGCGTGTAATTTTACAAAAGTGCCTAAACCTATACATCATTTTAAAGCTTGCAGAACCAAGGATGACGTGGAAATGTTTTTAACTGGTGAAATTGAATATAAAATGTCCTGCGATCTGCAAATGCAAAATGAAGCGATTTTATAAATGCAGCAAACTCGCGTCGGATTTTGGCCTTACGAAGTAAACAATGACTGCATAACACTTAGCAGATGTAGGTAGGTTTAGGTACTTTTGTAAAATTACGCGCCCGTGAGGATGGTTTTCCGCAACCCACCCGCGAACCTGTTCCGTAACCTTAATGGTACGTGCAATTTTGTCCGGTTAATCACTATTTGGAAAACGATTACCATTACGCAATCACCCCAAACGGAATTTCCCGGCAACTATTAAGCACCCAAAAGCTTATATGTCTGTTTACCGTTCAATTTTAGTTTTTTATGACGTCACGTGAAAACCAAAAATGCTTTTTACAGTTCGCCAAGCACTATGGGTAATGAACGAAGAAGAGAAACGAATCGAAAGAATAGAAACGTTTATTCACATTTCCTTTTCCCAACAGTACTGGTTATCGATTAAAAATAAACTATCAACAGCAACCAATACAAAATTATCATTCAAAATGTCAATACAATTGATATGTAATGTATAACGAAAACTACAACTTCTTCATTCATAAACAACTGTAACGGCAATAAAGTCAAGAGTAACACATTTCAACAATATATACGTTCGCCCAAAACGGCCCTCAGCTCACGCACTCACACCTTTGCTTAACTTAGGAGTTATAACAACAGTCGATTTCCTCAAAACCATTGTTTTGAATAATCTGCCGCGTTACAACAAGTGTGCGTGCATATTTTCCAGCGAAATTTCCGCGCCACCAGCCCGCTGCAAGAAATTACATCCCACTCCAAACCTTGACGGACCAACACTTCTCGAACAAGCCGTTGGCTTCTCAATAGACCGGGGAACGCTGTGCTGAAAGATTTCAACCTAGACTGCGGCAAAAATCAGAATAGAAAGCAAGACTTGTGCTTGGTTTGCCCTAAACGTTTCCAGTGCATAACATTCCCGAATGAAAGAAAAAAAACTACTAACTAAACTACTTGCATTCGAATGAAAGAAAACAGCAAACGTCTGGACAACAAAACGTTTCCTGGAAGGAAATAAAATGTACGCCCTGTACAACATCCCAAAAAGGGCGATTTCATGACGAGTACACAAGGTAGTTATCATTCCACTTCTTCGTCCTGCAGGGTTTCTAGTGTCTCTGTGGTTCCTGAATCACAAGAAGAGGTGTTAAGATTCAGTGCTGCGTTGTTCGAGGCATGGTTAGTGCTTACTTATAGGTTGTAGTGGTATTTATCCCGGTTTTGCAGTAACCCTACTTTGAACTACCTAGCACAGGAATGAGTTGCTCGAAGCAGGGTAAGAAATACCATGACAACCTATAGATCGTTTTCACGTAACGTCATGGGGACCATTTGATGTACCTAAACAAAGAAACGGCGGCCATCTTAGTGTCCCAAAACAATCCTCGGAGAATTGAACTCCATTTTTACGGGAATATTTCCTTGTGTTTTAGCAGATCAATATAGCCGCTGGTCGCGTGAGTGAGAACGATCTATAGGCTTTGTATCGGACTCAACCCAAGGTAAGCGCCTACCCCGGCCCTTTTCTCTTTCCCTACTCCCTTGGGAGTCAAAATGAACTTTGCAACACTCTGTAGGGGATTTTACAAGACTGACTGTCGCGCAACAATATTCTCAGCTGCCCCCTTTCCAGAAAGAAGAAGAGGGGAAGAAGAAGAAAAAAAAATCAAACACTTGGTAAGTTCCACAAAAAATGTTCAGTGGTGTGATATAGGACCCACGGTTCTTCATGCAAATCCGACAAAACAGTAAGTGGCCAGTCCCAGTCGGCGGTTAGATGGCAGTCCGACAATGCCTTAAGCCAGATTTGGGAAATGAGCCCGCGCTCATCCGCCCTCCCCCGCTGGATGCATGAGCGAGACGTTGATCTTCCACCAAACATAAGCTTGCCCGCCTAAATGGTACAGGGCAGGATAAATTATTTCTGAGAGACATTTGTGGATGCGAACATATTGTTTCAATCGGTGTGCGATCGTGTTTTAGAGCGTTTTTAAGTGCAAAACCTCAAAGATTTACAACGGTAGGCGTTAGAAAACATGACTATCCACGCAAAAATTAAATTATGAATTTACATCACAGACATTACCTGCTGCTCACTCCTCCAAACGTTTCCTCTCAGGGAGAATATCTCGGGTTCGCGTTACCCCACTCCCAAACGGCAACGAACAATTACGAACCTCTGTTAGTTCAGCCAAAGTTATCGTGCGATCCATGTTTGGTATTTCCATCTAAAAGAAACGAAAAACTGAAGGGGTTTTTTAAAGTTCAATGACGGCAGAAATATAAAGGACTAACCCACCTTTCCGACCAAATCTTCAAATGACTTGAAATCTTGAGATTTGCTACACCGCTGGAAAGACGCACAAGAGAAGACCCCATTAAACAGACTGCATTACGCTTCAACCGTCGGCACTACGTGTTCTATCACAGGGACTATTGAGCTATCTAGCCCGGTAGCTAAGAACAGCTTTTATTTAAGAAGTGAGGGTGAAATCTTCACTTGCCAGACTGAAACTTGCCCTTTGCAGTTCCACTAAATTGTGTTACGAGTCGTGTAAAACTAATTAATGAGTGCACACAACTTACTTAAAAAACATTAATAAATCATGAGCCGAACAGTCTATCAAGTCACCGATAAAACGTCACGTGCATGAGCTTTATACCCGATAAAACACTCCTGGTAAGTAATCTTTATATGAAGAATACTAATACGGCAAAGCTTGTTCTTCTTCTATGCTAATAATTTTCCTCTCACAATTTGACCATTGTTCAGACGACAGAGGGACACGCTTTTTGTGGAATGTTTTTACGCTGTCCGCAGCACGCGTATTATCGGGTCTAAAAACACTCGGCTACGCCTTGTGGTTTTACATCCGACAAAACACTGCTGCTCGTTTTTTAAACATCACTTATCACCACTGAACCATACGACTGAAGTTCCGCGCCTGGTCCCATACAGCTGAACGAGCTACACGAATGAAGTCCACAGATAGAGCTAGTGCAAACAGAAATTGTCCATTCTAGTATTTAAATCTCCCTGGTAACACCGATTGATGCCGCTTAACAGTTGTAATTGCACGGTGCCGTTAAAACGGGACAGACCTGTGACACTGGTGCAACTCGTCCGCGTACACATAAGGAATTGTTAAAAATAGCTGATGCGACGAAGACAAAAACAAAAATGTTGGCGACATCTGGTGATAATGCCGGGTCTAAGAACATAACTTACCGGGTTGCCAAAGGGAAAGAAGTCTAGCTTTCCTCTGAACAGTCCATCAACTTTCTCGACTAAAATACTCTGGAGGCACACACACCCGTGACAAATGTTGTTTATATGGAGAGCGTGCAGCCCCTCTACGACATCCCTTAGCACCTGGATCGCATCCTGCAGAAGAATGATGTAGTGCTGACATCTAGGTACAAAACTACGGAACGCAATTTGGGGGTTTTAGCAAGATTTCAATTAGGCAGCTGTCAAGGTTTAATAGAACGCCATGACCACCAATTAGGGACCGTAGGGCCCCACACCGAGAGGACTTGACATCTCGAGTGAGGAGTATCTGAAATACAGTTTCCAGCATTCTAAGCATGAAATTGAGAGAAACGTAAGGCAGTTACAACAACTACTGAAATAAAATGACGAAAAAAAAATTGTTCCACTTTTAGCTGCACTGAACGAAAGGAAAATTAGGCAGTTTGAATTACTAAGAACTAAAAGTAGTTTTTGGATACATAAAGAACAAAAAGAAAAGGACTTTCTTTAATTTCTCAAAGATAAGACACACAATAAGACACTGGTTGGGAACTAGTGACGAACACAAACCTAGGATACTAATATGTTTAAAGGGCCCAAAGGTTCTTTGAATACTGAACAAACGTGACGCAGTCACTTCCTTAACGCAGGAAGTACTATCTAACATACTTTGAGATCATATTTGCCTGGCGGGACAAGGGGATGAAATCACGCGATTGCACCTACTGCAAACTTTATGGATTGTCTCTGAACAAACCCCATTTTGTTTTTTAAGTCCTAAACACAGTGACTTTTACATACCACCTACATGTACTGAAAGTGCTGCCATAAGTTTGCTCGCACTTTAACTGCGCTAAAATCATAATTTTCGTCGCAGTGATATGAAACTGAGTTTAAAAAACATTTCTATGCCCTATGAGAATACAGGCAACTGCAAGAAAACTGTCGTGAGTTTGTTAAGTAGCCTTGATTTCAATTTATTTTGGGCGGCAATACTACTTGATTCAACGTGCTCTATGAGCAGACTCGTGAATTGAACGGGTGAATTAAATTCCTTTTTGAATTATGTCTAATGTTATCTGGAAAAAAAGTCACTGTCGAGCGTCTGGAAAATCCACGAATACCAAATATACTCACTGACAGTTGTTCGGCGAAGTACAAAGCAACAGATCACTTCGTCGTAGGCACTTGAGCCCGCCGTTTTAAGTCTGCCATTCTAGGGACCCTCGATCGGCTCCGGGTGGGGGTTGATTTTCCTTATTTTTTCCCTTTTGTTTTCCGATGCTTTTAGCGATGCAATAAATAAAAGCGGATAATGGAGAATGGAGTGCGCATTTACTGTACGATAACCGTTCAGTACTTCAACGACTTCCGTTTCCCTAAAATCCATATGTAGTCCGCATCGAGTGAAAACTTGTGCAGCTCATCGATGTTACGATTCTCTATGTTCTCATTTTCGGCCGCTGAGTCTTCTTTAAGCTTATGTCTTGTAATTTTGACCTTTAAAACAGCTTATTTTAATTAAAGATAGCGGGCAATTTAAATGCAAGCAGCTAGCATACCTCATTTGCATAATGTTTACAGCCCAACGAGCTACCGATCGATCGCCCGCATTTTTCGTTAATCAAAACTCGTTCATTCCGCATGCGCAATTTACGAGTTAAAACGCGTTGAAAATTGGCATTCCCACGAGTCTCGATTTCCAAACTTTCTGGGAGAACAACCCCAGACCCATTAAGTGGCTAAAACTTTCTACGCATACCACGCGCACCGCCATCTCTATAATTTTTGTCGTCTACTTCAAAAATTATTGACAACCCCGCACACAATGTTTGCAGAGGGCCAAGGCCAACATACCTGCGATGAACAGTCGTCAGATGCCAGCCATTCTTCTAACTTCATCATCAGAGGCATTTGAACAAATGCTCTGTTTCCCTAACACAAAACAACGAGAAGTAGAATAACACTTTCTGTTGTACTTACAACCCAATTTTTGCAAAGCAACATTAAAAACGAGGGAACACAATCGCGAGAATCCATGTCTGCTAACTTGAGTCGAATGCGAAAACTATAAAAAAAATCCTACACACTTTTATCCAAAACAACACTTTGTAACCAGATTAGCCCTTCTTGCCTTGCTAGCTTCACTCAAAATTCAAAAGAATGTCTTACTTTCAACAAGGAAAGAAGGACTAGTTAGGGACTGGAGGCTTTAAATATCGACAAATTTGCAGCTAACACTCAGTGACAAATAGCCCATCCGCGAAGAATCTGATTTGTTTTATTACTGGGAAAGTTATGTCAATTAACTTTATTTCAGTTATATACTAGTCGTAATATATGTAAGTTATTGCTTTTGCTTTTAGTTTTTTTTCCTGATCTCAGTGAAGATTATTATCGCAACTTTACTGTTATTATAGTTGTTGTAGAATGTCAAAATTCTGGACTGTACTCAAGAACGTAATCACAGAACCACTCGGAAGATTACAGGATTTTTCCAGACTCTATCGACAAGAAAATCTCCACGTGCTCTCAAAGAACCCATAAGCGCATGCGCGAGGAAACGTAACGCTTCAAGTAATGTCTACGAAAGGTACATCTAACGAGTTCCTAGAGTTGTTAAATAGGAAGATCCGGTACAGACGAGTTCAAAGGGCTAGCTACTCTTTCTATTCACACCTTTTGCAGCTTCAGTCATTGCCCGGACTATCCTGAGATAAACATGCTTCAAATGGACATAAAAACCAACTTGCAATCTCTCAACTGAGTTTTACTCCAAAAATAAAGGAAGTGCAATATAATGTTTCTGGGTTGTTTGTAATTTCCTTACACTTCTGTAGACGATTCACATTGCCAGTACCGTGGGTCTATTGCTCGCAGTGGTTTTTCTCGTTTCGCTACCAAAGCGGATAAGAGACTATAATCAGGGTACATTGCCAGGTGAAGCCTCTTTAATACCGGGGCGTCTCGTTTAACACTAGGAACCTTGCGTAACTACGACGTTAATGGTATCGGTAAGCAATTATTTTTAGCTGTACCGCATTTAAAATGTGTACGAACAGAACGTTCAGTTTAGTTTTCATTTCACGTCGTTATTTGGGAGATGACGACAAACAAATGCACCAAAATGTAAAACGCGCGCGGAGCTATTTTTCTTGTTCATTAAGGAACATTTTACGTGGAGGGAGGAATACCCTAGCACTCGGAAGTTCAAGATCCTAGAACGCAGATCACCCTAGCGCCATACAACCTGGATGTTTTATGTGGTCAGTTTACATGCAAAAAGTTGTACTTGGCCCTAGTACAAGGATCTTCCTAGCTGAGAGATGGGAACATCCTATCACTACAGGGACAAAAACCAGAGAGATACATCATAGCAATAGGAGAATCTTGGGCGCGATCCGTTCAGCCAACCTTTCCATAAGAAATTCCGAAATTTTCGTTCGTTGCATGGAGCGGTAATTTCTTCTTGGATGAGCCGTTCTATTATTATGCCCAATCAGGACGAACCAGTCCCCAGAATTTTTAGCTCAATGGGTCGCGCCAAGGGCGACTGAGCGAATTAAGTGAGATACTCAGTGAAGGAGATTGTCGGAATTTTCGAGGAAGTGATCAAATGGAACGTAATTTTCGGTCGGACCGGACCGATCGGTTAAAGAGAACCACCTTTGAAGGTGGACCACTTTGACTAGTAAATTTCCACTCGGACCGAACCCATCCAATCAGGTTTGGACCGAAAATTCCGGAAATTTTGGCTGAATGGATCGCGCCCCTTAGCACCGTAAACTATATTCACTCAGAAGATCCTAGCACTAGGGTAAAAAAAAACAAACAAACAAACATGGCGACCTCCGGCCTTTCCGCAGCTTCCTTTTACCAATTACGAAACATAAACCCCAACGGAAATTTCTTGTCGTGAACCAAATTGTTTCAATTTCTAGAATCTCTCTAGTGCTAGAATCCATTGTTTTGTGCCCTTCTCGTTGTCCTCGACTTCGACGTTTCGTAAGCTCCCTATCATCCAATGGGTAACATTTACAGTGGTTGTCAATGTATTTGAGTACCTTCACAAAAAAGGCCTGGAGAGGAACCAGGAAAGGAGTTTCGACCCTGCTGAAGCTAACCGCTCTCTTCTGCAGTGATGCGCCATCATTTAGCTCTCTGTCCACAGTAAACTCCTGTGAAAGTGAACAACCAGGTTATAATACAGTGGGACGCCAGCAGTGTCGGAAACAACTGCATTCTCGAACTCAGTCTCTTGCCTTAACCCGGCATTAAGCCAAAATCCCACCACCAATTTATGGACAAAAGAATTTCCTTAAGGTAACCAGGCGTGCGTTTCTCAAAGGGCCCCGAAACGTTTCGGGCCTTTTTCGGGTGCCACAATTCCCTCTGTACCTCAAACAGGACAGCGCTTCTAAGCCTGACACCTTGATATTCCTTTTTCCTTTCCTAACTTGAAAAGTTATTAAACGACCAGCGTTCTAGAATAAGCGCATCGCAGTTTTACAAATGGCTTCTTGGGTCCGATATGTTTTCAGGACTTTCGAGAAACAAGCCCCAAAGCGTTTTACCATTAGTTAGCGAAACCGCAAATTCCAGTTGGAAATCACGTAAAGGATGGAAGACGTCTGATTAATTACTATTTTTCCAACCGAAATGACCGGAAAACTACTGTACCATTCGCTAAATCCCACTCGATCCGGTTTACCTCAGACCATTTCCCGCTTTTCGACACCAACAATCGCTCAAACAAGGCGACCGTGAACAGTGATGTGCTATTCGAGAGGCCTTTTTTTTTTTTTTCAACACAAGTGAATTTTTTAGTTACAGGGTTCGTGCAGGAATTTCAGAGTTAAATTTAAGGACTTTTTAAGGAGAATTTATGGACTTAAATTAGACTTTCAAGGAGAAGAAACGAAGAAGAATAAAGCTTCTCTAAGCGTTTGTTTCCAATAATGGCGGCACATTTTTTGCCAAGGCGCTCTTGAACCAGATCACTTTCTATATTTTTTTTCTCTTTTATTGTTTCCAATATATTTTTTCACATTCAATGCGTATTTAAGTAAAAAATTCAACGAGTTTTTAAGGAGTTTTTTTAAATTTCTCATTTTTAAGGAGTTTTCAAGCGCCCTTAAATTTGCAAAATATATTCAAGTAGTTTTCAAGGAGTTTAAGGAGTAGCACGAACCCTGTAGTTATGACTGTGGAGGTGGGTTTTATACAGTGGACAAAAATTCAAGCTCTCGCAGTTGTAAACATCATAGCGCAAGGGAATTTTCAACAAAACAGCAAAATTTAGCTAGCTATCGCCTAAATTAACATTTGATGTTATGAAGAGACCACTGTTATGAACTTCACGTGTACCGAATATAATGCAAATGAAGGAGAACATTAGATTTTTCTCATTTGTATTAGGTTGGGCACACGTAACGGCTGTATGTGAACATAAATCAGCTTGTTTTGTGAATTATCGAACTCGAGTTCAGCACTGCTACCCACACGCCATGTTAATTCTAAATGATTTTTTTCCTTCCAGCCGTGAGAGATTTGAGCCAGGAAGTCGCTATAACTGGAAAATCCTGTACCATTACTAGCGTTGAAAAGCGAATTGTCAATACTTGCACAAACACCATAACCATAGGTGTAGTGTACAGCGGTTGTATCAGCAAGAGTGCATAGCGTACACCGGTTGTACGTGCAGGACATACGGGAACTGAACAGTGTGAGCGGGCGTTGAGTGAGTGAGTTGACTTGGTGTCAAGCAGAGCAGAAGAATGAATAAAGCGTTCGGTTTTATTTGCCTTTGTGGCTGTTAATACTCTACAATAGGCGAGCCTGATTCAAGAGGGCATTTGACCCTCAACATAGGGTAGGGCATTCGCACAACGTTTTCGCCCAGAAGAACGAGAATTTGAACAAGCCAATTTAATACAGTTGAAATTCCCAGGGGGTGGGGGAGGTGAAGTTTTGAATAATTGATCGACCCACTATCTTAATGTCGCAAGCCATTTCAGGGCGACAACCTAACCTAAACAGCTGGTCACCAAACGGTTGGATGCTTCGTTTTGTCAGCCGTTGTTTCGTACAAGTTTACGACGAAAATTATGACTTTTTACCTTTAATATACAAGGTCTTCCAGCAAACTCGGTGTTGATAACGGAGCATTTGTCATGGCTGATGTATGAAACGGAGTCATGGTGTGGATAGTGTTCCAACTCTCGTCCCGGTTTCACAAGCCCATTGGACTCCTGTTTGACAAAATACGAACTGAATTACTGAATACAAGAAATTACGATTTTATGTAAAAGGCGCAGTCAAGATCAGACAGAAGCCGATACTTAAGAGCGAACAACTAGTACCCATATTTTGCACCCATAGTTAGAGTGGTCGTTTCCTCAGACCTGGTTATTTTTGAGATTCTTATTTCCCGCGTAAAACAATAAAATAACCAGTTTAGCATATGTGACATAAGCGGAGACGTTGATTGGCTAGGGTAACATTATTTGGCGGGGAAACTGTTCTAGATATAGATGGTTTGAGAAAACGATAACTCGTAAGAAAGATATGTGCGTTGTACGTTCCAAGTTATGGGCTCCTCGATAAAAGGGTCAGTACATCAAGGGACTTATCACGATCACACTTTTGCTCTAAATTCTTCAATTTATACTTGTAACGCCTAGTCTACCGCTGTACCACTGCTGTAATGAAATCAAGTGAATCTAAAACAAAAGGATGGGCCAAAATATGCTATTACCAATATTACAACATCGTACCAACGTTCCAAAGTTTGCACCCACCTATCTCGGGATCCGCAGGCAAAGACATCTATAAATAATTTCTGTGTGTTACAATTGTCGTTTTAAGGAATTTTGGCCATCATCTTGCGGCTATCATCAGCTGAATTTTAACTTGTTTCTTAACATGTCTCCGCAAGAAAAAGAAATAAATGTGACCACAGCCCATTTCTATTGTTAGCCAAATTGGCCACTTCCATCCTCTTCAAAGCAAGTCCAAGTCCTGTCTTTCTTACGAAAATTACTCATTTGTTTGCTCAGGAAAATGAAAACCGTGACACAAATCTGCAGTTAGACTCGCCTTGCAGAACCCAAAGAGCCTATTGCTAGACCTAAACACTAATATTGGAGTTATGGGTTTGAAACCACTACAAGCCTCAATTTTTTATTTCATATTGTACTTACCAAATATTCCGAGATACCCAGATCTGGATGTGCTATTGGGAGCTCAGGGAAGTGATCTAATGCAGACTGCGCCAGATCAGCCTGGTGAACAAAAGAAAGAAATCAATGCAGCTCACAGGGAAATATCTAGAAATCAATGAGAAAATCAACTCACTCCAACATGTTATTCCAGTAAACACTATTTCCACCAACAACTTTCGAATGCACCATTTGGCGTTGGTTAAACACAGCTAAAATCTTGTAGGGGTCTCCAAATTACCTCAGTGTTCATTTTCCCCAAACTACGATTATAATTAAACCTTAAAGAGCGGTTTTCAATTGATTGTCGAAAGTAATTACGCGACTGCTTTGGTTTTGGTTTGTTAATTCCCTGGATCTGAGGCCCTATGTGCCACGAGGCGCGAGGAGGACAGGTAAATCACTGGATCGAAAAACTAGTGCAAAACTTTCAATCAATTAGATGCAAAACTAAAACTAATTGCTACTTACTCACACTTAGTTTCCCAGGCCTGGCGCCGGCTACGTTTACTTGTGTTGCGTTCTGAATAGCTAGGTTACCCAGTTCCCGACCCAGTTCCTGACCCAGTTCGTAAATAATTTCAATTTGTGGTTAGCTGAGGGATGTATTTGCTTCAGAACGTCATTGGCTCTGAGATTACTTTGTTTTTGGTTTTTCGCCACTCAACTGAAAACCGCTCTAACACTGCCTTTGTTTATTGTGCATGAACATGACGTGCGTCCCTAAACAAAGAAACGGCGGCCAAGCTGCACCAAATTTCAACTTCATCTTTATCGGTGGGTCGTGATCAATACGCTGGTGATTTTTAGAACGGCTCTTGGAATTGGCTATAGCCACTTGTGCAAAAAGCACAAGCATAAGACCACGACGTTCTCGCACGTGAAACGAGCACATGAAAATGAGGCACGCGCAAGCGCAGTAAAACATCAAAGGATATCTGGGAAGACTGCTCTATGATTATGGACGAAAGCGAGCTCACATTAATTTTGAGGCTCGTGCTTTTAATGTCAAGCGGTAGGACCTCAATCCGCTTGCACTTAGAACAGTCACAACAAATCTCTCCTCGTTGTGAATACATAATCCCATTTATATGGTTGCGTTCCCCACAGATACTATGGCCGCCTTAGCGAACGTCCCGTATACTGGGTCCAGGCCTTAACCGCGCCGTTACAGTGCTTATGTTTACTTCACGCCCGTTCCCACATGATTTTGCTTATGCTTGTGCTGGCGCACAAGTGGGGACCAGGCTTAAAACAAAGCATCCAAACATAGAACAGACATCATGGACCCTAAACCCAATTTCTAAACACCCATTTAGTTTTGATTATTTGTTTCCAGTTTGAGTAAAGTAGGACTCTGATTTTTGTTTCGATGTTCCAGAAGTATGCTGTTCACGCAAATATATAAAACGAACATAAGCTTACCAAGCATTTACTTTCCTCGTCAAAACTTTGGTGAAGCTGGAAGTAAATAACTGAAATGTCACTTTCAACCTGCAAATAAAACACAGTATTGTGTCAGTTAATAATGATGAAATGAGGCAACACCCTTCTTCAGAAATTAAAAAAAAAAGTTCAGTGTCCAAAGGAATTTGGATAACGCTTTAGTTTTGCATTCTTTTCTTGGAGATAAATGTCCTCGTCCCATCAGACCACAAAACCAAAAGCAATTGTGAGCAGCTCGCGCACGTCTTCTTCCTGACTCCCGCGTCGATGGTAAACGGCTTAGCGTGCACTATTTACATATGGGTTGCTAAGCACGAGACAAGCGATGGCTTCTTGAGTGCTTGGCAAACTCCGAAGAGCAACCATAACTCAGGAGTGCACAGTGGATCGCTTACGATATAGTTTAGGACATGACCATAAGCATTTTACATCAGCACCGTTCAGCATGGGAAAATAGTAAACGCTTAGCTCGCCAATAACATTAGACGTGTTATCAACGTATTTTTCAAGCGTTCTGACTGGTTCAACTGAATCTCTATTCTTGGTGATTGTTGAACACAATTACCAATAGCTTTGGTTCTACGGATACCTGAAAATCCCCGTTCTACGGATACCCGAAAATCCCCGTGTCAGGAACACTTAGTAGTCTTTTTCGGGTTCCGATGGGTCATTACCATCTCAGGCTCACAATCGTACCATGCCTCTACTGGCAAATGCAAAAGATTTAATGATTTTGTGACTGTCAAATTTCAAAATGTGTGTCGCGACCGCTCCCTGTAATTCAGTTGTTACTGCAATAGGGGTTGAATAAACGATTGATTGATTGTTATAAGCACTTCCACATATAACCTCGTCCCCGTTCTTTTCTTTAATAGAAACGGTCACATACACATACTTGTACTTCCTGTCATCTCTCTCGATGTGTTTAGGTTAGATTTCTCCTTGAAGGACTTTTAAGCCATTTGTGTCCCATGAATAGCGCAAAACTCTCGAAAACGCAGTTTTATAACGCTGGATCTCAGTTTTCCAATCGTGGTCTTACACAGCTTGAGCGCTTCCCCAGATATATCCCTCCCTACCCCGTTTACAAAACCACGTAAAACCCCTTACGGACTTGAGAAGCCCAGGGTTTCCAACCTACTCATCCAGTCATTACCTTCTCGAGTTCTTCGGTACTTTCCAACTCATCTCCCTAGACACGAACATAGAACCAAAAAAGACACTTGAGATTACCTTTCAATCTGGCAGACCCCACACTTTGAAACACGATGAAAACAAATAATTTTATTAGGCCCATCCAAACCCAAGTTACGTTTTGACTGGCAAATACTTAGCGCAGAGTGTTCCTGTCTGCAACTTCAGCCGACGGCACTTTAAGCGGTGTAAAGCAAATTAAGGTAAAACTCGAGAAGTCGAGAGAAGGTAATAGTCCAGGGCGAACCTGATAGGAAATTATTTCCCCAATTCACGGAAAAATTGTAAAATATTAAACTTTCGAAAAAATATAAAATTCGACGGGTGGTTTTCACGTTATGTCGTCGTCGCCATGTTGGTTGACGAAACAATAGATCTCTCATTGGCTGCTTTTCTTCGTCAACAAGCATTTGTACATTTCACCATCGTTATATGCGCCTCTAGAGGTAAACCACCTACAGGCAGGTTACGTTGCGCACTTAATCAGCCTTTCCTTTTACTGGAGGCACAAATGTAATTTTAGATATGGCAGGTGCAGACCGCGCACCACCAATCCACTTTCGATTTTCATGCTTCTGTAAACTAGGGTGAACATAGACAGGTCAAAAATGGCAATAGTGTCATTAAAGAAATAGTCTAAATACCATTTTCCCCTCGATAATTTTATAACAAACGACTGGAAACTATGATTTAATCCTGGTAAATAACTTCATGTTCGATATAGCAGTGAATTTGAGATAACACGATCCTACTGTATCACCGTAAACCAACAAAACGTCCTGGGCTTCTACAAACAAGTCAATCCACCTCCTCTAAGTCTTTCTTGTCCGCCAGCCGGTGACGTAATCTTGAACGCAAACTTTTGATCGTTCTTCGTGCATCACTAATCTTCTTTACATCAGGCTTAGCTCCCAGCCAAGGAGACATATCGTCCTGTGTGAAGAAATTCAAATCTCAAACAAATATCAATAGTGAAGAATATGCCATTTCTGAGTTCACGTTGTTGCTTACTCAGTTTACGTTATGAAGAACTGATCTTTATTTGAATAACTGCCTAATTTATATAAATGCGCGATGCTAGTGCTTAATGCTAATTAGGTGGTTGCATGTGCGTGCTGTGCGATAGGTGCTACTGAGAAGGTGTGAGATTTACACAGTGTAACAACTTCAGCCTCTTCATCAAGTCTAAGTGCAAAGTCTTTCTTATGAAAATGAGTTTTCTTTCATTTGCAAAGTAAAACTGATTACCATCGCAAAACTTTCACACTTGGACTCGCTTTGAAAAAGAGGCTGCTGTGAACTCGGAAATGGGGTATTGAAAATAATTTGAATGGGCTACCACTTAAATAACGTTTACAATAAAGGAGAGTAACGGTAGCTCGAAGCTCAAACACGTATAACTGTGGAGAATTGAAAACAATTCGACTATGCTATAACTTTAATACAGTTTACATACGCTGTCCGAAGTCCTTTCTGCCGCACTCTAAGGGTGCATTATTTTGGAACTATTCTGTTCATTCCTATTTCGGTTTAGGATTAACGGAATAACTAGAATACAGTTTTTCAAAAGAACGCGCATTCTGAAAACGGAATGGTTATTAAGGAGGTCACCTGAGAACTAACACTCGGAATAGTCTGGACACGACTAAGACTGACATTTAGACGCCCGTGCAGTATGTTCGCGCCAAAATCTCCCCAAAAGAACCCGTATTGTGTGAATCCCGAGCGAACTGCATTCTGCTCAACCCCTTCCTTCTGCCATCAGGAGCTGTCCCAAAAGAACAGGTCAATCGAACATTCCTAATTATTCCGGTCTAGTCCCCAAAAAAGGCACACTACAAAATAGACTATCACTGAAAAATAAAAATATGAACCAACCTTAAGGTTTTTGTACTTTACGACCAAATTATCCCTGTAAAAATAGTTAAAAGGCCAGAAACAGTTAGTGCACGGTCGTAAATATACAGGATAAGACAATGCGGGGTCTTAAAAGCCAGTAATTTGAGCAAATTATCGCACACTAGCTAACTAAAGCACTGAAGTACAGTGCGTGGAAGGAGAACGAGCAAATTAAGCTGCAAATTACACTATCTTGTACATTACGTTACACCAAGCAAGGCTTGCATAAAACTAAATTAAATCAAGGCAATCTGCATTCTACCTGCAACCTCTAGCTTGACATACACAAACATTAAACTCGATAATTCCTGGTGCAGCCTCAAGTGTTTACTTCCTCCACCTTTCTTTTTGTAATTGTTCCATAATTTGTCTCTCGTTAGTGCAACTTTGTCATTGGATCAAAGTTCAATAAAGCTAAAGCGAAAAAAAGAGGTTGTGTGTCTCGCCTGTGCAACTACGGGCACATGAAGCCTCGAGAAAAATGAGAAGATTCTATCGCAGATTTTAGCCTGCCACAAAAGATCTGGCCCCAGTCGTTAAAAGCTCGGATAACGTTATCCAGTGAATGATTGAAGTTTAACATTCGCTAAGGTTTGGAAGCCACACATTGTACGAGAACATTGGAACCACAGCTTCAATGTTTCTATGCAGTAAAGGCGTGCGTGTGTCTGTATGCGTGGGACTCTTCATATGAAAATAGAGCCTTAGTTTCGTTTACTTTTTTCTGTTCACCTGAGTTCTTGAATATCTGCTATTTCAGCTTCATGTTCAGCAACAAGAGCTGTTATTGCCAAACCAGCTACCTCTTTTGCTTCTTCATCCTCTGATACCTGAAAGGGAAAATAGAAGTCAAAAGACAAAATGCTCCCTTCTTTTCCTCAAAACTTGGAACAAAATGTCAGGGGCCTCTTCTGTGGGATTCGCATACTAGCTATTTGCAAGGCCAAATGCATTCGAACAAGGCTACTTGAATTATGAACAGTTAAGAGCTAGATTTGCAAGGTGTTGCATTCGTCATGCTGAGAACATGGCTTAGTGCGTGCCCTTATTTAAGCAAGCCTCTTGACATTAAACAAATGACTTTTTTCAGCGTAGTTTAAAGTGGACTTGCAAATTGGCCCTGAGGTCTCTAAATTTACAGTTTGAAATTACCTTGGTTATTGCATGTTTTGAATAAGAAATGTTCAAATCCTCACTCCGCAGTTTAAACTGCAGACTCAGATTCCAACATGTCACAACCTTCCGCTGACTCGAGCCCTCGGTAAATTGAAGCTTGCCCTTTCTCGAAGTGATTTTCTTTCACTTCAAGTTACAGTCGAACCTCCACCAACGGCCACCTCTCCACAACGGTCTCTCTTTTTTGCCCCGGCAGACTGTCCACACATTCACTCTTGTTTTAATCTCTCTAAAGCGGCCACCTCTTCACAACGGCAACGACCAGTAAAGCTAGTCCTAACTGCACAAATAACCTCTCAATAACGGCCAGATGAACCAACGACTCATGAAATTTTATCCTTTTTAGAGTTGAAGGTCATGAAACTTTATCCGTACGGAATTATTCGTGGCACTTGTTTTAACTCACAATTGTTGTTTCCATAAATTATACGAACAGCTGGTTGGACTCATCGATAAGGTATAGAATACAGCAACATCATTCACATAATTAACTTGGATTGTGAAGTTTGTGGCACAATACGACGCATCAGAATTGGACTTTATAGCCACAATTTTCAAGTTTGCTCTGAAGAAATACACGAGCTTCTACCGCCAGAAAATTGGTGAGCATGAACATACCACGAGAAAGAAAAAAGCATGTTGTAACCTGGAAAAGAAATAGGTGTCATATGACACCCCTACCTCCCCCAAACGGCCACCCCTCCACTATGGCCACTTTCTTCTGTCCCCACGGTGGCCGTTATGGAGAGGTTCGACTGTATTTTCCTTACAATTTGCCACGATAACTTAAACTCCTGATCACTCGATTCGACGTTTGTATTGCTCTTCAAGTTCTCGTAAACTGTACAGTATACGTTGGTGTGCAGCTCTGCTATCCCTCCGAATTTCATTTCGGCATTGCAGAGAAGAGTTTGAAAGAAAGACGAACGCTTTTTGTTTTTAATCTGTTCCACTAAAAGCCTTCGCTTACTGTTTTGTTTTTTAACGAGGCAAACGAATACACATCACTACGTGAACTCACTCTGCCCCTTAAAATATGACAAAGATACCACGGTGTAGAGAACGTAACAGTGTACCTTGGACTTGTCAAGTTCTTCTTGCGCTGCTGACGACAAAGCTGCTATCAGGGCATCAAGATCCCCAAATGCCAGGTGCTGCCCAGCTGCATCACTGCTGTCTGTTGACATCTTCAAAGACTGAAAATTTAAAATGAACGAGCGAGGACATCGCATTGCAAAGGTATTGAAAATAACAATTACTAAATGGCATTAAATATATAACCGAGTTAATGACGAAGCCAGAGTCCTGCGTTAATTGCGGTCAGAGGCTCCTGTTTTCGGCTGCAGGTTCAAATAGTTCATCACCGTTAGCTCTTCAGCAGAAAAGTTGGCAGTCGTCCATTTGGAATCTTCTTTTGCCCATCACTCCCCTTTTCTCTGCTTTGCTAGTGTGAAGGGTGCCTGTTTTAGAGGATGTGGGAATTGCCAACTATGGGTGGGGTACTCATTCTAGGGGCTGGCCGGTTTCCAGTTGAGGCCCATGGACATCCCAGGCACCCTACCTCCACAGAAAATTGAAAATCTGATTCCACATTACAGGGCATAATGTTGAACAAATAGCCTCCATTTCATTGCACGTCTGTTCATTAAAACATCACAGGTGACGTTAAAACGTTTCTCTTTTCCGGGCAAATTTGCTGCACCACCACCACCACCAATAATACAATAAAATACTACTACAATTGGATCATATAGCTAAATTCTATTAAAACATGGCCTTTTTACAAAGGAATTCTTACAGCGCTTAGTATTAACTAAAGGGGGTTGAAGTCTTTTCCTGCACAACCTGTAAGAGGAGTCCTTAACAGTCGGATGGAATAGGATGGAATACAATGGATGTAGTTCGTCCTTACTAATATTACTAAAAAGCCTTCCATCAGACTTTTCTAAGAGATCAAAGACACTCAGACTCAGCTGATGAAAATATAGCGTCTTTTATGGCATCTCTTAAGAAAGCGTTAAATAATGTTGAGGTCTGCCCTGCTAGCGTTACAAATCGAGAGACCACAGGTCAATTTAGACAGCACAATTGCTTTAAATAGAACACCAACATCCTCCTGCCCATAATCGTCTTTCCTTAAACCCCTAATTACAACAAGCATGTATTGGCTTCACATAATTGATCCTAACGTGCTCTGAGAATCTGCAGTTAGATTGAAATGTTACACCGAGTAGAGTAATATGATCACATTGCTTGATGTATATTACACTTCTTCCTAACAACTAACTACTACATTTAGCCATGTTACATTTAAAGTTGTTATAAGTCCAATCCATAAACTGCGAAGGCACCCTTTCAGACTTGTCCAAATCTTCGTTCACGATAACCAGAATGGTGAAGTCATCTGCATACATGACCATCGTCGACATCTACATCGTCCACGAACAAGTTGAAGACATGAGGTCCACTCACACTACCTTACTCACACTACCTTGTGTGAGTGGACGTCATGTCATCGTGCATTTCCATGGAGTCAAGGATTTTCCATAACTTCTCCTTATTTTTCAGGATTTCCAGGTCTGGATTTTAAAATATTCGAAATCCACGACTTTTCACAATTTCCATGATACACTGTGGGTTGCCCCTGTTACGTATCAGGGGCAATGGGGTCCAGTGTCCTACCCTACTGTACACGGCCCACAATGGAAAATGTCATCGAAAACGACGTACAAAGAGACAGGTTGTAAAGCCATTTCCTCAAGAATTAAGAGACAAGTTTTATTTACTTTATGCAAAGACCTATTTTCTCAAGATTTTCCATGAATTGTCCCTATTTTCCAGGATTTCCAGGTCTGGATTTTAAAATATGGGATATCGATGACTTTCCACGATTTCTATGACCTGTAAGGATCCTGTTTGTTTGAAGAAGATCCTATACAGTGCTACAAAACCGAAGATTAAGTGGATTGTGTGGTATCAAGTAATCAACATGGCCTTACCAATTGTAGATTTGCCAGAGCTCCTGTCATCGCTTCTGAACACTCGTTCACTTTCTGTCTGACTTCACAAACATCTTGCTGGCTTCTTTCCTTCAAACCGAGACATAAGTTTTCATTGATGCAGGCATACAAAAGGCTTTAAAATAAGATAGGATTAAGGAAACATTTGTCTCTAAGACCTGTATCCTGTAGACTAAGAATGGTCTCCTATTTTTTTTTCTAAGGATAATAAAGGTGGGAAAACGTGCACCACAGGGAAAAAGGCAGCGGGATGGAGACATGGCTCCTGCCCTCCAGGACCACTTAAGTCACACAAGCGGATTCTGTGAATTAACGATTTCCATTATTCAATGGTTTTGTTTTCTTTTGACTTGGTCAATTGATTGTCGTGACCTCAACTCGTTTCCCATTTTCGTGACCAGGAAATTCGTTTGTCCACGGTGTGTGCAACTGGCAAGCAAAACGAAGGGAAAAAACCGTTGACATCAACGTGTACCAATTGCACAGGAATTTGCTTGCCAATGGTGCAGCCTGAAACCAGCCTAGCAGGGAATAGAATCCTGGGATAGAACATGGCGAACACATACACAGCTAGCAAGCGCCCAACAACAGAACTACGATGGTTACGATGGTTTCCCTAAGGCAACAGACCAATGGTCCACCAATTGCATTAAAACTGAAAACGTCTATTCCCCATGATGCTGCCGTCACAAAAGAATGCATCCGAGATGCTAGGAAGGAATTGCTGAGAAAAGCTATGGAAGAGAACAGAAACTACCTCACCATGGTGAAACCAAACATCACCCGCCAGTATGAACGGCCCATGGCACAGGAAGACGTGGGAGAAGGTGACTTACATGTAGAGAACTTACGACTGGAGACAGCACTAACCAGGAAAGAGGCGCTAGGGAACCCATTGCTGGAGAGGAACGAGTGGAGGGGTGATCCCATCTCAACAGAACCCACCTTCGCATCGCATCGCATCGCATCGCATCTCATATCGTCCCATCGCATTGTTGCGATACATTGTGTTTTAAATTAAGAGGACCTTGAAAACAATGTTGTATGCACTGAAAACATCCTCGTTTTTTCTTTATTCTTTTGCCTTTGTTTGAGGTTGATTTTTGGAAGGCATATCTCATGCCTGGTGCTGAAAATAGTACTGTTCACAATTTTCTGGGAAGGGGAATACCTAGCCTGCGTAGCAGCCGTTTCCTTTCCTTTTCCAGGCGGAGATCGAACAAGCGAGCGATAAAGCGGGCGAGCGCCTAGGGTGAGCAAAAAATTAGGGAGAAGTAGGGACGGGGTGAGCGAGAAGGGGGTGGGGAGGAAAGGAATCACCTGCAATCAATCCCAAACATTTTACCGAACTCCGATCGCCCACGAACGGGGAGCAATAGCGCAATTTGATTGGTTACTAGCCCGTCAATCAAAAAGTGACATGAAAAATTTGACATTAGTGCATATTTTGCATCTGTGCATACGTTTCTGGAGTAAAATAGTCATATTGCTTCAAGCTATTCACCGACAAATTGACTTCCATTTCATAGCCCATGGTATCATTGGATTCGCCACTTGGAGGAATATTTTGCTTTCTTGCATCCTCCTTGGCAGAAGAGTGCCCCTGTTGTCTTCGATGCGTGTTTTCCATACTTTAACCTTTGCTTCCAGCTGCTCCCCCATTTTTTTTGGCATTGGAACAACCATCTTAGATGACATGCAAACTTAAAAGTCCTCAAATTTTGCGCCACTGTGGAATAAAATGGACGAAATTCTATAGAGCGCAGCAGACGCTGTACTGTTTCTCGTACGCGCAACAACAGAGTTTACAAGAGCGACTGAATTGTTTTTTGGGCCACACGCTTTGATGTCGTCTTCTTTCAGGCCGGTTGCTCCTAGAACCCAGTGATGCCACAGTGGGGAAAAACTCGCACTTCTTCGACGAGCAGGTTGTTTGAAAAGGCGGCCAGCTCTTCCGGGTCTGTGGCTTGCAGAATCGTTACTGCTTTAAAATGGTTTTTGAACTCTTCTGAAATGCGTTTGGCAAAGGAGAGTTTCAATTCCTCTCTTAATTCTGCGTGTTTTAAGACTAGGTTAAGACAGATTAGTTTTTTAATTGTCAGTTCAGAAGGTAAATGTACTTTTACCTTACCGTCATTCAAACTAACAACCTTGACTTGAAGTTCCTCTGCTGCGGGCAAATCATCAATATTCACCTTCGATAACATCTCGTCCTGAACACTAGTTTGTCGAGACTCTACATCCTTCCCAAAGCTTAGAGATTTCCTGAACGAAATAATTTTCTCGGGGGATTTAACACGTTGGGACTTCAAGCTTGGAGATCTGTTGTTTTGATCTGGGGTACGCCCGCAAAATAATCTCTTTCCCGCGTCTTTGCTCTTTGCTGGCACCTTTTCGTCTTCCCTCGATGGATTTTCTTTAGGTTTCCTGGTTTCTTTGTTTATCAAAGCATATAGACTGCCCAAATTGCGGATTTTCTCTTCCAGAAGGATTGCAAACGCGATGAGAGTAGGTCTTGCTTCGATCCAGAGGAATTCCAACACTTTCCAAGATATTGGCTAACGCAACACCACGGCAATCTTTTCTGTTGGAAGGCTTAAACAAGTTTTCTGTGGACATATATCCCTGTTGATTCTTTGTAAAATTTCCAAGCTTCGTTTTAAACGAGCAATGACAAACGCCGCAATTATTCGAAGCCATATCATTTCGCACGCTTGCTTTTTCTGCCTTGGAAAGGAAAGCGCAATTGTTTTTCGCGCTCTATTTGCTTTTCGTTGGCTGCTTGTCAAAAATGGTTTACCGGAAGTTAATGATCATTGGCTCTAATGTGACAGTTGGTGCCCCAAGGGAATGCGGTCTGTTTGGGGGCGTTCGGTGAAATGTCTGGGTCTGATTGCAGGCGTTTCCTTCCGTCGCCTCACTCACTCCCCCTACTCTTTATTTTTCGCACTCTCGCAGTTTTCGTCCCCTTTGCGAGCGTTTGGAAAAGGAGAGGAAACGGCTGCTACGCAGGTTAGTGAATAGCTTCAGCACTCGCGACACAGTCCCCTTTTTGAACAAAAAAGCTAGCTCCAGACCTGGGTGAGCAAGCACTGAAGCACTAAAACTGCATCTGAGAGAGGCGACAGGGAATGCAACTTGTTTTCTACTTTTGTTTTGGTCTGCATTGATTTTCCCATAAACACAGTGGTTGTTGAAATAAGGGCTTACAGAAAGATACATTCTTTATTAAGTTAAACAGGAATATTCAGAGAGAATAAATAGAACTTCACCCAACAGGACTTAAACCTATCATAGTATGATCTTTCATTTGCCTTTTAAAGCAGATAAGCCCGACTCTACTCAAGTGAGATAAAGACGACAGCAGAAGACACAATACCTTTTTAATACTTAAGAGTAAGGACTTACTGTAATGACCTGGCAGACCCAAATATCTTCTAAAGTTGACAACAAAATGAGCAGCGATAGTAGAAGAATGCAGTTTTGGCCAAAGGAGCACATATTAAAGCTCAAAGCTCGCAAATATTGACGTTTCAGTTGAACATACCAGCCACGTCTCGTAAGTTTGAACAGCTTCATCAAGAACAGCATCTGCACTGCAGCTAACAAGAGTTTCTGATAGAAAGGTCAAAACATAACAACCCTTAGGTATTCAAAACATTTACAAAGCAAAGCAGGCTTGTTCTAACAAGCTGAAACATTTCCCTTGTAGGTCTCATTTAAGCCCTTTGGCGCACTGTGTCATTTGGATGTGATCTGCACGTGAACAAGCTTGTCAAAATGAAATCAACGATGCAAGAAAGAGTGGCAAAATTTTGATGAAATCCTGCAAAGGAGTAACAGAAACAAAATGTGCCCGTAGCATTCAACTTTTGCTAATCCAGCAAAAAAATGTCATTTACGACAGTGTTACCATCAAATAAGAGGTATTTTTTCACAGAATTTACGCAAAATCTATCAGATACATCCACGATGCACAATGATATACACGCTATTTATGATAAACGCCACAAGGTGTCCCCTAACCCTACACCTCAACTAAACAACGCTATGTTCATATATGCAGACGGCAAACGACACGAAGTGTTCCTTATCTCTACTCCTCAAGGAAGCATGAACAGTTTCCATAAAGCAAGCCTAACAATAACCCTTCAAATGAAAACCAAATGTTCAAAACAGGAAGATCCAGTATAAAAAGGATGCCAGTCTGGTCGTTCTCACCTTCAGCTGCCAAAAATCTAAGTGTAAACAACTGATAGACAACCCATCTTTCTTTCCTTTCGTTTTTGACAACAAAGGCCTTTTACACACACAGAAATGTATAACTTGCATTAAGTATGGTGATATTTGGTTTTTGTGTAATTTTTTTAACTGCACTTATCTCTGTAATCAGAGGATAGTGAGAGCAACATGACTGAATGGATGACATCAAAATTTCTATGTAATGCACAGATCTAAAAAGGAGGGCACACCCATTTTATACCAGAAATTCCTGCTCAATTAACAAGTTTTCAGTGACATCTGTACCTCTTTCTTTCTCAAGCCGGCTTAGTGAGTGCTAAATGGAAAAAAAAAGTAAATTTTACAAAGCTGACCAAAGAATGGAATACACAGTAGGAACCTGTTTTCTTGGACAACAAACGGTTTGTACTTTTCTTGACCCAGCATTGCCTTTACTTTACAAATACTTAACTTTATTTTCTGTTTTCTATATCTTGCAAAGTTGTTCATTTCCCTTGCCACACAAGTTAAGTAATGTTTACAACACTGATGTGAATGTAAATTAGTAAAATTTTGTGTCAGATATACAACCATTGATTAACAAAACATTTCTTTTGTTTTTCTTCATGAATTATTAATTCAATAATAAGGAGTTTTCATGATCTCACTTGATACATACTGAGAGTGTGGGTTGGAACAACTGTCCCCGTGCTTTTCAGTAGTAAGCAATTGCAAACACTCATCACCTTTCAACAATGCCATTTGTTTTTAATATTTAAGCACAGAAGCCTTGAGACATTCCCTGGATTCAAAGTGGTAACAACTTGGCATACGTTTTCACAGCAACGTGGTTGGACATGCATGTTTACCAAATGCAGATTTCACCACTTCTGAAAATTATAATTCGTGATTGCATTGCACAAGCGAGCAGGTTCAAACCATCATTCCTTACCAAATCACATACACTACAACATTCTTTTACACGAGCCTGTGTTCTAGACAGATGGAGGATTTTCAACTTAAGCATAATACCAACCTAAGAGGTAAACACACCTCCAAAGATTGTTCTCGTTCCTGAAGAGGCAATGACTCAGCTTCTTTGCATAACAAATCAATGGTGTCAGATAACTGTTGTCTTGCTTCGTCCCGTTTGAAAATGAGGTCAGGCAATATTTCCTTTCATGCAACGATAACGCACATGAGTTATTTTCAATTATTTACATGAATTACATTAAAGTTAAGCTGTGCATTTCATAAATACCAGGAAAATTAGCAAAAAAATTATCTTTTGTGCTATTACCAGTTACCATGTCACCAAGACATTTTGAATAAATCATGCTCAACAGAACAACAACTTTAGCTTTTAACTGATAGAACATTACCACTTGATGAACAGCAAACACTGAAGCTCCGATGTTGAAGTCTGGTAGGGAGATTTACCTCAGCTCTTTATTTTGCCTGACCATCACATACATGACAGTTAATTGCCTTTACATCAGTGTTACCTTTTCCTTACAGTCAGATAAACTCTTCTGGGCTTCTTGAAGTGTGCCCTCAATTTCCTTTACCTGAAGGATGTTGTAAAAATAATTAACGTTCCTGCAAGTCATTCAAATGACAAATGTAAGAAAACATGAATCTCCTCATGCTAGATGAGCACTAAACAAGTGGGTCCACAGAATACTCATAACCTCCAGCATCAGGGAAGGGTATTGGATATTCTCAGGAAAGAGTATATTCCCTACCAAAATTACTTAAGGAATTTACTGAACAGTTTCTGTACAACGAAGGTAATGTCTGTGGAAGGAGAGGACATAGATATTACTGGAACAGCACAACTACGAGTGAGCATCTAAAAACTGCACCAGAAATATCTTTTCCTTTGTCACTGCCTCATTTCAATTATCAGACCTCCACGAATTTCAAATACTTTTTCCATGTCATTGTGTCAATTCAATTATCAGACCTCTATGAAATTCTCGCCCACTGTCCAAATACCTGGTAACTACACTAAATATGAATATGGCTGAAATGCACCAATGGCGTAGAATGATTTATTAGCACCCTTCCATTGGGGAAAAAAATTCAGACTTAGTCCCTGGTCGCACACAGGTGCATTTAGTTTATTTAACGTGGCTTGAATTGGTTTATAGTGAAAACTATCTATGGAGTCTGCTTTGGGATATTAACTGACCTTAGGATCGCCATACCACCGTGAAATTTATCCCAGAAATGACGGATGAATTGTGCATTTATTTTCCTTTTTTTTTTTTTACAGCAAAACTTGTCCCCATAGCAACACAATGATGTAGCCTACTAGACCAGCAAGATCCACTTTGCTTGCCTTATTTTGTAAATGGGATGGTGAATCTTTTTCTTATTAGGCTGACAAGGAAAATAAATTTTTCAGAAACAACATTTTCCTTTCTTAAAGGTCAGTACGCAGCTATTACTACAGCCCATGCGATTGAAAACAATAGAACCATTCAAACAAACAACAAACAATTAACCCTAACCCTAAAAACAATAGAGCTGCATCCTAACCAGATCTAATGAAATTAGAGGTTGTAAACAGCTGCGTGGTATCTGTTTCTTAAAGGCAAAGTCAGGTCTGAAACTGGTATCACCAGAAAGTTGATGGTGCACCCTGTAAGCCCTTCCTCTATCTGTGCTTTGTTTTTACAGGTATTTAAAGCTATGGCTACGTGAATGAGAGGTTTAAAACCGACGTTGAATTCACCAGGGACCGAACTGGTGACCTCTAGCTCTTAAAGCCATTCATTAACCAACCGAGCTGCATCTGTTCTACGTTTTCCAGGCAGGAGGCAAACCTATCGTCTCTCCTATGTAATTTGGAATAACAAGTGAACAACAAAATACTTTGTGTTCCTGGAGGAAGAATGTCAAAATAGCAGGATAGAATGCATCTTCCATTTTGCAACCTAATGTTTACCTTCTTGAGCTTTCGGAGGAGAGGTTAGGTAAGTTAGTATGGTTAATAGGATAAAACTTCAGGTTT
>BLFK01000397.1:1332596-1368863 GCA_014634185.1 Astreopora myriophthalma | reverse complement strand
TTTTTTTTACAGCAAAACTTGTCCCCATAGCAACACAATGATGTAGCCTACTAGACCTCCAAGATCCACTTTGCTTGCCTTATTTTGTAAATGGGATGGTGAATCTTTTTCTTATTAGGCTGACAAGAAAAATGAATTTTTCAGAAACAACATTTTCCTTTCTTAAAGGTCAGTACGCAGCTATTACAACAGCCCACGCGATTAAAAACAATAGAACCATTCAAACAAACAACAAACAATTAACCCTAACCCTAAAAACAATAGAGCTGCATCCTAACCAGATCCAATGAAGTTAGAGGTTGTAAACAGCTGCGTGGTATCTGTTTCTTAAAGGCAAAGTCAGGTCTGAAACTGGTATCACCAGAAAGTTGATGGCGCACCCTGTAAGCCCTTCCTCCATCTGTGCTTCGTTTTTACAGGTATTTAAAGCTATGGCTACATGAATGAGAGGTTTAAAACCGACGTTGAATTCACCAGGAACCGAACTGGTGACCTCTAGCTCTTAAAGCCATTCATTAACCAACCGAGCTGCATCTGTTCTAAGTTTTCCAGGCAGGAGGCAAACCCATCGTCTATCCTATGTAATTTGGAATAACAAGTGAACAACAAAACACTTTGTGTTCCTGGAGGAAGAATGTCAAAATAGCAGGACAGAATGCATCTTCCATTTTGCAACCTAATGTTTACCTTCTTGAGCTTTCGGAGGAGAGGTTAGGTAAGTTAGTATGGTTAATAGGATATAACTTCAGGTTTGAAATAGTGGTGAAACAACTCAGGAATGAAAATGGGTTTCCACTCTCGATTGTTTTGATGATATGCATATGTACATTGGTGCCCTGGAAGGATTTTTCTTCATCTTCTTCATCTTCTCCTTCTTCATCTTCATCTTCTTCATCTTCTTCATCTTCTTCATCTTCTTCTTCTTCTTCAATCTTCTTCAATCTTCTTCATCTTCTTCAATCTTCTTCATCTTCTTCAATCTTCTTCATCTTCTTCAATCTTCTTCATCTTCATCAATCTTCTTCATCTTCATCTTCTTCTATCTTCTTCATCTTCTTCTTCATCTTCATCTTCTTCATCTTCTTCATCTTCTTCTTCTTCATCTTCTTCATCTTCTTCATCTTCTTCTTCTTCATCTTCTTCTTCTTCATCTTCTTCAATCTTCATCTTCTTCTTCATCTTCTTCAATCTTCATCTTCTTCATCTTCTTCAATCTTCTTCATCATCTTCTTCCTCATCTTCATCTTCATCTTCTTCTTGTTCTTCATCTTCTTCATTTTCTTCACCTCCTTCACCTTCTTCACCTTCTTCATCTTCATCTTCATCTTCATCATCTTCATCATCATCTTCTTCTTCTTCACCATCACCATCAATGTGATTATATCATTAGTATCATAATCATTATCATTACTACTGATGATTTTAACACGTTGACTGCTCAGGAATCAGACCTGACCAAGATAGAATTTGCTTTTCTCATCGACATGGTCGGCCACCATTCAAAAATTATTTTCAGCCCTGATAAAATACCTGCTGTAACGATTTGACAGATTCCAAGTTAATCCTGTTGTTCCTTGTTAACTGAATTGCCTCTCTGATGACATCAGGGGTTTTCCCTTGAGCAGGACAAGTATCTCTGATTAATGAAAAACCAAAGCTACAATTTTAGACAGAATAGACAGTACGTACATTTACATGTATAATCACATGATCACGGGACAGATTTACCAGTTAATCTCACTGAAAGAATTTGGGACAAATTCCACTGATTAGGATTCACGGTTTGTCAAATTGTCCTCTTTTCTCCTTAAAGATGCCATGCTTGTAATGGTTGACAGTTCCACATCCCCACATTCAGACAATCATATCAGCACTCATGGAGCTAGTTGCTGTTATACATGTGTCCAGGTAATTTTTTTAATGTTGAACCTGATATCTTGCATGTTACACAGTAATCTTGGATTTTCAGCCTTTGTGGCCCTCAATACAGGGTATTTACAGTGGGGCTGATCTCTCATACCACAGTTACACAAATTAGGTGCATAAAAAGATATTTTGCCCCATTACCTTAACTTTTTCAGATCACTGACTTTGCTGACCATCTCCAACACCTGTAAGAAAACTCTTGATTCATGAACAAGAAAACAACTCAAATGATGAATTTATTTCACTGCAGGATAGCACAAAAAGGGAATTCATGTGAGGTAACACTATCTCTGTGTGGTCTGTAGTTTTTCTAAAACCCTCCTTTGTTTTCTGTTTACCAAATAATTACTATGTTTTGATTGTGGATTTTCTTCGTTTTCACCAGAATAGAGAAATATCAGTTGTTTTGATTCAGTTTATTAGTTTCTCAGAAGTTAAGAAACGTAAGCTATTGCCTTTCAATTGTGCCATAATCTTCATGCAAGCTGTGCATTCGATGACCTCTACTGTTGTAAGCATGAAATAAATGGAAGCTTTGGTTCCCTCATCAGTTAGGTGCCTACATTGATATTGTTGTAACGGCATTGTAAACAGTATTAGCGGGACCTCAATCATTATTACACAGACATGATTATTTGGTGTTTCATCAGAACAAATGTGATGCCAGAAGTCAGTTTTGCTTTATAGTGCAGTTAACTTGCTGTGTTAATTATTACCAAATGATAGCCTCTATACCGAACAAACCACTGACAATTCTAAAAATTAATACCAAAATTTTCTCCCATACTAGAATTAATAATTATATTTACATGCCTTGTAGGTGACAGCCTGTTCCATTCTTTCCTTGTGCTTGGAAGCTTGAACAGAGTAAAATTTCCGTATTTCATCAACTGCTTTCTCATTATCCTATGGTGAAGAAATGACACCTTCAAGACTTCAATTAGATAACCATAATATCCACATCGCATACAAGAAGCTCTTGGGAATATTGGAACAATTTTCACTCTAAGTAATTGTTTTTTGGGAAACCAGTTTAGGTTATGAACTATTTTATATTGTCTTGCATTCATTACCATAATCTGGAACAAGGGAACACAAAAAGAGAAACTGGTTAAAAACGTTTCAACCAAGAATAAGCTTAAAAAATGTGGTTACACAAGCTTCCGCATCAATAAATTTAGGTGAGCTGGAATCAATGATGGTAGCTTGAAACAGAAACAATGACTAAAGTTAAGACAAAAATGGCAAAAGATTCAAGTTGTGGCGTTAAAGATTTATGCACATCATAGCCTAAAGCTAAATACTTTATGCATTACCCCAAACGGTGTTCAATCAGATAAATAGTGCATTTTCCCTTGTCCACGAATGACAAATTTACAAATGGGAGAATAAGGGAGTGCTCAGAGAAGAAGGTAACTATACCAAAAAATACAACCTTGCTACCCTGCTAAAGGAAACAAGTTTCACTGGAATAATTATGAAACTGTCAAAGCAACAATCTATGTACCTAGAAAGCACCTTATTTGGACCTAATGGCATGTAAGCCAAATGATTTACTTGAATCATGGATTAGAGAAGAAAAAGCTCCCTCTGGACTAAGCAATTCACCTGATACACCTTGATCATACTTCTGAGAGTCTCATTGTCTTTCCTCAGCTCTTCCATTTCTTTAACCATAGCATCACTAAGTGAGGCTCTGTTCATCATGTGAAACGGCAAATCGTTCATAAAAGTCCTAAACCTTATTCCTATATTTTTCTCCCACATGTAACACCAAGTCAGGAATGCCTCTACATTAATACTCAAACTTAAACTAAATGTCACTGAACCTCCCCACGAAACACCCATAAGAGGCAGACGAAATCTTGACTTTAGGTAGGGCTGCTAAAGTAATAGAGAGATTTAGCACCACTTTTATCTTTCTCTTCCCCCGAGGCCATGATTCTTTTTGCTCAGCACCAAGAATAATGACCTCTGGCCACTTGCGAAGTACGTGCAGTCGCAATGGGCATCTCTTTTTGTAGCCGTTGACAGCCACTAATTGTTTCAAATTTCTCAGATTGCACAGACAAGCCAGAAGTGGACTCACGGACTTCCTGGCTTGCAACCAGCCAGAGGTTGTTAATCTTCAGGAAGACCAAAAGAATAGTTTCCACTGGGGATAAGAATGCCCTTTTATGGCTAATGATAGACTTGAGACGTTGTTGCTTGTCATAAAACCATGAAAATTCCATTGTTTTTTTCGGAAACAGCAAATTTCGGCCTGCCATTTGTCGTTTACCGTTTGCTGTAAACGTGATGCTAAACCTCTCTATTCATAGCCAGCAAAAACTGCTTTAAAAGCTCTAGAGTGCCCAGGGAGCCACTTTACCATAAGGGCTTACCACTGAGGAACTTCTTTTGCAGAAGTGGGAAATGGAGCATCTTATTACAATGGGAGAGGAGCTTATTGCAGAATTTGAGTTATGGGGAGGGGATATTAGAAGTGGAGCTTAATAAGAATGAATGTTTAAGGAATGGCAGTATTATTGCATCAGCAGCTTATGGTTACAAGAAGAAGGAATATGTATCATTTCATGAGT
This sequence comes from Astreopora myriophthalma, assembly GCA_014634185.1. Taxonomy (NCBI): domain Eukaryota; kingdom Metazoa; phylum Cnidaria; class Anthozoa; order Scleractinia; family Acroporidae; genus Astreopora; species Astreopora myriophthalma. The sequence goes on along the minus strand of BLFK01000397.1, from coordinate 1,364,355 downwards.
AAAACTTCACTTATCTTTTTAAATTTTCCCCTAAAGATGGAAAAGGCTTTAGTAGGACATTAGTTGGTTTCTCACTTTCCTAACACACTACTGACCTGTAGTGCAAACACACCCCACACCAAACAAAAACAATGCAACTGTTGTTTAAGTCCCCCAAACATGGTACTTCTGAACTATTAGGGTGAGTTTGAGAAGAAGGGCACAGACGCAGGAGAAGGATGAGAGGGGACAGTCATTACGAGGGATATGGGACAAAACATAGCACAATTGAGGTAAGGAAAGAGACAGTTGGCACTAAAAATTAGTCTTGCATACTTATGTTTACTGCAGGTATCTAACCTTGGAGACAATGGTGGTGGATCATCCTGTCAAGCACAAAGACAAACACAAGGTTCTCTATAACAGTTTCTTTTCATTTACAAAGTTAGTAATAGGCAAGTCTTCCAAGCGTATGCTTATTTGAAATTCTGAAACTACATTGTACATGTACAGGACATAACTCTTACTAGTATGTGCTTCAAGCTGTAACTAAAATACCAAGAAAATGGTGGATACAGGCCTGTCAAACCTCTCAGCTTTCTGGTACAATATTCTCGTATGACCCATTATTTCAAAGAGAGTTGCTTCGTAGGAACTTTGAATTGCAATTTCAGAGTAAACCAAACTTGCATGCCAAAAAAGTTATTTGAATGACTACCTAACTACTAACCAAAAGCAGAAAAATGTGCATACTGTATAGGCAATTCAACTGCACGCCAATCCTATGAGGGAAGATTCAACCAGCTTACTGTACACTGAAACATAAACATACCTGTTCAGTAGCTGTAACTAACCCAAACCTCATCATTTCATCTGCAATGTTACCAATGCCACCTTCTGAGTTATCTGTTAGTTCTACCGGGCACGCCACTGGAAAAAAGCCCAAGAAACAAAGTGTAATAAGGCAAACTGTATCCAGCCTGTCTTTAGTTTAAAATGTGGTAAGGCCAACCAAACTTACACCAAAACACCTAACAAAAATACTTGTGGGTTGTTCTTACCATATGGACTATTGCTTTGTAAAGTTTTCAATTCATTAGTTGCATATACGTACCATTCAGTGCCTTCCTTGTTTCTTTCAACTTGGCAGTTAATGCCTTGTCTCCAGTGAGTTCATGTAGCATTTTAGTACCCTAAAAGTGGACAAGACAGAAATGTTTCTGAAATATTTTCAGCAGGTGAACATGGGCAACTGGTTGGGGCACTGCATTTGACCCATGCTCATAACCACTTCGCTGCACAGTGTCCTGGATTTGTCTTCAGCAGTCCCGATTTCAGTTCTCCCATACCTTGTAAATAGCCAGTTGGTTGCCTTTTACCAGATGGGGTTAGCCCATAAATACAGTATAAGAAAGGCCATTATGGAAACTACCAGGTCACCAGTACTAACTTTACCCTCAATTAACGGCACCACATTAACCTATTGTTTATGCTGTTGTGGCCTCCCAGTCCATGTCTTTCCCTTTGTTAAATACTTTCACTTTGTATAATATCGTGGACAAAGCTAAATAAAGTAAAACAAAAAATAAAATAAAACTCTGTTTTCTTTCAATATGACTGGTTACGGATGAATAAGATTAAGCTCTACATCTACAGAAGCTGGCTGTACAGTGAGGTTAAACCAATGGTGACTAACATACATAAGTATCATAAACATCTGGAATAAGGTTCAATTTCCTTGTCACCAAACTGTGTTCACCATGTTCGACTGCATAATAATCCCTGTGCCTCACTGCTTCCTGACTCCACCAACCTTTAAGGCACAAGCTTCCAAGCTCAGCTATTCCACTGCAGACATAATTTGCCAGCTGCTGGCATGTTAAATTTCAACATGCCTGGTCAGCAGGCAGTAATGAGCTTATATTAGGTTTACTTATTAACCACTTAACTAGTTGTTTCCTTGTTTACGACTTGTACCATGTACATATGCTGGAGAGCAGTGAATTATTTTACATAATGTTAACCACTACCTGTTCACTAAGTTCACTGTTGGTCACTGCAACACCACCAAGGCAGTACAGTTGAGCAAACGGAACCAGAGAAAGAATCTCATGCGAAAGAAACACTATTGCCCTGAGACTGATCACTTCAGTGTTGCCAAAATCTACAAAATGTACTTCAACCTGAAACAAACACAACAGCACGCATTGATATGAAGGATAACTGGATAAATGTAAAGTCATTAGAGGTTTACAACAACCTTCACTCATAACACCTAAACAACAAATTAGGCTTAACAATGAGGACTAGAATCTAGACTAGAAAAGGTCAAATGAATTCAAATGACACCACAACCTTACTGAATAACCCAAAGAAAGAAACAGCAGTGTATAATAATCATGGGAAACAATACACTTCAACCAATAGCTAACAACAGTTAACAATGGTTTGTGCTCTATACAGTTCACTGTATGTGGGATAGCATAATGTTCTGACCGTCAACCATCATGGCTACCAATCCACAAAGAACTAAACCATCTTTTTCAGTGGAAACAGTTCCTCTTACTTGGGTAACTCAATAGGGCCTATAGTGGTCACCAGAGTGAAAAGGACCAATATCTGGAGCAATGAAAGAGTATTTTAATTTAAAGGTTCTTTTCAAGGTGCGCAAAATCTACAAGACCCCTTTTAAAAAGGTTACAGTCCAAATACAAACTCTCCCCATAAAGAATTCAAAGACAATTAAAAGGTTAACAAACATTTGCATGATATATGTTTTATCCTAAGGTTCCTTAATTTAACACAAAATTTTCCACATTGGACACAAAAGAGAAATCAATTTATTGAACAACCAGAATGCAATTGGGACATCACTTTGTGAATATTCCATTGACTGGTGAGAGGTTAGCTTTCCTAAAACAGTTGCCACTTACATGTATATTCAAGAATTGGCACTTCCACATGGAAGCACAAGTTACCTTATTCTCCTCCATCAGCTTTTTAATACGGCAGCGATACCACAGTTTATCTTCTGGATAAACCCCACCATAAACCTGTAACAGATTATGGGTAAAGACAAAAAAATCATCTCTAATATCAGTTATTGCAAGTGTTTGTCTTATTTCTCACCAAATAGTTACTGTATAATTATGTATTCTTTCTAATTTCCACTCTGTAACTTCCTTTTTGTTTTGGTTCATCATCATTATCATTGTCACTGACACTTTCATTGCCATTGCCATTATCATTATCATTACCAGTACTAGTACCAAATGAGTATTATTACCATTATCATTATCACAAATAATTTGCTAAAGCATAAGCATGGAAACATCAGTGTTAAAAGCCAACGTTTCATTGCGTTGCTTAAACTCTGGGCAACTTACAGGACTGCATTGGACACAAAAAAAGTTGCCGACCATTTACAAACATTATTCAAATGAACACAATGCTAAAATGCCTGCGTCTCTTTTACAACAGTTTCCCTGCTTCCCTACTGCCTGCTTGCTAAAGGCAAACTCAATTTAACTGTGTTCCTTATCTGCAAGCTTTAAGCATGCAAAGTGACTCTGTCTGTGCAAACGTATTCATTTTTTTAACAAATGTTTTTGAGCTCTTGTAATGCTAATCTAGCCAATTAGAAACTGATACTTATAATTATTTCACTTAACTTTTTACCTTATAGTCTTGATAATGGCATCACGAAGACAAAAAATAAATGTCAGCTTTTAGCACAGAGTTTTGCATTATCATTATCATTAACTGTTAATTTTACATTGTAGTTCGGCTATCTGAATTAATTGTAATTTGTGGGAGGGCACACTTTTTAACATAATTGATTTAAACACCATTTATTTATTTATTTTATTTATTTATTTATTGAACCCTGTAAATAGCTTTGCATGATCTACTTGATTAGCTTTAGCTAATTCGATAATCCAAACTTCTTGCCATATAATTTTCAATTCTTATTCCATAACTTCATGTATCTTAAAAATAATAATTGTTTTCTGTCATCTTGTAAATAGGCACATGAAGCTGAATGCCATAAATAAATTTGTTGTTGCTGTTGTTCTAGTCCTGTCTCCAAGTGAGCTCAATGGAACATAATAATTTATGCATGCAGACACTTGAGTAGAGAAAACACTAGTGCAAAATTGGGGCCCCTGCAACCCCCAGGAGGCCAACACATATATTACAACAGTAATTATGTGAATTTAATCACAGCAAGGAAAGAAGGGCAACCAACAAAGCAATGAATGCATGACAAATTGTCATGACAGAAAGACATGTACCCTCACAAACAAAGAACAAGAAGCTGACTTGGTGAAGCATTTGCCAAGCTATGATGACAAAGAGAGTGAATAATTAAATAACTTCATTCAGCCAGGGTGGGCCCATTCAGCTACAATTATTTGAGCATTTAAACTGAAGTGACCCTTTCTGCATGCTAAAATGGCTAAAGACTAGTTTACACAGTGACATGTGCTTACGCTTATGTCACTCCCAGTTTACACTGCTTCTGCTTCTGAATCATCTCCATTTTCTTACGCATATGCTTAATATGTGTATCTTGTGTTAACAAGCGTGTAAACCAGGGGTGACAAACATGATGCATAACTGCAAGGAAACAGCTGTACTTGGCAGCAGTGGAAATTCATCTGAATAATGTCCAATCCTGCTCTGGCAAGCTCTTTCATAGTTCCAAAATCGCATCTGAAAATACCACCTTATACGAGAAACTTGTTGAGGTAGTACATAATTATCCCTGCTTGCACAACAAATCTTTGGAGGATTTCAAAGATGCAGGGGAAAAAAACAATGCTGGGAAGATGTTGCAGAAATGGCTGGTATAAGTAGCGGTAAGTGGACATTGCATTAATATGATTATGAAATCTGAAGTTTGGCAAATTTAAAATGAGCTTGCATTAACCAAGGTACCCATTCATTTCAATGAGAAACTGCTCAATTTTAAGTGTTAACATCAATAAATTTTCCCTCTTGCAGGAGATAGGGCCAAGACCCTATTCTAAGAAATACAACTGTGATAGGAAAATTGAGGGTAAAAAAAGAATCTGGCACAGGCACCAATGAAGTTGCACAAGCCTAAAAGAAAGCTTTGGAAATTTATCCCTTTTTGAAATGGTTACAACCTTGTATAAAGTCACAAAGAAATGTGTCAAACTAAAAACCTCTTAATATTGAAGAGAAGTTTAACAAAGATACAGAGGAGGAATCCAGACCCATTATCCCAGCAAGTGAAACTGAAAGTGACCATCACTCAACTTCTTCTAGCACTTCCAGGTACTGTAGAGAAGGCAACCTAAACTGTTTAAAGTTTCATTCAAGTACCTGCCTTGTGTGTTTCACTGAAAACATATACGGCTCCTTCACACAGTTTCGTGGCACTGTGTTATGCAGATAAATAAGACCGTCTTATGCAGGCTATGCAGCTGTCCCGTAGACTGTCATTTAATAATAACCATTGTTAAAAATGAATCCTAAACTTCAATTTTATTGAAAATCATGGGCCAAATAATGAACTTATCAAATTTATAGGGGAATTTCAAGTGCTCGCACATCTGGATCTGCAAAGAAAAGACACGAGTATCTAAGCCCTTGAAGAAACAGATGGGATCCTGAAATCTCTTGAAGAACGTCTACACACAGCAAGATGACAATGATTTGTTTGCATGTTTACTTGCATCCCAGCTGAGCCAGCTGCCAGAACATCAGAAAATCATGGTAAAGATGGAAATCAATTGCATTATTTACCATAACTTACTCTCAGTAGGTAGTGGCCATGGAATAGCTACTCAAGAGATAGCACTTCATAACATGGCAAGCAATGGTACAGCTGGCCAGGGAGTACCTAACTAGTCAGGGTGTGTGGTTATATCAGGGCATTAAGGAAGGTGTTCCTCAATATCCTCCAAGTTATTTCTTTCATAACTGTTGCCACTGACAAAAAGATCAACTTCAAAACATGGTCCAAGGTTCTAAAGTATTCAGCTGTTGGGTTGAACTTTCACAGATTTGAACATTGAACTCTTAATTCAGTAACCATAACACGTTTATGCTCCTTGTTTGTTAGACCTGTATGTACACGACTTCACCAAAAGCAGAAAAAGAGTAGAACTTTTTTTTTATTTTATCATGATTTTGTAGACTCCATGTTACAAACTTGTTCACTGACACTGATCAAATCAGCTTTGTATGAATGTTGTACTTGAAAACTCAATGAGATATCTATACCAACTTGAGCTGTACCAAGTTCACAAGGTTTATCTACTAAAACTACTTCTGTGTAGTATATCAAGTACAACAGAAATTGTAGGGCAAATAATACAAAAATAGACAATGAGAAAAATGCAAATGATCTCATACACTATTCAGTTACTGGTAACTCAAAACTGACACTTCCTTGTATGGTATGTACAGTAGGTTGGGATGGAAAGTAGCTTTGATGTTTGCTCATGGCTAATTTACCAGAGCCTGTGTGTCACACATCTTTACTGCTGTCAAACCCTCAACAGCTTACCTCAGTTCATTCCAAATAGGGGGTTGAAATCGTTTGCCTATGATGTGAGGGTTGATTGTTACCACTGGTATAGGTAGCCCCTCTCAAGGCTGTGCTCTATACAAAAAAAAAACGAGCCTGTCATGCTCCCAACCATCCCAGCTAGGGTGCCCAGCCCTCAAAATCTGGTCACCTGAACAAATAATTTATGTATTTATTACTAATTAATTAATTATTAATCAATCAATCAGCCATTTTTACCTAACTGATAATTAACTACTGTATGTAATTCAATAATGACATTTTTTTTCAAACATTAGCTACCTTTTTAAGGAGTGTAGTTTTTTCAATATTTTTCAAGAATTACTCACTGAATATCTTCACACTAGTCAGTGTCCATTGCCTTCAAATGTACACTAACAATGAGGTCTTGTTAATACAGAACTTCAGTGTTCTCACGATTGTTCTTTCTAGGTTTATAAAGTTTTGTGAAAGAATTTCAAAGTTAAAAATTGAAAAGTTATACTAATGCACAATTTCAGAAAAATCTAACCAAGTTTAAAGGGAAGGAGTAATGCCAAACAGTTTTAGCAAGTTATGAGTAAGGTGTCAAAACCATGTTGGGTCCACGCATTGTTTAACTTTTGCTTAGCTCATCATTTTTACTAGCCTGTTTTGTGTTGTTTGGATCCCTGTAGGTTCTTCAATCAAAATTTGCTTTCTTTTCTCACAACGATATCAAGTACTGTTGAGAAAATCATTTCAGAATGTTCACAAAACCATGGATTTCAAACTTTCTTTCCCACGTGGATTCATAATGTTTGCTGCAGACCTAAATTGAGGTATTGTAAACAAACTAGCTAAATGGATGGAAAGCGTGTTGTGTCTTTTCCCACATTTTTTGTTGCTGACCTTTTTGGGCCATTAACAGTTAAGTGGGGCCGCAGAACAGTTTATTAGTAGGAGAGGACCGCCTAAAGAGATTTGGTTGGATCGAGGAACTAACTTTACTGGAGCCAACAGAGAGTTGAAGGAGTCCATTGCGCAGTGGAATGAAGAGAGGATTGAATGACAGCTGCAGCAGAAGGGCATCAAGTGGGTCTTAAAACCACCTGCTTCTCCTCACATGTCCGGAGTATGGGCATGCCTGGTGAAAACTACAAAGAAGCACTTGAAGAGCATTGTTGGAGATGGGTTTCTTAATGATTTATAGCTGAGAACATTGCTTGCCAAAGTCGAGTCGATGGTCAATAACCGCCTCGTAACTGCTGTTTCAGATGATCCTGCAGATGTCACAGCCTTGACACCGAATCATTTCTTGTTGCAGAGAGCTATGCAACTTCTGCCTGGAGTATTTGTGAGCGAGGATAAGTTTTCCCGGAGGCGATGGAGAAAGGTCAAGTTCCTTGTGGATCACTATTGGAAACACTGGGTACGAGAGTATCTGCCAGCTCTTCAAAGAAGACCAAAATGGGTCAAGTCAAGAAGAAATGTGCAGCCTGGCGACTTGGTACTTATTGCAGAGGATAATGTTGTTCGCAACAAATGGCCACTTGGCCGTGTGGTGGAAGTGTTCACTGGACAAGATGGATGTGTGCGTTCCGCCAGGATCAAGACAGCTGGTGGAGTGCTTCACCGCCCCATTACAAAGATATGCCTCTTGGAAGAAGCTAATGATGGCACGTAAACTGGTGAGAGAATGTCAAGTAGCATGTGGAACATTGACTTCGTTGAGTTAAAGACTCTTAAATTAAGTTGAGCAAACAAACTGCATAATTACAGCCCGTGTGTGGGGCCACAATGTCGTGTCTTTTCCCGTGTTTTTTTCTTAGTTATGATAATTTATTTTCACTCCAGCTCAAGATTATCGATTATTGTGTTCATGATCTTATGGCACATGAGTCACGCTTCTGGTTTACTTGTACAAAACGTTTTGTTCAGAGCAGTACATGCTGAAAGAAGAGATTAATCCTATTCAGTTTTGTTTGTACCAAACGTTCTTGTTTGATGTCAAGGCTGCTGCCAACGAAAATTTTAAACAGGCCCTCGAAGCTAAACGCTGAGAACTTAGGAGCACAACATATGAAGGGAAAGGCATTGCTGTGAAAAATTAAGGCACCCAGAGCTATTATCCGGGTGCCCCAGGCTACCGGGCTCCTGTTAGGCAACAGCCTTGGATGTCTGGTGCAAGATAAACAGTCGGCCACGTGACACGTGACAGTCAGCCACGAAATTTTAAGCCTTGTTAGCTGGAAATTCGTTTTGCCGCCACGTGTCTGATGTTTTCCCCGAGGATAATTTGCCTCAAAGCGTATGGAGATACTTATTACAACTTAAGTCTTTCTTGCAGCTATTTAGCAGTTGCCATTTTTATATTTTCAGGCTGTATTCCAAGGGAATAAAACTAACTGTCAACGGCGACAACTCCATGCAGAGAAATTGAAGAAAGTGTGATAAATTTGCATAAACTAAGACTTTCATAAATATAATGTAACCTTTCACACACTCCGCTGTAGAAAACATTTGAAACAGTAATATAAATGATTTCAAAAAGCATTCGAATGGAAACTTGTGATAACATTTTGGAAAAAAGAAATGTATAACTATTTATATAATGCTCATGCCTTCTGTCAGAGGCTGGTGTTAAATCATGCGGAACAAAACTTGAGATTTGAGCACAAAAGGGTAAAGCAAGTGACTGCGTGAATTGTGAAATTGTGAGAAGCATATTTTTCGCCCAATGCCAAAGCCAAATGTATAGGAGCCCAGGCGCCACTAAAGCACAGCCTTGGCCTCTGCTTCTTATTACATTCCTCTACCAAGGGACTGAGCTCTGATCTGAGTTGACATACTCTCTTAGAGTTTCAAGAGCCTCATTTGGGAAGGGGTAAAGGACTAAGGGCACCCCTTGTGTCATCTTCAGAGACAACTAACCGCTATTCTCCAGGTCTAATCTGGCCTGTAGCTTCCTCACTATCAGTGAACCCTGATGGACAAGATGTGGCCCTATTTGTCTGGCCTGCTTTAGCTCCTTTGATTGTTCTCAGCTGTTTCCACATTTGTTTGGATGGGGTGGTGGAAAATTCTCTTGCGGCCAGGATTCCAAAGGAATTTTCAACTGTGAGTCTTGCCCTACATGTAGAAGGACTATACTTGTAGATTCTTTCATCTTCTGACAAGTCTTTCCAAGGATTATGGTCTCTGTACCCGTGACCTTAGATCAAATGCCTTATCACCAATAAAACAATATGGCACAGAGGCCCTAGTAAACCCATCCAAGGGTTCACTAGGGGGATTACAAATTTCCTGATTCAGCTGCCTTCCCCAGCTCACAACTGGTAAGGCTACTGCTGTCATTGCTTGAGCCATAGCTCCAATATCAACATATATGAAGGAGTAATGGGCATCGCAGATTGCAAGATGCACAATACTAAAGAATTTATAATTGTAATAAAGTGACCTGCTCTTTGAAGGACATTGCATAGCAACATGTTTGCCATCTATGGCACCCAGGCAATGTGAAAGTTCCACATTGCATTGAATTATTCACTTAGTGCCTTGAGTTCCACTCATGATAATGATATGGGGGCCTGAGATAAACCTCCTTTAGTGCTTCCCAGTTGACAGCACAGGTTAAATGAATTATATTTGAGACACTAGATCTGCAAATGTGATAATCAAAGAAGAAAGCAAGCTAGCAGATAGTAAGTGTTAGGCATTCAGCTGCCTCAATTGCCTCCCTCATGTGAGTGTCCTTCTTGGTGATAATTGGTCCAACCAATGTCAACAAATGCTGAAAAGTGTCTGGAAACATACCTATGTACCTACAAAACCAAAAATAAAAATGTTTCTTATTTATAGAGCAATAAAATAGATACAAATTTTTCATTACCTGATTTTGTATATTAAACCTGTCACTGCCTTTATGTCTATTTTAACAGTGAGACAATAGAGTCTTGCCTGAGCAACTAAAAACATGAAAGAAAGCATTTTTGGTCGTGGAATTAGTAAATATCCCAGGAAATTAAAAATGGTATCTTGAGTCCCTTTTTTCTATGCAATAGCAATCTTTCCAGCAGTCTAGTTTTTTTAACTTGGGACAACTTTTTAATACACAAACAATGAAGGAATGACTCGTACTTAAATAAGGGCTAACATCAAGGAAAGCCATTTTACCTAAATTATATAATTATTATCAATTCATTAACTTTTAAAAAATGTACTAGTAGTGATAGGCTTAACAGGTTTTAAAAGCCACAACAATAAGCTTACCTGAAATAATATTCTTGATCCCCTAGTTGCAATTCCCATACCATATTATGAAAGTCTCCTTGCTCCTTTCTCTTTCTAATATTTCTCTCACCCAAGCAGGCCTCTGTTTTTTAACACGTTCCCCCTCCCCCCTCGTCGCCATCGTCTTCTTCTACGGAACATTAACCAGAGCACATGATCTTCTCACTTGCCATTTTGGAAATACGGCTCATTCCATACTCCTGTGACTTGATTCTGAAACTCACTGCACTTGCCTATGACACTCTTCTTATGCTTATGTTGCAAGCGTGAACGTCATTAGCTTATGTTTATGTTTATACTTATGCTTATGTCACTGAGCAAACCAGCATTAAGCCTAGCTAGCCACGAGGAAAATGCATAGAATAATGCATTCTAGCTTTTAAATGGTTAAATAATCTGGTGCCAAGGCATTTTACTCAGTATTTTACAACAAATAGTAATCTGCACAATCATGAGGCAATGATGATGGTGATGATGATGAAGACTACTCTGACAATGACGATGACAAAAACTACAAGTAAAAATATGATGACAATCACTGATGATGATGATAATGACTGCAACGATGATGGCTAAACCACAGTCTTGTTCTTACATGTACCTTGCCTATGTGAGGAGTAGACTGAAGCAAAGGCTTGTTTCGACAGTAAATCTGAAGGTCACTACTCATCTGTTTTATTACTTCAGCACTCTCTTGTTCTGCAGACTAAAGAAACATGATTGTATTTCAAGAGAGATGCGATGATCCAGTATTTCATCACAAAGGTACGGTGGCCCATAGAGGACTACCTACATTTTATAATCACGTGATAAATTCACTTTTTTATTCCACAATAAATTTATCACACAATAATTGTCAATTTATCATGTGATAAATGGAAATTATCACTCGATAATTTTACTTATAGCACGTCACGCCACAAAAAGGTGTCACGCTCCAAAGAGTGACAAGCTTATTCTGCTTCTTTATGGTCTTGTTGCCTGGATGGCGGCCATTTCACATTCTGCTTTTTGAGCTCTTTATGCTTTTTGCCTCAATTCAAGTCTCTTCCAGAAAGTTTATACAAACCTGTCAAGAAAGCCATGCATCCAACACTTCGTGCTTATTTCAATCACAAGCATTAGTAAATTGACTTTAATAATTATCGCACAATAATTTCCAATTATCATGCAACAAATTTATTGCAGAATAAATTGTGAATTTATCGCACGATAATAAAAATAATGTAGGTAGTATATCCTCTATGGGTCACCGTACAAAGGAACCAAGAGGAAACTGCGTGTGTTTTTTCTGGTAATGACATATCTGGGCATGAAGCATGTTTACTCTGACCAAGTCATGTTTTTTGCAATGATTGTTAACACAATGGAAATTGATAAAATAAACTATTATTAACACTAAAGAAACTTGGAACTAAGATTTTAAAACAGATTTACTGTTAATCAGGAAACACTGAAAATAACATGTTACCCAGCAAACATGATGTACAGACAAAACAATTTAATGTCTACCTGGAACTTGGTGATATTAATTGCATACCTGTGCCCAAAAAAGGACAGGACTCTCAACATGGGTCACATATATTTCCTCCTAGAAAAGATATAGAAGACTTACAGTCTAACCAGGACTCAAGCACTTAAAGTTCATTAACTTTTAAACCAATTTGTACACAACATAACAAAAAGCATTATTTTTCTTATGAATGATCTTGTTTGTTTTGTTGAACCACACAGAGCCCAGACAATCAGTGTGAAAACCGGGAGCCCTTGGTTTGTATTTTCAACCGGTGAATGTTTAACTGCATCCAAGCAGAAAGAGGCAGCCAACGGGACCATTTCTTTCTGGCACGCAAAGATGGTGCTATGAATTCCAACCACTGGAAAAGCATTTGATTTTGATTTTCTTCAAGGGCTACAGTGTAGCTCCTGGCCATTTGGATGGATTTTCAATCAGAAGATACAAGAAGAAGTGTGAATCTTTCAGCCTTTCTGCTCCAAGGTTTGAAAGCTGAGCAATAAGATTTTATGGCATAAAATTGCCTTGGCGCTGGGGAACTTGAAAAATCAGTTTCCACCCTTCACTTCATTTTCATGTGTTTATTTCTCCACTCCACTGTATAATACAAAGTATACAATTACATGTACACGATTTCTAGTTATATACAATTATACTTACTACTTACCAGGTAAATAATTAACCTTGTAATACTTACGAGGTAAATGAATGACAAGATTTCTAGTTTACATAATTATATTTACTAGAACACTGTGGCTGCCTCGTACGCACACCTGGCGTCCCAAGGAGTTTCAACAAATCCAGACGTCGTTGTTATTCGCAAGATAAAAGAACATTTATTCCAGAGCTTGAGATAACAACTTAGTGCCGCTTAACGGCGACTTGAAAACGACATAGAACACATCACACATGTGAAGTGAACGACAACAACAACATGGCGGGAAAACTCTCAGGAGCGGTTACCTAGCTAATTGGCGGAAACCGCAGACACTTAATTTATTACTGCGGTACTGCAGTAACAAACACAAAATACTATTGACTAGTTACTGTATGTACAATAAACATTGTTAGTCAAGGGAGAGGAGAGGGGCACAACTAGCAACCTAATACCATGCCCCTTATTAGTAATTATAAGTGAAAAATACAAATACAAATACAAAGAAACCTAATATCGTGCCCCTTACAAATAATTATAAGTGAAGAAGAAAAACAAGTATTAAATTAATACTAACAATATAAAAACCAAAAAGACACTACAGTTAGTAATTAAACAAGTGTGACTTAGTATTGGAATAAATAAAAAAGTGCAAATGACTTTGTAAACTGCTTCTAGTTGGTTTTCTAGTTTCCACCCTTGTTATTATTACAGAGTTTTAGTTAATGGTGATTTCAAAATCCTTCAAAACACCGCTTCTGAGGCAAATGGACAACAAAATATAACAGACGATGTAATTTAAGGTTCATTTAGCATTGATCGATATACACACTACTTCATTACGCTATTATAATAGGACGAAACTTTCAATAAATCTCGCACTTACTATACAATGATCAATGGTTTTCATCCAGATTGTCTGGGCCCCCTGTGTTTTGACCCAGCAATGCTTAACAAGTGCATGTTATGGTAATTATATTACCACATGCAGCTAAGAGTAAACAGCTGAACCTAAGCCTTCATTAAGAATACATTCCTACCATAGCTGTGTGCACTATCACTTCTCACTTTTGTGGCACTTTTTCTTAGCAATTTACATGACTTTGTATGTTACTTTTACCTCAACCTAACCCACTCCTACCTCCCACGACTCTCCATTTAGATCTTGACGACTCGAGGGTTTACCATCAATGCCATCTACAACGAATAGATAAAAATTTAATTAACATGCATGCTTATGATTACTTCCAACAATACTCAACACTTTGGAACATTTCCAACTTAAATATTTCATTGTTCTTGCTACAATGCCTGATATACACCTGTACATTACTAGTATAAGCATTCCCAAAAGCAGAATGTTCAATCAAGTTTGGGTTATTACAGTATTTTATGTTCTGGTAAAGTCACTTGCCCACAGCAACTCATGTGCATATGCAAATTTTTTTTTAACATGCAGCATGAACTTGTCTCAATCAATGCTGTAGATTGACCAAAAATTATAACATACATGCAGCAACAACCTTGGAAAAAAACTGAAAAATCACCCACCAATAAAGAGGATGTGTGTTTACCAGTAGGTTAATTAAAAAAACAAACAGCTGTGCACATGAACATTACGGGCCAACAGGAAGAAAAGCTAACAAATACAGCAGAGGCCAACTGTTATATATAGGTTGTGATGTCATTCCTTGAGGATTGTACTGCACATGCACACCATGAACAAATGGTGCAGGATTAAGTGTTGTGTTTACCAGGCTGTTTTTGTGCCTTTTTTGCTATAATTCTGAGGTTACAACATCTGGCGATGACGATGGGATCGTTATTTTACTTCGTTCAAATCAGAGATAAGCTTTCCCCCACATGATTCATCCTATCACTGTTCTGTTGCTCTGTGTTCGGTTCTGTGGGAGAATTTGATCCGAGTACAGAGACATTTACTGCTTATTTTGAACGGCTTGAACAATTCTTCGTGGCGAATGATATTGGACAGTGTGCAGCAGATGCTACGGCTGCAGTTATTGCAGCAGCCAATAAATGGAAGGTTGCCGTCATGATTTGTATAATAGGCAAGAATACTTATTGCACGCTCCAAGATTTGTGTAGCCCGGAAAATCCAAAGGAGAAAACTTTTGAACAGTTATGGGACTTACTACAACAGCATTTTAAACCAAAGCGACTGGAGGTAGCAGAGTTGTGCAGGTTTCATCGTTGTTTTCAAGAGGAAACCGAAGGTGTTTCTGAGTATAGTGCACGTTTAAGGCATCTGGCATCCACCTGTAATTTTGGTGAGTTTTTGAATTGTTCGCTTAGAGATCAATTTGTGTGCAGCGTTCATAACCCACCTACTCGCAAAAAGCTACTTAGTGAAGGCCACCGCTTTCAAGACACTTTGCAGGAGGCTAAAGCTGATGAAATCACAGCTAAGGAGACCCTGCAGGTACAACAACAACAGTCCCTGCAAACTGTGAATGCCATTTCTGAAGATTTGCCGATTTCGCCACCACTACAGTGTGGAACTTCACATGTGCAGCTGACATCGAGATCAGGTCTTGGTCCAACTTCACTCTCTCTGAGTCAGACAATGGCTTCCACTTGTTTCTTGTGTGGAAAGCAGTGACCATACAAGGCCTAAATGCAAATTTTGAAGAGCCATCTGTCGCAGCTGTAATGTACGAGGACACAATGCCAGTGTCTGCAAGAGAAGTGGAGTGAATGCTCTGAGTGTTGAGGAAGAGTTACACAACGAATCGTTGTCTGGGGAGGACAAGCTGTATACGGTATATGATGTGAATGCCATGTCCAGGTCAGAAATTTCTGCTCCATTAAAGATTCAAAACAACGCTTGTTCAATGCAGTTAGATACCAGCTGTGCTCTGACTTTGGCACCTAGGAGCTTCTTTGAAAAGGGTTGCCCTGATGTTGAGCTAAAACCAACAAATGTGGTGCTGTCAACCTATACAGGTGAAACCGTGCACCCCATGGGGGAAGCATTCGTGCGTGTGGAGTATTCTGGATCGCAACATACCCTACCTTTACTAGTAGTAGAAGGAGGCACATCTGCCTTGTTCGGTCGAAATTGGCTCATGGACGTGAAGCTACATGTAGATTGGAAAAATCTGCCTGGTGTAGATCATATGGTCCCTGTGCCTCCATCGATCTCATCGGCTCCATTACCACAGGGTAACCAGTCATTGGAGCATGTCCTTGAGAGAGATGATGAGTTATTTCAGCCTCAACTTGGATGTTGTACCGGGGCCCCTGTTGTGCTTAACGAAAGTAAAGGAGCCAAAGTCTGCAAACCTCGACCAGTTCCTTATGCTCTGCAGCTGAAGGTTGAGAGTACCCTGCTTAAAATGGAACAGGAGGGTGTTATCGAAAGAGTTACTTCTGTAGTTAGTGCCGCACCCATTGTTATAGTTAAGAAGAAGGATACTGACGAAGTTCATGTCTGTGGAGATTTCAGTGTCACATATAATGCATGTGCAAATGTGGAAACCTACCCTATGCCTCAAATTAAAGACATGGATTCTGCTTTAAGGGGGTGCACAGTATTTAGTGTTTTGGACATTAAACAGGCATATCACCAGATCCCCATTGCCCAGGAGTCTCAAGCATGCCTCACCATTAACACCCACATTGGATTATTTGCTTTCAAGAGACTGCCAAATGGTATCCACTCAGGTCAAGCCATTTTTCAGAGGTTAACAGACAGTTTACTGTCATATTCCCAAAGCAGTCTGCCGCCTTGATGACATCCTGGTTGCAGGAATTGATGTACAGTACCACCTTCGCACACTTTTGCAAGTTCTGGAATGACTGCTTAAGGCGGGTTTCTGACTTGACAAAGTCAAGTGCAAGTTTCCCAAGCAATCAGTCATTTACCTTGGTCACAAGATAGATGCAGAAGGTTTACATCCTGCAGAAGACAAACTTGCAGCCACCTGTGATGCTCCAAGACCAAAGGATGTGTGACAGCACTGAAGTCTTTTCTGGGACTTATCATGTTTTATTCGTGATTCATGCCACACCACTCCACTGTGCTGGCATCTCTACACAACCTGCCTAAGAAACATGCACATTGGAAATGGTCTAAAGCTGAAGATGCCTTTGTAGCAGCTAAGACGCTTACACTTAATTCACAGACATTGGTTCATTACAATGAGACACCACCCCTCTTCATTTCATGTGATGCTTCATCTTTTGGTGCTGGTGCTGTCCTGTTGCATCAGATTGCTGGACACTTCCGACACTTCCTGCACAATGACTCAAGCTCAGCAAAACAACTCTCAGCTGGAGAGGGAAGCCTTCAGCATTATTTTTGGATTAAAACGTTTTCGCCAGTATCTGTACTGTCGCTTTCACAATTCTAACAGATCACCGGCCGTTACCTTCCCTGTTTGGCCCTAACAACCCAGTTGCTGTTGTTGCTGCAGCCTGACTTCAGAGATGGGCGCTGATCCTTGCGTCATACAACTACAAGACTGAGTGTTGTAACACATCAGCCCATGTTGCTGCAGACAGCATGTCACGTCTCCCTCTACCTCGGACATGGTCACCCAAATGTGAAAACGTTGAGTGTTATTTCTTGGAACCTGAAGTTGTAACGAATGTGACCAGTCAAATAATTAAGAAGGGGACTCAGGTAGACCATGTTCTGTCCCATGTGCATAGTTTCCTCATCAGTGGCTGGCCAAGTGTAGTGGACCCTGCACTCACATCATTTAAGGAGAAATGAGATGAATTAAGCGCCCACCAAGGATGCATACTATGGGGTACTTGTGTCATTGTTCCTTCTTCACTGCAAGAAATGGTCCTACAAGAATTACACGACACTCATCCGGGAATGTCCAGAATAAAAGATGTTTGGTGGCCTAATATTGATTTTGGTATTGAGCGAGCTGTCTCTTTCTGCCACATATGCCAGTCTATGAGATCCTCACCTCCCATGGCTCAAATCCATCCTTGGAACTTTCCAACTCAGCCATGGTCTCGTATCCATGTGGACTTTGCTGGACCAATCGCTGGGAGTACGTGTACTTACCTCCTAGCTGTTGACACTTAAAAGCAAGTTTCCAAAGTTTCTGACAATGGCCCCCAATTCACTGCTACAGTTCTGTGCTAACAATGGAATTTTACATCGGACGTTGGCGGCCTATAAACCCTCCACTAATGGTCAGGCTGAACGAGTGGTCCAGATCTTGAAGTCAGCAATCAAGCAGGCTCAGCTCTGTAACTCTGATGTGAATACAGTTATTGCCAAGTACTTACTGGTGTATCAAAACACCCCACATTCTACTACTGGTAAACCTCCCTTATTGCTACTTATGGGAAGGAGACTACACACCCGCTTAGAATTGTTCCCACCTTCGGTTGAAAGGCATGTTGAGGCATGACAGTACAGTTCTATGGTGAACCGTACAGCTAAGAGAAGCCAATTCCTTTCTGGTGACACTGTTTTTGCACGTAATTATGGGAGAGGGGAGAAATGGCTTCCTGGAGTTGTCACAGAGGTCCTTGGGTTAAGGCATTACATGGTAGAAGTGTCAGGTAAATTCTGGAAACACCATGTGGACCAACTGCTGGGTCTTTCCACCAATGATTTCTTACAAACCACCGTTCCCGCACCCAGTCCTGTCCTGAGATGCTAAGGGAGACACTTCCTTATTCAGCAATTCCACGCACCACAGTTCCGACTGCTCCCCAGGATGAACCCTGCTTGTTGGACACTAGTGAACGGTCCTTACCAGACTGCCCAACTCCCAGAGCTTCTATGCCTGACATTCCTAATTCTATGGGTCCGTTGGTTCACCAACTTCTGCAGTTGAGGAGTCTACTTCTGTGGTTAGACATTACCCTGCAAGGGCAACTCGGGGTCCTCCAAGCCACTTAAAAGATTATGAACTGAAGTGACGCTCTCAATTATTGTTGATATTTTAGAGACTCTTTGGGTCTAGAGAGACTGTTTCCCTTGAAGGGGGAGATATTATATATAGGCTGTGATGTCATTACTTTGAGGATTGTAATGCGCATGCGCAGGATGAACGAATGGCCGGGGATTAAAAGTGTTGCGTTTACCAGGCTGTTTTTGTGCCTTTTTTGCTACAGTCCTGGAGTTACAACACAAACTGTCACTAGTGCCAGCTAACTGAACTTAGTTCTAATGAAAGAGGTGATGGGACCATATTTACTGGTACCAGAGGCAGATCACCAACTGGTACATATAGATCAAATGGTGGAGGAAGAGGAGACTGGGGTGATAGCCTTCTCATTGTGCAGAAAAAAGAAGGATCTGCTGAACAACTCTTTGTTTTTGTACTTGGGTGTACTTGGTTGTGGAGGGCTATAAATAAACCATTTAGAATGGGGTGAGGTACAAAAATCCATTCACAGGGAATCTGGAATCAAATCTCACACTACGAGAGGACTGTTGGAAGCAATGGTGACAACCTTTAGAAAGCATTTGACATGAATAATTTTGGTGGGCGTCTTGGCTTGCCAAGCTGCATGCCTAGTGAAGAGCATCCTAATAGACCTTTCAAGGATCTCAGACAGCACTTTAGCCAGATGGACATCTAGGCATCCTGTGAACACCCACTTTTTGGAGAAAATTTTTTTTCTTTTTCTGGAGGAGCATGGCTCCAGACCCCCTAGGTGATAGGGCCTTTGGCCCCATTAAAATAAGTGGACACCCAGTACTCAAATCCTGGCTGAAAGTGTAATCTCAGCTACATCCGTGACATGGCTGAGGACCTTATACACACCAACAAAAGAGTGCAGACCTTGCACCATAGGTGGAGGCTCAACTGTCAATAGAGCTGTGAGTAATGAGTATAATGAGCTGTGAGTAATGAGCTGTGAGTAATGAAAGCTGATGAAACATGTATTATATTGGAGGTAGTTCCAGTGTCCAGGGTGAGCTGCACAGGGTGCTTATGACAGATGGTCATGATGAGCAGCAGGGTCTTCAGCTTGGATGCTTGAACAATGACATCAAATTCTTCAGATGGCTCACTTTCCTCATGGACAGTGTCACTATGGGTCATCATTCACAAAACAAGAGCAAGCTCAAGGTCACTGATCTTGCTCAGGCAGGTACTGACAATCCGTAAGTTAATGGATGTTGTGGGAAATCCCAGCAACAACAACAACCTTTCTTGTACTCCGACAAAAAAAAGTAAATACAGTCTTTTACAGTCTAATACCAAAATAATAATAATTACACAGAGAACTGACTGCCTGAAATGACCATAAGGGTTAGAAAAAACGGGCAAGCAATAAAATACACGAGATTAAATAAATTTGGATCCTAAAATGTCAGCATACAAATTACTTAGCCAGAGCAGTAAACAACAAACTAAGCAAGACTTACGCACATAAGCACAAACACATGTGCACACAAGCACCACACACACATACATACAAACTAAGGATACAACACCAAAAGGGTTGATCAAGCACCTGGGCCTGGCTAACATTTGGGTTGCACCTTGGACTGACGCTTCCTATCCACTAGGGCTTCATTTCTTAAAGAGAGGGAAGGAAACTGGGAAATTGCTAGTAGGAAGGTTCATTGGAAAACAAACCAAGCACACACAGAAAACAGGATCACTCTGACCACATGGTGGCACCCTTTGTAACCATGTCACATGTAAATTACCAATTCACACACCTCCTCGGGCCCCACACCAATGTTAATTAAGGGCTCTGGGATGCTACCCTGTAGCATTACAGGCATTCTAAACCGACATTGGTTTGGGGGAGGATGGTGAATCTCTTTGGTGAATTAAAGAACACAGAGACTCCACCATAGCCATTTTTTTCTGTCCATGTGCCATATGTTCTTAACAACAACGATGAAAGATTGTAGCATGCAACCAAATTCATTTTAAGTGTGCACCATGATCTTTTATAAAATAATTAGGATAGTACGCGCGCTCTCATTGGTCAATAGGTGTGTTTAGATGAGAGTATGTAAACACAGTTGTGACATCACACGAATTTTGATTGGTTGTGTGGTCAAACGCGTGTTTTGATTGGCTGGTAGGAAATATTAGCGTGTATCGAGAAAACCTGTTTCAATCAAGAAGTAAAACAAACAGCATTTTCCTTCATTTGTCTAATTATTTTTGAGAAATATTTTATAAAAGCAATAGAGGACTTTTTTCCGTGTTTACATAGCCTCATGTAAACACTCGAGGGGTTGGGAGAATTCTCGACAGTTATGCAAACCCTTGACTGTGTCTCGGGTTTGCATAACAGTCTCGAATTCTTCCAACCCCTTCTTGTGTTTACATGAGGCTATGTAAACACCGAAAAAGTCTTCTATTGTTTAAGTTGTGTTTTCTGACGATGAAAGAAAACTCCAACTTTCTTTTGCTTTGTAAAAGTTCAGGCATTTAGCTATGCAAATATGAGTTATCTTGCACAAAGGAAGTTTGGAGAGCAGTCAGGGGAGTATGTGTACATGTAAACTGCCTCCTGGCTGTGCCTTGACCAACTCTCAACTCTAGAATTCCTGTATACATGTAATTCAATGTGATACATTAATAAACCTTGTGCACACTTAAAGGCATGACTCAGTTGTTTCATTAAAAGTTAGATTATTTTGCAACTTAAGCCAACCTTCAAAACTCTTTCTTCTAATTCTTGTTGTGTTTGCTACATTGTTAGAGTCACTTGCCCATGGTGATGATGAACTTGTAACAGGGGACCGCAGAAGCAATGGACTGCTGTCAAATACGAAGGCAAAGTACCGGTATCAATTTTACAAAATAAAATAGTACATAGCAGTAAATAATAAACAAGAAAATTGAAAGAATACACCAGAAAAAATAGCAGGCATACTGTACAATTTAATGGAATTGATAGTGGTAAATGTTCTAACTTGACCAACAAAGCCTACTGGTAACCCATCGACAATTTCAGTGAAATAAGAGGGAACAGTATGCTAAAAATGTATGGGCTAGGTCGTGAAGTGCTTACCGCAATACACTTTTAATTCAGTGCACCACACCTCAAACCATTTTCTTTAAATCTCGACACCATACAGTACCGCCTGAAAGTATTGACCCCTCGGGATGAGGCAATACCTCGTCTTTGCCGCGGGTAGCGGTCGCGCGGCACCAAGGTATGCAAATTTTTTTCCCTCGGTAAAACCGAGGTGCACTTTGCCACGGGAAATTTGCCGCGGGAGAAAAGACGAGGCTTGCCGCGGGAAAGAACAATGATCTGTTGCACTTGTGAAATAAGTGGAAGACTGTCACATTTTAGATCTCATGGTGTGAAGAATCGATTCTTAATGCAAGAAATTGTAATTAAAATGAGAAAGTGTGCGATTTACGTAAGGACTCAAATTTTATAATTAAAACTGAAGACTTCTTTAAAGATACAGAGATACTGTTAACTACAGTGTAAGCGACAGCTGGATTATCCAGCCAACGAAACACTCGTTGTTCTCCAGGCTGTAATACTGTATATGCGCGTGAGAAATAATTTGTTTGCTTTTGAAAAAGGTTCGATTGTATCTCTTTCCGTCTAAGCCTGACCTTATTTTATTTGGAGACTTGAAATTCAAACTTGTGCGATTGTCTTCATTAAATTTTAATCATCGCCATTTTGGTGAAAATCAAGTATTCCTTCCACATATTATTGTTTAACTCGTCAAATTTCAATTTTAATCGATACATTCTTCCGAGGCATCGCAGCCTTTGTCGGTACTATTTTGAGACCAAACGTACCGACGAATAATTTAAGAATGGTTTCTGTTTTCATCGCTTTCATCAGCAATAAATTGTTATGTGTAATCATAGCAATTCCAGCAAAATACATTTTCGCGTTGTTTTATCAGTCATGCAACAGTCTACCCGACTTTCATAAACATTTTTTAACTTGCAGCATGTTGAAATCGTCTGGCAGCGGGCGTCGACTCGTGATAGATTTGCATAAGTCACGCCGATATGCACTAATGATTAACCAGAGCACGAAAACAATCTTTTCAGTTTAGATCAAATAATTTTCAACCAGTTCAGGGGTTTGATATCCTGGGTTCTTTTCTTGGAATGTTTTTCTTTTTTGTGATTTGTTACTCTAAACAACTTGGAAAGTAATACTGCAGTAGGAAACCGCAAGAAGTCGTAACTACAAACAGTTCGTCACGCAAGGTTTTCAAGGAGTATGTTGAACGTGTTTTGAAAATTCTCCGTGACCAACAACCCGACATTTCAGTCAGTTTAAAGTGAATCTGCAACGGTAACGTTTTGGACAGTGATTAGCGCAGAGACACTGTCTGACTTGAGTAGTTTTATACCTTTCAACCGGGCATTGCAAGAGCCGGTCACCCTGAACATGTAAGCTTTCAGTTTTGTATACATTGTCAAAACCCTCTCGTGTTTGCAGGATATCGAGATAATAAATGTATGTTCCGTGCACTGAGCTGCAAAAAACAAGGGGACATATTCTCCCATAAACTTAAATGCATAAAACTGAAAAATGTGATGACGGCGAAGTCCACGCAAGCAAGCGGGACAAGCGTTGACGAAATCGACTCGTCGAACAGTCCGCAAGCAGTCTTCGAAATAATCACTGCAATCAAAATACAAATGTATGTCGCAAAGAAGGTTTCAAATGTGGTCTGAATCTGGCTACGGATATACTCTTCGCATGTAAAAGGGAAAGGCAACCAAAGTCCATGATTAGCGGCTTATAACTCTCTTTGCTGTTCGCAATTTTCAGCCGAAACTTGTTCAGTTTCTGTTCTTCGGTGAGATTTCAACATTATAATCGGGCTTATCGAAACACAAAGTCAATGGAAACCCTTTCCAACTCCACCGCGGAATTTTAATTACCGAGGGTTTACCTCGGTTGACTTTCCCGCGGCAACTTTGGAGCCTAGCCGTAAATTTCCCTCGGCAGAAAAGCGGCCTACCGCGGGAATACCGAGGGAAAGTCGCGACAGGGTGACGCGGCAATGACGCGGTAAAGGGGTCAACACTTTCAGGCGGTACTGTATGTGTAAAGCACACATTTCCCCTTTTCTCCTTTCCTTTTAATGCGCACAAAAGTTACACAAAGTAACCAAAAAACAGATTAAATACAACTGTCATTTGACCCACAGCAGAGCTAGTGAGAGGAATGGCTCTACGTTAGTCCCCAGAGGACATCACAACCCGCTTTGCAATGCAAATCAAAGTTATTTCAAAACTGGAATGCAAAGCAGTTTGTCACATCACCTGGGGAACAGACCCATGGCTCTCACCAGCCATGACTGCTTCCTTTGCAGAGTTTTATGACACATTAAAAACAAAAATTGCAAGATATGATTGTTTTCTACAAGGGAAGAGATTTATCCCAACGGTGAAAGCATTTGAGGTTAGGCGCACTGTAAAGGTTTGGGGGTTTAGCCTATACTGTGCCAGCCATGCCTAAATAATAAATAAATACTCAATTGACCACTCACCTTGAGGGGCTTTTCTGGGCCAGTGAACCAAATGATACATGTAGAAATCAGCATGACAGAGCTAAGAATCACTTGGCTATCTACAAGTGCAGCCAAGGAGTTGAACAAGGGACTACTCAGAATTAATGCATCTTTCCATTGTTTTAAACAGGTGATTATTCTTAATAATGACCTCTTGTTCCACCCAGTGATCACAATAATGACCTCCTGTTCCAACTGGGTGCTTTCTTTGTTCTAACACAATGAAAAGATGCATTATCGGATAATGGCTCAGGCTGAGCCATTATTTTTAAGAAGGCCTTGGAGCTCAGGCATTATCCTATATCAATTGCCGCTCACCCTCAGGGCAGCTATCGAACCCAGGACTTCTGGATTACACTGTTCAAGTTCACTCCCCTAGCCACTTACCCACACTACCTCCATGGAGTTCATGATGAAGATCTCTTACTTTGTAAGTTAATTTTTCCCTCCTGCACTACAATTGACAAATTTCTTACCTTGGGGAGCTTGGCCTTTTCTCAATGCCACTGGGATTTGCCCACAAATTCTACACCAGTGAAAAGAAAATTTTAGCAAGAAAAAGCATGTCACAATAATATTATTTTTAAGGTAATTTGGAAGAATAAGCAATTGAGCGATTGCGGACAAGTAAAGCGGCTATAAAAAGTAACAAAGCTAATTAAAAACTGTAACATCAATACTGTTAAGAAAACTAAAGCTCAACATTCATAACAAGGTTTCAAATTAGCCACATCTAATGTAATTTACTCAGCCACTCAAGACAAAATTTTCAACAGTCACTTGTAACACACCCTGCATTTCGCACAAGAGCCATGTTCTGAAACCATTTATGTCCTCAAGTTTATCAACACTAAGGAAGGAGTAAACTCTACCGGGTTGAACTGTAACTAGTGTTGGGAATTGGCTGAGATTTCATAATCGATCATCAGAAATGATTGGATTCACCTAACTGATCGATCATCGATTATAATAGGAAAAATCCCTTTATAAGAATTCCCTATATTTTTTTTCACTTGTGAACAAGTAACACAAACTTTTCAGGTTTTTTTTACTGTGGATCACTATTATTAATGACAATCATTTTGATTTCACATTAACGTTGCTTTGTCGACCAGTTTTCTTCTTCAATAAAATTAATCATAACAAGAATAAAATTACAATAATGTATTATTTTTCTTATTTTGTTAATTTTTTCCCCAGGATAATCAATTGTACATTTTCCATAATCGGTTATCGCATCATTTAATGTGTTTGATCGATGATCAATAATTGATAATACTTGATAATTATTAGAATCGATTATCGGCACACCACTAACTATAACACAAAATAATCATGAGAACAGACTGCATACGTTCAGCCTTGTCAAATTGTGCTGGCAGACGGTGATTTTTCCTCCTACAACGAAATAAATGTAGACGCTGCCTCCTTCAAACTACAGAACTTTCAATAATTTGATGACAAATACAATGTCCCTTGCCTACTAATCCAGCCATCCTGCCTTCAACAGTACTCAAGAAAAGTTTTGACTGGGCTGTACATTGTAACTCTGAAGAGCAGGACTACTGTAACTGTAATCAAGTCATCTACTGGATTAGGAATCGGGCTCCTTCGTTGCCCGCAACGAAACTGAACAGAAACTGATACTCAGGATCAACACTTATTAAAGTACATAAATTTCATTTGAAATTATTTGCGTTTAAGGTTAACAAGCAAAGATAATGAACTGAAATGTGATCATCGCAGTTGCAAGCAGGCCTGAAAAAAATCCAGGCTTGAACGTGACTCGAACCCATCACCGTGCGATTCCGTTGCACACTGCAGGACATAGCGGAAACACACACTCGACACATTCCTCAACTTTAGTAATTGTGGTAAAGGGTCGCTTTCATGCTGTCTCATGACCTCAATCTTCACTGTCAAGCGCCTCTTAAGTGAAACCACTTCAAACAAGACACATAAAAAAAGGTAGAGTTATTGGCTAGGATTTCTAGCAGGCGCGTATTTCTTTCAATAACCAAAGGTCAATAAGTCCTATCGAGTTTGGGGCAGATGGCGCTGGCATCCCTCAATCGCACGTCGCTGTCACTTGGTGGCTGCAACGCGCAAACGAGTGAGAGCGAGCGATGATTTGACGAAAAACTCTTCTTTCACTGGATATTGCGGGCAATGAACTACGGTAAAAAGCCATTTTACGACACTTTAAAGAACCCAAAACCTTTGCGCCCTGATCGTGGAATTTCTCAGTGAAGGAAAACAAAACACGATGTTCAAAAATCTGAGAAATCGATGTTTTCATCTCACCTCGCTTCGACCCATTAAAGGTCGCCGACTTGGCGAAAACCCGCTCCGTGGCCTCTGATGCTCTTCCATCAGTGAAAATGGTATCAAATACTGTTCAGAATTTTGTTTGACTTGAACTTATGTCATGCGAAGGCGAAGACCACTCCTCCACCACTTCCCGCGCTGGCGAGAAAACAGCACGTGTGTGCGCCCGCGTTACAAAGCGCCAGTGGAAACGCAATGCTTGCCCCCTCCGACGCCCTCCCTCCCTCCCCCAAATCCCCCATACCTACCTACCTACCGGGGACGCAGATAGTTACTACGGACGCTATTGACAACACTCACGATTGTATACAAATTTCGAATACAATACACTAATATATAGATTTAGCCAAGCCTAAAAGCGGGGCTCCCGTTTAGAACTTTCATTTCCCTTTAAACTGTAAATGCATTCTAAAATATTGCGAAGGAATTCACAAACGTTTTTGACTATAGTTTAGTGTCGAGGTCCGTTAACAATTTTGTCTGTTTTCCACAGCACGGAGTCTTTCCGCTTCTCGGCGTTCTTCGTTAACATTTTGTCTGTTTTCTGGAGCCCGGACTCTTTCTGCTTGTCGGCGTTCTTCGCTATAATTTCGTCTCCTTTCTCTTTCCCGAGCGCGCCTTCTTTGGCGATCTTCTTCGCTCATTCTTCCCCAGTTAATTCTTGCTCTCTGCCGCTCTCTTTCCCATTGCTCTTCACCTGAACCCTGTGTTCTGCAAATTATATTTTCTCTGCTATTGTTTGTTGACATAGCAATAGAAATTGTTTCGTTTATCCTTTAGTAAAACTTTAACAGTGTAGAGTAATAATATTGTCTCAAAAGGACAATTAACTGAAAATTTCTTTTTCAGTCGTCAACGAAATTTCCCGCCAAAAATACGCGGGCTACCAGAACTC
The DNA here is from genome assembly GCA_014634185.1 of Astreopora myriophthalma. Lineage (NCBI taxonomy): Eukaryota > Metazoa > Cnidaria > Anthozoa > Scleractinia > Acroporidae > Astreopora > Astreopora myriophthalma. The sequence continues at coordinate 1,336,690 of BLFK01000397.1, read as the reverse complement.
GAGAACTGAGCCCGCGATCTAGTAAAACAATTACTGGTCAGCTGACAGCTTCCAAATAAATCACGTCACCTCGATGAGTTCACACATGAGCCCACAATATGGTCATATGATACTGGTCAGTAGCTATCCCGTTTTGACAGCTGTCAATTGACCATGTGAATGTCCAATATAAAAGATGTGGATTTGCCAAGACACGCCTGAGATACCCCTCCCTTCCTTTTGATAGTCTCCCCTACCCTACCCGTACAATCTGTAGACGCGTACGTACGTACGTACGCTCGGTCAGTCACGTGACAACCAAACGAAAAGAGGTTGACCATATTCCATGAGCGGGGGTCCCACGCGCGCGAAGCGCGCGTGGGACCCCCGCTAAAATAACACGTTTTTCCAGCTAAAGGCCAATGGAACAGGACCAGAGACCGCGTGCGATTACGTCGGTCACATGAGTGAATTAGGTACCTAAAGGCTAGCATTCAGTCGGGCGAGACGAGGTCAGTGAACAGCTGTCGGAGCGAAAACAAGCAAGAAAACAAGCATATGGTAAGTGTACGCGTACACTTACCATATTTGGAGGTCATGGTATAATGGCTCATATACCATGGCCACTAAGCCAATGAAAAGCCTTGAATTGCATTATACAATGACCCAGTTTTTAATAATATCTATTATTAAAAACTGAATCATTGTATAATGCAATTCAAGACTTTTCATTGGCTTAGCGGTCATGGTATATGAACTAATATACCATGACCTCCAAATATGGTAAGTGTACGCGTCAGCTTAAGCGTACGCGTAAGTGTACGCGTGAGTGTACGCGTCAGACAACGGGTGGCCGGCGATAATCGCTTCGCACCACAGTTCAATGAAAAAGAAGTCCTTGAACTGTTACAAAACGCAACACCAGGGAGCACAAAGAGAGCCACAAAGTATGGCATGAAATTATTTCAAGGTAGCAACTTCTAAACTTTATTTTGACAAATTTAAGCATCTGTGTTTATAGTTTAATAGTGCGAAGCAAAACAATGCAAGTTGAAATTCGGGAATTTGTTGTTGAAATTTGTTGTTGAAAGTTGAAATTCGGAAAGATGTGTCTAATCTTGGGGGCGTTTTTAATAAAACAATTATTCCACTCGCGCGCTTGTTGGATATGAGATGATTATAGCCAACTCGGCGCTTCGCGCCTCGTTGGCTATCTATCATCTCATATCCAACGCGCGCTCGTGGAATAATTGTTAATTATATCTAATGTCGGCCGATTACGTAACTGCTGTCATAAATAATTATCTGGCGCGGAACCTTTATCTTGCTCAGTTTTTCATCGGAGAACAACGCATGCGCAGAGGAGAACGGCCCACACACCCTCGCTCCCGAAAATCGCGTGAATCGTTAAATTGTGTTAGTCCGCTGATCAATTATTTTCCCCATACCTACAACATTTAATACGGCTGAGTTTTGGTCACGTCACTCACCAAATATCACTGTGATTTGAACGAGAGAAATAGCTACTCGGCCAAAAAAGGATTATCGTGGCGGTTCAGTCGGACGGGAGAGTAATCCATTACAACTGTGTTCAGTAGTCCTCCCCAACCCCCTCTCCCCCTCATGCTTAAATGTGGCCAGTTCACCAGGCAATGGCAAAAAAAAAAAAAAAAGAAACTAAATGTATTCCAAGGAGACAGACTCTTTAAAAATTATTCTACGAGGGCGCGCTGGATACGAAGTGATAGATAACCAACGAAGCGCGTAGCGCCGAGTTGGTTAAAATAATTTTATATCTAGCAAGCCCGAGTAGAATAGTTGTTTTATTATAAAATAATTGTTTTCTTAAAAACTCAGAGCTTCAAAAATGTTATCAGCTCGCTTTATTGCTGACACTTTCCTTGACCATATTAGGTAAAGCAGGTATATGAAGTGATAATCTCTGTCCGGCGAGCCAATAAAAATGCTGGAAATCTGATATCCGTAGTTTAGTTTTTAATAATAATTATTATCCCTGTAGCGACCTTTAGATTGGAGTACGACTACGACTATGAATTTTGTACTGAGCGTTAGCAGGAGCTCCTGGCATTGGGTGTCAAAATTCTTTTTGCCACGTTAGAATGTTGTGGCGACATCGAAAAGTTTGGTACAACGGATTTTGTTTTAAAACTTATCCAGATTAATTGCGTTCTCGAGGAACGAGAGGACGCATCCTAATTTCGTTTCACAGGCGCGAGAAATCGAGATTTTTTGTGAAGACTGCAAATTGGCCGCCCCTCTAGATTTTTTCAGGGGCTGTGGGCCTCGTTTTCGTTTACATCGACTACGTCATTCCTGTGGACGTGCGTATTTGTCGTTTCAACCGTACGTCGGGTGTATTTCTTTGCTGTGAAGCTGCTGTGTGAGGTAAGTTGATACGTATGTACATAAAAGATGCCGGAAGAAATAATTCATATAATGTGGGACAAAGGGAGATTAAACTCGCATGATTTCCAGTCCTTCTGGGCACTCCCAAGAATTAGTTTACATTTTGGTCGGGGTCCATGTAAGACCTCTCAAAATATAACATTCCCAAGCTACGTAAGCACATAATTCAGTCCGCTCAGCCTGCTATGAATGCATAACCATAATTTTCTATTTGCTTTTCTTCACACAACCCACTTTTCCATTATCACACTACATGTGATGGAGAACGCACTTCCTAATCTTAGATTACTACTAGTCTTATCAGTATTTTAATTAATCTTCTAAGTAGATGAATGGGGGCTAAAGAGAGTTTTCGTCGTGACCTCTGGGGAGTTTCAATGTTATTTATAAAATAATTAGGAAAGTACGCGCTTTCTCATTGGTCAATAACTGTGTTTAGATGAGAGTACGTAAACACGGTTGTGACATAACACGAATTTTGATTGGTTATGTGTTGTCAGATGAGCGTTTTGATTGGCTGGTACCCTGATTGTCCAGGGCGTGTATTAAGAAAATCTATTTCAGTCAAGAGGTAAATACACAACATTTTCCTTCATTTGTCGAATTATGTTCGAGAAGTACTTTATAAAAGCAACAGAGGACTTTTTTCCGTGTTTTCACAGCCTCATCCAGACACTCGGGAGGGCTGGAAGAATCCTCGCCAGTTATGCAAACCCGAGACGCAGTCGAGGGTTTGCATAATTGTCGAGGATTCTCCCAACCCCTCTTCGTGTTTAGATGAGGCTATGCAAACACGGAAAAAGTCCTCCATTTAAGAAATAGATTCCATGTTGCCGTGCGTCTGTTCAGTAATAGATCACCGATGACGTTAAAATGTGGTAAGAACAAAAAAGTGGTGCACGAGGCGATAGCCGAGTGTGTCACTGATGTCCTTACCACATTTTGACGTCTTCTGTGATCTATTACTGAACAGACGCACGGCAACATGGAATCTATTTGTTCAGGAGCCGATTATATAATTAAGAACTAGAAGTAACCACAGGTTAGAAAGTGCGGGCCTGAATGCACTTGAAGAGCTTTTGTTTAAGATGTTGGGAATGGGCAGAAAAGATAGCAATGCGTGCCTTGTCTGCAAAGGAAATATTTGAAAGACCACTTCATAGAAAGCGTGACAGAAAATTGGCGTTACTTTCGATTCTCACCAACTGATCTGATAATTAGGCAATCATAGGCCATTCGTCGTATCGCCCCTTCAGAAGAGAGTTAGCTAATTAAATATTCAAGGCAGAAAATGGCGGCCGGTCGCAAAGGAACGTTGATTTGCTCAAAATTGAGCCAAACTCTTTCAGAGATGGAAGTCAGGACATTTGCGAGGATACAGAGAGTAATTTGGGACCATTTGCTGGCTTTTAAGGGTGAAATTATCCAGAAGCAAGCTTTATTTTCGTTTCCGTGTGTTGAATAATATCGCGGTGTTATGCTGTCTGTTTTTCTTTCGTTCTCTTTCCTAGCCCGCCGAGGTCATTTTTTCGTCTAAATCACGTAAGGAAAGCTCGGAAAACATGTTTAGCTCTCAGGCAATAATTCTGGGATTTTTTTGACCAAAACGTCGGCTTGTGTTGTTCGTGTTTTTCGGTAGCTATGAGCGACCGTGGCTACATCGTTGAGTCAAGCAATGACGCGAGGCG
>BLFK01000397.1:1322078-1330859 GCA_014634185.1 Astreopora myriophthalma | reverse complement strand
GCTCCGGGGGGGGGGGGGGGGGTGCGGGCGCACCCATCGCACCCCCCCTCCCTACGGGCCTGCTAACCATTTACAATTGCTAACATTAGGCCTAAGAACTTTTCCGTAGGCCTAATTAGGCCCAAGGTTTACTTTCTGTATTGGTAAAACAATGACCTGTAACCTGTGAACTGCATTTTGTACCTGCCACACGCAGGATACCCCGCAACTTCTGACTGCCATTGTTTGCATTTGGCGGCGTTCACTGAAGAACAAGTCAGAATACAATCAACAAAAAAAAAAAGTTCAGGAATCAAGTAGCTAAGGACATTAAACTAAAGCAAAGAAAATCATTCCAAGACATATTTCTTAAAAAAACTCACATAATATTAAACAAATTTGGACTGGCATCAGAGAAGTCCTTAACCATGGTACAGCTGTAGATAGGCAGGTACAAAAGTCGGACCAGGTCAACTGGGATCACTCTGCTCAGATGAATGTAAAAATGAATAAGTCCTTGATAAACCACCCCAACCCTAACCCTAACCTTAGACTCAACATGAGCAAATATTACCATATTTGCTAATGAAAACTGGTTTTTACGTCAACTCGAGTCGAGTGATCTGAGTTGATCCAGTCCGACTTTTGTACCTGCCCACTGTAAATGTAAAAATAGCTATCCTTACATGAACACAATAGATCTATTAATAACTCCATTGATATTGCAAACATTCTTAATCACTTTTTTCCTTAAAGTTGGCAAATCTACTGCAAGTGATATCCCATTGAGTAGGTAAACATCATTGTTCCTCTTTTCTCAAGGATAACGTTGGTGACTCGATCTTTTTAACTCCAGCTAATCCTATTGAAATATCTGAAATTATTGAACAAATGAATTGCTGTAAGGCTGTTGGTCCACATAGTATTCCAGTTTTCCTTTTAAAAACTCTTACGAATTATATTGCAGAACCATTAACTCTCCTAGTTAATGAGTCTTTTACTTCAGGTGTTTTTCCTAACAACTAAAGCTTGCTAAAATTACTCTGATTTCAAAAAAGGGCTCTAGACAGCTCAAAGACAATTATAGACTTATATCAGTTTTGCCTATATTCAGCAAAATATTTGAAAAGGCTGCAGTATGTATAAGCATATCTATAAATTTCTCCAACAGCATGAGATTCTTCATCCTTTTCAATTTGGATTTTGAGAAAATTACTTGACCTCTCATACCCTTATTAGTCGTGCTAAATCTATACATGATTCCATCTCCCAAAAGGAATTTGGGTCTGGTGTTTTTCTTGATCTAAGGAAGGCTTTTGGCACTGTAAATCATTCAATATTACTGTATAAGCTAAACCATTATGGCATATATAAGAGGTGTTGTTATTGATTGGTTTCAATCTTATCTTTCCAATAGAGAGCAGTTTGTCTGTGTAAATGGTTTTAACTCTACTTCTCTTCTTGTAACTTGTGGTGTCCCACAAGGCTCTGTTTTGGAACCTCTGCTTTTTTTGCTATATATAAACGATTTACCTAAAATATCCAGCCTATTAAAATTCCACTTATTTGCTGTTAACACCAGTATACACTCTAATGATCTCAATACTCTTGAACTGACATTAAATGGTGAGCTAGAATTGGTTACTGGATGGCTGTGATCCAACCGTTTAGTACTTAGTATAAAAAAAAAAACTTATTATACACTGTTTCACTCTAAAAACTATGCATAATGCCTAATAAGTCTGTTACTATCAATATTGACAGTAATAACATTGAGCGAGTTTCTTCAGTTAAATGTCTTGGTATTGTGTTCAACTCTAACCTCACTTGAAAAGACCATATTAATCATCTTTGTTTAAAGCTATCAAAGTTATACTGTAGGTGGTATATAAAAAATTAAACACTTTAAATTCAAATATTCTTATTATGTTATATTACTCGTTAATGTTGCAGTGAATTTTTTGTTAGGTACTTTTATTTTCAACTAGGTAATTTTTCCACTGCTATTGGTCTTAATCAATTGTTTGAAAAAAGATTTTGCTTACTTCTCTTTCTCTTTTTTGCTACTTTTCCATCTTTTTCCTGTCTGTTCCCTTATTTCTGCCTTGTACCATTATTATGAACCAGGAAAGGAGAAAGTTACCTTTCACCCATTGTGGTTTGAACCAGCTATCTCCAGATTAAGAGTCTGCCTTCATATCCAGTAGACTATACAGGGCAAAACGCCAACAACTGACAGGAACTGACAGAAAAAGGGCAACATCTTGTTACAGCGACATTGATAAAATATGACAGCGACACTGTCCATAACAAAACTGGCGACGGGCTGACTCTAAAACAAGCAACAGAGTGACACCCCCCCCTTGGAAGGCCTCCTTGATGGTCCTTAATTATTCTGGATATCACAAAAAAGCTCAATTCAGTAATTGTTTTATTATACATTGATATGTAAACAAAAGATAGTAAAGTAAGAAGGCATCATTTCCATTTACTCTGTCGCCTGGCAGTGTAAAGCCGTGGCAGTTGACAGATGACAAATACACTGTAACCAAGACAAATTGGCAAGTACTAGCTGCTAGCAGCTCTGCCAGCACACTCAACAGGTCACAAGATATCCAAAATTATCTACAGCTCACAGAATAAGGATTGAGACCACAATGTATTTAATAATTAACGACTATATTCACCGAAGTGGAGGTGGGTAGTGGTGGATATTTACTGAGCTGCAAAGCGGCGAGGTTAATATCCACCGCTAGCCACCAACACTGAGGTAAATACTTAGTTGTTTTAGTATATACTAAAACAGTGAGATAGATCTCATTTATTCCCGTAATGGTTACCATATTTTTGGGTGCAAATCCCACGTGCAAATTACCGAAAATATTTAACATAATAAGTAACATTTCTTCAAATGGGGTTGCAAACTCTTTCTGTAGTTGAAAACATTCTGAAAAAAATATCATTGAACTTTGGTCTGCAAGTGAACAAGTGACATCTGCTAAGTTATGCAAGATTAATTTGTGTTTGTAAACAAAGCTTTTTTACCAGTTTTTATCAATAAACACGGGGTTAAAAACATAAACCATTACCTTTAAACACAGCGAAACCAAATTTTGCCACTGTCTTTGTGTTTCCAGGAACCGCTTCATTGTTAATTTGGATAATTTCTTCGCTTGTTACAGTTGCAAACCAGGATGCCATTTCTCAAAATTTATGTGAGGGAGCATAGAAATGGCGAGTTCCTCGGAGGTAAATAGCAAAGGATATTCGGAGTTTGAGTAGCCATTCAGAGTGCACCTTCAATGCTATCCACTGTTTTAGTGTATACTAATAGATGTTATTCTTATTCGATGACATGCAAATAAGTTGTGGGGTATTCGGTATTTTGCGATGCTGAACATTTCCGAGTCCCATGTATTCCTACTGACTAGATTAGTTTGTACTTTTTGACCATTCAACTGTTGGTTGTTTTATCTTGCCTGTAGTTGCAGATCCTAAAGTGCCACAAAATGCTCTGAGAGCAAGCTTCCTCTCAACATTTTCAACAACAGCAGAACAAGTAAGAAACATCTCACAATTATGACGGAGGAGAGAGAGAGCACCTTAGCTGAAGGACTGGGTGGGAGGGGATGTTTGGTTTAAAAGTGCAATGATTTGATAACAAAGATTTCTGAAGTCAACAACTGTTTTGTTTGTTTTACTTTTATTTGTGAACACTTAGCCTTGTTTACTTCATAATTTTTATTTTTATTTTTGCTTTTTCTTTATTCACCGTTTTTTCTGGGTTACATACCACATACCATGTCTGGTAGGTAGTATGATGGTAGGAGATTTCTTGATTAAAAATAGCAGATGGATTTCTTTACTAAAAATTAATCTATCATTACAATGCAGTTAAACCAAAGTAGAGTATGTAGTCTAAGAATATAATTGATTTTGTGCATAATCTTTTGTTATTTTCTAATAAGAATTAAACTATTTCAACGTTTTTGATTGATTAGGTGTTATACATTCCAAATTGTGCTCCCCTGAGCTTTAAAGAAAATTTGTCCTCTCATACCATCAATGTCACATTTTGTACATTAAAAAATTAATCCCAGGTAAAAATTATTTTGATCTAGTTTTGTTATGATTATAATGAATACCTTATTTGGCTGGTTTCATGCCCAGGAAGCAAGTTTTTAATTCTATTTTTCTGATATAGTCATGTGTGTTTTTTTTTAGTTGACCATTTTATAATAATGCAAATATCACGCACTGAAGAAAGTTCTGGAATGTTCCATGGATTTTTTTTTAGTTTACAGCCCCAAAGTTTTTTTCCTTCTGGGATGAGAGCCAATCTTTGCCTGGGTATGACAAAGTGTGGCATTTTCAAGACTTGAACTTATTGTCAAAAATGTGTCTGTTTTCAATAGAGTACTAGAAACTTGTCTGGATCCATGCCTGGGCATTATGCACTTTATAGTAAATATTTGTTGTCTTTCACTGTAGGCCAGTAAGCTGGGATTATTAAAAAACAAAAGTATTGTATGTTTCTTTGCCTCTTATCAGGTATGTCTTCAGAGAGTGAGAATCATTTTGTAACTATCACCTTTTTGTGTAGAACTCTGTTAAAGGGTTTGTGGAGCTCTCAGAAATCTGGCCTGGAAATCTTTTAATTTATCGCAAACAGCATTATCAGTCTACGACTTATTAAAACCGGTTGTGTGTCTTTTTCTTTGTTTGTTTGTTTGTTTTTTTTCATGTTTTTTTTCCTTGGTAGTCACAAATGGTAATGAGTTTTTTTTCCAATTCCCCTCTCCCGGGAAGTGTCAGTAGCGACATTAAGACTTTCACCAGACCTGACCGGCGACTTGAATTCGGGCCCTCTTGCATCATGAGCACAATGAGTTGCCTTTAATCGCGCCATCAAAGAAGATGTTTGCATTGTGTTTAAAGTACTTTGTGCAGTTTTGAGGATGTTTCCTAGCATATTAGAGTAGCAAAATTTTGGTTTTTTTTCTTTGCTGTGTTGTTTTAATTTTTTCTTAGTCACAAATTCTTTTTCTTTTTTAATTTCGAGTATCGTGCGGGAATGTTAGAAGCAACGTAAGAAGGACTTCAAGTGATCTAACCTGCACCTTGAACTCGGATCTCCCACACGCAAATGGCACCTACTTACAAATTACAGGCTCATGTGTCTGGTAAACTTTCGTCACTTCTTTGCCTTGTCACATGGACTTACCGTTGTACTTTTACAATTTCTGTTAACCAAAGTGTAAAAACCTCAACTTAGCTTATGTCATCAATATAGTGCATTTCTTCTTTGATGGCACAATTAAAGGCAACTCATGCATGCCATCATGCATTTCTTTTTTCTCCCTGCACAACTCGCCTCGACTAGCTTACGCTATATGCGAGTTGTACATGTTCTTCTTTTAACCCTTTCAGCCCCAAGGGGTGCCCCAGTGACGAGTAAAATCGTCTGGCGTTAGACAGAGTAAAATCTGTAAGTGGCACTACTGGGAGTGAAAGGGTTAATGGAGACATAGTTTCTGATCAGACGGAGAGGTGGTTAACCCTTTCAGCCCCAAGGGGTGCCCCAGTGACGAGTAAAATCGTCTGGCATTAGACAGAGTAAAATCTGTAAGTGGCACTACTGGGAGTGAAAGGGTTAATTGTTAAATATTAATAAAGTTGTATGTTTGTTTTTGTAATTTAACCAGGTAACCAGTCCTCACTATCTTACTATTGTTTTCTTGGTAGGTAGTTCATTTCAGTTTTCTTCCTCTTGTCATCAGTATCATTGCAACAAGTCAGGCAAACACAGGTCAGTGTGTTGTGGGTACCCTGTGCATGCAACTACATGTAAATCTCATGATTCCTGTGCGGCTGCTATAACTCAGTGGTAAAGATTCGGAACTGGTAATCAGAAGGCTATGGAGGGGGATACTGGACAAAAATGGAATTGGATCATACTGTGTGAGGCATTATAGTGTATATCATACCTGTTGTGACATACCCACTGTACTGTTATATCGTATCAGTAGGCAATTGGTGATGCTATATTGGTAACGGCACGCAGTTATATCATATCGGCCATGACATTGCATCATACCTTATGCTGCTACATCATACTCAGTAATGCTGTATTGAAAACAGTAAATGGTTATTTCATATCGGTGATGGTTATTAATAGTACAGAATAATGCTATACTGTACCTGGCTATGCTATAAATGTGGGAGGTGTCGTACCATGTGCTGCTATATTGTACCCCGCTGAGTGGCTTGTACTTTTTGACCTGTAAAATTGGCGGGAATTCGACATCCCGTGATCTCATTTTGCTTGTGCAGTGTGTGCCTTTTACGCTCGACTAGTCTGAGCAAGAGCAAGGTCTTGTAGCAAGAACTACTTTGCCATTTTGCGGAACGCACTAGCGCAAATAGAGAGCTCAGCTGTACTGTGGCTCATCTAGGACATCATTACATGTATTTTAATTGGAAAACATTCAACTCAGTCAATTCAGGGACAATCATCCTTTCGTCCATGAGGCTCCAGTAGCTAGTGGCAAAGCATCCAAACTACTGGTAGGACCGAAGGATAATAATTATTATAGGTTCAAGTCCTATAAAGAGAACTTTCTGTGTATGCCCTGGTTACTTTCTAGATTGATACTTTATTTGAACATAGTTAGACTGGCACCTTTATTTCCACAACTACAGCTGTACATACCAACATAATATTGTGTTTGACTCCTGTATCAATTTAATTTTGCAGGACTACTTTTGGGACTTGAAAAAGAATTTGAAGAAACAGTGAAAAAGATAAAAGTAGTTGTTGATGGTGTTTAGCAATAACATTGAACAATAAACCCTTTGCATAAATAGCGACCAATAATTTTTTTCTTTGTCTCCAACTAGCCTTGTTAGCTTGAACAAATTTCAAAATACTCTTTCCTCCATCATGAGGCTAGTTGGTCTCGTATCATAAGAAGTCTATAGAAGTCATTGTTTCTATATACACAAACGAACATCACAGCAAGAATCCCAAAATGCGACCACTTTTACTTCATTCACGTTTTCACGGATGTAGACTATCCAATTAGAACGCAAAGACGGCTGTTTTTGGCGTCTGATTGTTTGTGTGCACAAAAGACTGAATTAATTAAAGGTGGTCAAAAGGTGTGAGCCGTACACTTTATATTCGCTTCCATTAATATTTTATGCCTTGATTGCAACGTTAATCCCCATATAAAAATGTCCGCGAGCAAGTCCTGAAAAATTCGTAGCGCCGTTCTAGTAATACAGCCCCGCTCGATAAGTTTGGAAGCTTTACTTTTGAACTTGTAAATGTAAGAGGAAGACACATTGGGGCAGTTTTCTGACGGCATACAGGGAATAAAGATCTAGATCATATAAAGCACTTACTGACTGAATCAGGTCGGTTCTCGAAAGTCCCGAAAACTTGTGGGGTCTGAAAAGTCAGTTGTCTTCCGAAACGTCAAAATGGTCTGTAGAAGGGATCAAATGACTGTCTGCGAATTGTCAGTTGCAGGGACTTGAACTTAGCTGACTCAACCAATCGCTTATTATTGAGGCCTTCGGTCATTCCTGGAATATTGTTATTCTCCCTCTTATTTTAACTGGAAATGCACCCTCATTTTTTAGTGTGCCGAAAAATAATAACAAATTGTTAATCTGTATTATTGTTGATTTGAGTTCAGGCTTTTTGCATGTTACAATAAACAAAACTTTAAAACATTGATCGAGTTTGATCGACTGGGTGAACGTAGTCCACAGGTAACCTCATTTTCCGAAACTTCGTATGAATATTAAGCACAACTGTTGTATCGGTGCTTGACCGCATTCAAGCCGCATTTAGCGAAACGCACCAATACTTTTCTGCTCCCCTAGCATCCAGTATGTGGATCACCTGACCGACACTATAACCACCACCACTGACCATATGGTAAGTTTCATCGATTTTTATTCACAATTTTGTTACAAATTTCCAGACTTGAACTTCGCCCCATATGTCTTATATACCCTTTATTTTACCATATAAAACCTGTCTTTGACAGAAATAGTTACCTGTGCGTAGTCCTGAGAAGGACTGTTGTTTACTGACGTTTCGACGACCTGAGCGGAAGTCGTCTTCAGGACTACGCTCACCCGGACAATCAACCTCCACCAAGGTACGTCACTACTGGATTCAAACCATAAACACAAGTGAAATTATCGTTTTTGTCGGAAAGGTAGCATAAATCTTTCAGCAGCACAATAATGAAACAATTTTTTTTTCCTTTGAACGAGAGACCGACATCTCGCAGCTACAGAGGTCTTAAATCATTGACACCCAACACAGTGCCTGCCTGGTTGTGCTAGCCCTTATGGTTATTCCAGGCAGCTAGCACTGTTTTTAAATTAATCAAGTACAATATTCAGTGATTAAGGCAAGAAAGAGTACAAATAACTTGTCGCTGTTGTATGTTGTTGTGCACGCTTCTGGAACATTCGGCCTCTTCATAATGAAACATCTCGTTTACAGGACAGAGCACTTATCATGGCTTTGATTTCTTTCTTCAGTCTCTCGTCGCGTATGGAGTATACGAAGGGATCAATACAGCAGTGACAAAGAGTAAAAACCAATCCTACGCGGACAATCAACGGAGGAACAGAGTTTGGCGCGAAAAGCTTCCAAACCGTGACCAGCGAGTACAGTGCCCAGCAAGCGGCAAACGCGCCGATCAGCAACAAGACGGTCTTCAGCGCCTTGTTGTCATCCAAGGACCCAGTGCCCCCACTGTGTTTCGAATACTCCGT
>BLFK01000397.1:1298963-1315886 GCA_014634185.1 Astreopora myriophthalma | reverse complement strand
CATATATACTTCACATCATTTCACTCCTCACGGGAGATATGAACTCACTAAATTGACCTCGCTCCCAATGTGTGGCTTCATAGCTCAATTGGTAGAGCATCGCACCGGTATCGCGGAGGTCACGGGTTCGAATCCCGTTGAAGCCCTGATTTTTTCAGGCTTCTCCTTTCCAATTGCTTAAATTGGAAAATTAACTGCGATGATCATTCTTCACTTTCAAAAGTATGCATGTCATGGCATCAGGACCGAGTGGAGTCCAATACATTCTGTAATCATACGAATGGTAACAAAATCAGACAGCGTAGCGGGAGACGGATTCGTTTACCACGAGTATGATCACAGAACGGATTGGACCACACTCATTCTCCATTTTGCAAAGCCGGCCAGTTTGAGTCTTTCCACTGTTTCTATGAATATCGAATCCATGGTTGTAATTGGATGATTTAAATACAATACAACTTTGAATGTGTACGAGAGTTTGGACCGACTCCCATCCTCTTAGTTTGTGAGTAATGCCAAATAAGGTAATGAACACGTGCGAGAAAATAAGAGAATTGGGACGTGACCATCCTCGGAGACCCAGGGGCGGTTAGTTGGGCCGAGAGGAAATAAATCGGGCAAAGAAATGAAGCGTCGCAGGTTTACAAGTAAGGCAGGTCTCCGAGGATGGGACGTGACAATATAGCGAGTTTTTTCTAGAGTTTATTGTGAGTTATAAGGTGAATAAACCAAAAAACAAGGAAGAACCCGTGAGTCCTTTTTTCAGTGCGTTGGAGAACGGCTCAAATGTTACTTGCTTATTGAACTGTCCGATAACGAGCTGGCAAGCAAATTAGTGGAAAATAGGAGATCTTTTAAACCAATCAGAATCGAGGAAATTGTAATTTTTATGATAATTGTAATTCACGGTTCTCATTTGAATTGAGACAAATTAAACGATAGGTTTTCGGTGGCTAAACGGAATCAAACGAGAAAGTGACAAAAGGCTTAATGTTGTACTAAAGTCAAGGATTAAATTATATCATTAAGCTATATCTGTATGACACGAGTTGAGAGGAAATGTACAAAATGGTCACACCCTGAAGTCTCGAGGAGATTTCCGGACAGGTCCCTACTTCATTATGCATGCATATTCGTACCAAAACTCTATTCACGCTCGTTCTTTTTGGAAGAGGGTTAGTAGGAATAAGCATGTATAATTAATGTAGGGAACTGTACGGAGATCTTTCCAGTCTCGATCTGGAATGGAATGCGGCCATCAGTTTACGGTATTATCTATTTTTAGAACGGCTGCTGCCAGATTTGGGCCATGACTTGCATTTAGCACGAGCAATCCCTCGAGCGGCCCTTGGCTGCGGACCAATGACACGCGTTGTGGTTATCGGGCCCAATCTGATTGGCCATTATTCGGAGGGAACTCTATTCTAAATTTAGATAACACTCGTTAGTTGTTGTCCTTCAGTAGCATATGGATACAAATAATTTCAAGTTCGAGTGAGGCGTAACACTACCGTGAAGTTTTATACCCAAATATTCCATCAGAGATCAACTCTAGTATTGAAATTGGACCCAGACAAGGACAGAGAGAAAACTCTGACCCGGGTGGGATTTGAACCCACGACCTTCGGATTTGATCACCGTTGCTCTACCGACTGAGCTACAAGGCCAGAACGGGAGCAGGCCGTGGGTATATGAGATGTTATTCACAGGGACAAATTCGGCTCGGCCCAAGCCCAAGTCAGGTAATCGTCAGTTGTTGTCCTTCAGTAGCATATAGATAGAAATAACTTCAAGTTCAAGTGAGGCCTAACACTACCGTGATATACACAAATATTCCATCAGGGATCAACTCTAGTATTGAAATTGGGCCCACACAAGGACAGAGAAAAACTCTGACCAGGGTGGGTTGAACCCACGACCTTCGGATTGTGACTACCTTTGCTCTACCGACTGAGCTACAAGGCCAGAACGGGAGCAGGTCGTGGGTATATGAGATGTTATTCACAAGGAGAAATTCGGCTCGGCCCAAGCCTAAGTTAGATAATCGTTAGTTGTTGTCCTTCAGTAGCATATAGATAGAAAGAATTTCAAGTTTGAGTAATAATAAGTTCGAGAATAATTTCAAGTTCAAGTTCACTCGAACTTGAAATTATTTTTAGATAACACTGCAAACTGTTAAGCCAAGGCCAAATGAGACAGTGATCGAGACTTTTGGGTTATGTATTTCTGTCACACCTAAATAACTTGCAATAACTGTAACAGGCCACTTCAGAGTTCACTTCAGCCTCTTTTTCAAAGCGAGTCAAAGTGAGAGTTTTGTTATGGTAACCTGTTTTACTTTGCACATGAACAAAAACTCATTTTCATAAGAAAGACTTCGCACTTAGACTCGCTTTGAAAAAGAGGCTGAAGTGAACTCGGAAATAGCCTATTAATAATAAAGCTTGGTCCAAGCGAGCGAGTTCTTCGTGACAAATATTTGCATGCGCTAGAAATATCTTTGGACAACGGAGACACATAAACAAGGCGAGAGACCTTGGACACCGCTGCAACGTCAAAGAAAAGCGAGGAATTTCTTTGCCAAAATTAATGACAACAGTAACATAAACATTAACAATAATAGGCTATTTAAAATAATAATTTCAATTCGGAATAGTAATAGTAATAGTAATAGTAGTAATGACAATTAAGACGATGATGGTGATAACGAAAACGGTCACGACGATGCTGAAGATAACGAAGACTACGCCACAGCGATAGCGGGTAAAATGGCGCTTCAGTTTTTCAGCAAATGTACGTGTTACATAAAATTCCCCCAATTTTCTTGTGCACAAAACCAAATCTCTCCGATTGGACCAAGCTTCATAGAGTGTGACGTTAGGTATGTTAATAAACTATTCACGGTCCTACTCATCACGGAATACTGAAAGAAGAATACACCGTCGCGTGTACTGCCACAACAAAAAGCAAAATGAGGCAGCAGTTCGCCTCACTCGTAATCAACACTACGCAAATTAAACGCCATTTCAGTCACTGTCAAACTTGATGGAGTGAATGCCAGTGTTTATTTGTCCTCCCCGATAACTTCCCCGCTTTTTCTTCGTTTTTTCGTGTCGGAACGACTTTCCTGAAACGTGAAACAAAAATATTTAGAGATCAGGGCAAACCTCATTTCAGAATCCGATCTAAGAGGGAAAGCAACAAGAGGGATTATGTTTCCAACAATGAAAAAGAAATGAAGTTCACTGCGCCCTACTCCAGAAATCACACAAATTAACAAACGTATATACTACCTCCCTAGCCAGCTTTAAGTTTGAAGGAGCTATGTCACGGTCTTTTGATCAGAATTTAAAACTCGTAAAATGGTAGTATAAATTATTTTACCGATGAAATCATTCCATGACAAATAAGATCATTCAGCTTGAGAATAAACGACCAATATCCGGGTGAATTGCAATAAAATTGAACTATTTTGGGCCGACTGTTTCCTCGTCTCCTTCGCAGCCGTTTTGGGCAGATTACTTAAATGCAATCCGTTTCAATGTCGCCTCCCCCTCCCCCCCCCTTCATCCATGCACCAATTTGGCTTTTTTGCATTAGTTACGTTTACGTTGTTCTAGAGTTTTAAGTGGTCAATAATTTGAGCTGTTTCATTCCATTTGATGTGTCTTGTGAGTCGTGAAAATGCCCCAAATGCGTGACAAGACTGTTTAATAAAAGAGTAATGACAAGGTTAGTTAGCAATTATTCCATGAGCCCGCGTTGAATACCACTTGGCTATAACCAATATCGTATCCAACAAGGGCGAATGGAATAATCGTTTTATTAAATTCTCAACCTTTTTGTGGACGAAACTTGCCACCGAACAATTTTAAGTTAAAGCAACATTTGCCGGACTCATTTTCTACATAAGGTCAAACGTAGCTAAACTGGCTGATAACCGAGATCAAGGGAGCCAATGGGAAAGCTGAAAATGCACTCTCCGAGGTTGAGAATTGAATATTCGTAAAACGAAGACAGAACATACTATACTTCAATTCCTCTCACCTTTTACAAACTTAAAGTCTCTATTTGCTTTTTCACCCCAGTCTCCTCTTGCGCCATACTAACACATGAACCCAAAAATATAATCAGCCATTCAGCCAGTCAATTAATCAATCACTCAGCACACAAATAATTAATTACCTGAACCAATGACTAAAACTGTTCTACGTGATCCACGTGCAACATTTCTGCACAAATTTTTCACTGGTTACGCGTCAGTTTGAGCGATGGAAGCACCGCTCGCATTAAAAGGCTGACACTTGTTAATGACGTTAGACATCTTCTGACAACCATATGAAGAACTATTCCCTATTTTAAGGGACTGCTGAGCGCATCCCCGCAGAGAGAACGAAAACTGATATAATATAACTCCAGTTCAACAAGAAACCCCGCATTTTAGTTCAGCGCTGATATACAATATTTAAGTTCTAAGCACCGATTTGAAAACGGTTAGCTTTCAGTTACTGTGACGGGTACGTCTAGTTAAGGACTTTTATAAAAATTGCCAATTTTCACAAGCTTGCCTCGTTAGTCTCGTTAGTGGAAATTGGTATATTTACAAGAAGCGATTGACCCGGAGTGGACACGTTTACTACTGCTCTTCTCAATTTTTGTTCTAACTTCAGGTTGAAGTACATTTTACTTCACATAAATTGAAGTAAAAGTGAATTGTCAGTTTGAGAAAGGGAAGCAAGTGCTAGCCGCATGAAACTAGTCGCGCGACAAGTTTGATGAAAATGTTGTTCGAATTTCCGCCCCTTTAACTGCCTTTATAATTATAGAAAAAGAAATGCCTTTAATACCTTGGCCTCGAAACTGTTATCTTTTAGCCTTGGATCCACTTCAATCTCTTCAGCTTTCACCCGTCGGAAGGGTTTTTTTTCCTGAAAGGATAATATCACGCACTTTTTAATGTCTGGTCGCGAAGTAAATTTCGCGAGTCTTGGTGTTTTGGCGTCGGAAACCGTGAACCAGGACTGCTCACCTTACTTCGGCCATTTTGTGGTAAAATCTTTGAATTTACAGATGGGGTTGACGATGCTGAAAGGTGGAAAACGTAGAATACACGTTACCAAAAACTGAATGCTGTTTGTGACTGTATGTGTAAATTGTGGTCCACAAACGACCAATGCTCATTTGAAGGGCTGGGGGCATTAATAACATGTCGTGTAAGTCGTGTGATTAGCACAGCTCGGCAGAAAAAAAAGGGTTTTTTGAACGGCTAATACAAAAAGTAAATAAAGAGCAACCGGTCGAAATAAACAACAGAACAACGATTTCAAGGTCAATTGAAGGCTACGTGCAAAATCTGAGCCACTTTAAAGCAATTTCGTTTTTTTCAAGACATACACTATAGGTTTTCATGCCCCCAGCCTTCAATTATTCTGGTGCTTTGTATGTGTATTAACGCAAAATTAGAAAGCAAAAGAAACAACCTTCGCCCCCAAACAACGATTGCACAGTGTACCAGAACCATGGCAGTGTCAATTGGGTTACTGGTTTCCAAAAAGTGAAAATGGTACAAGCTTATCAAATCTATTGAAACCGTGTGAACGACAAAAATCAAAACAAAACAAAAAACAAAACAAAAGAAACCAACAAACAAAACAAAACCAAAAAAAAAAAAACCAATCATAAGACCTCTGCACGGTTTACCACGCCATATATACGGCTTAGTAAAGTAAATATATGGGATTTTACCCGAAAGCGCACCACAAATCCGCAAAAGTGGCGGATTTCTCACTACTTTTACATGGTTTCATGAATATCATTTATCCAAGGGAAAATTAGGCTACTGAAGAAGGTCCCGCACTGATTCGTAAATTGGATTTATAAATTGGATTTATATCTTGCCAAGATAATCTTGCCACGTGGCTCCGAATTTTACGCCACTTTTGCATAATTTTGATAAGACGGCTTTGTATGGAAATTTGTATTAAAAATTCGGGAGAGCCTGCAGCTTTCCAGCAGACACGCGCATTGATTGGAGAACAAAAGAATAGCTGATACAACACAGGCAATGCCCCCTAGCCCCCCCCCCCCCTAGTCCTGAGAACAAAAGAAGCTACAGGTCATAGAGACCAATGAAAATACAGGTCTGGAAAAGCTAAAGGATTACTCAAAAATTCGTTTACGTTCGTTGTTGCCTGAATGTTCTTTATACTTCAAGAAAGTACAAATGCCTTGTAAAGAGACATTTTCGCTGCCTCCGTACAGTCCGTAGCGGAGTACCTGACACGGTTCAAAGGCGGCCAAAATCCCACACAATTAGTGTCATTTTAGCCTGGTTTGCCCCCCAAACCACGATGGCGTCATGCATTGAAACACAAAGGAATTCTTCTCTGGTCCGGAAGACCGAGTTGTTCGAAGAACTAGCGCTAAGCCGGGCAAATACCGTGCCAGCCAAGATGTCTTGGTCACACTTAAGCCCCGAATTATCACCAACCTCGTTCGAACGACTCGGCCAAGAAGTTTGGACAATAAAACAATAAAATTTTTAACTATTGCATGCTAAAATAAACAGAAAACCACTTCAGGAGATTCACACACCTCGAGGTTCAAGGACATTTTCCTTCCTTTTCCCTCCTTTTGAAGGATTTGTCACATCCACTGTAGATTCTGAGTCCAATTCGGATTCTTCTGAGCTTGAACTCTCTTCTGACGACTCTACCTTTTTGTCTTTTGTTGCTGTCGGTTTTGTTTTCAGTTCTTTCTTAGATTTTGCAGTTTTTACTGCTTCTACTGACACGTCCATATCCTCCTCCGAACTAGAACTGCGGTCCGATGATTCTTCATCCTGGATTTCTTCTTTTCCTGATTTTGCAACTTTCTTTGACGGTGTTTGTTTTCTGTCTTCCGTTGCATTCAGTTTTGTTTTCACTGGTCCTTTGGATTTTGCAGTTTTTACTGCTTCGACTGACACGTCCCTATCCTCCTCCGAACTTGAACTGCTGTCCGATGATTCTTCCACCTGGATATCTTTTCCTGATTTGGCAACTTTCTTTGACGGTGTTTCCCTTTTGTCTTCCCTTGCCTTCGGTTTTGTTTTCATTTCTCCCTTAGATTTCGCAGTTTTCACCGCGTCTACTGACACGTCCCCATCCTCCTCTGAACTTGAACTGCCGTCCGATGATTCTTCCTCCTGGATATCTTCTTTTCCTGATTTGGCAACTTTCTTAGACGGTGTTTCCCTTTTGTCTTCCCTTGCCTTCGGTTTTGTTTTCATTTCTCCCTTAGATTTTGCAGTTTTTACCGCGTCTTCTGACACGTCGCTATCCTCCTCCGAACTTGAACTGTCGTCAGATGACTTTCCCTCCTGCGTATCTTTTTTTACTGATTTTGCAACTTTCTTTGCAGGTGTTTCCTCCTCATCTGAACTTGATTCTGATGAAGACCTTCGACCCTTAGCATTTGGTGCTCTCTTAGCGTTAGTGCTTAAATTCTTGCTTGTGAGTTTGGCTTTTTGTTTTTTCTCGATTTTCGATTTTGCAATTCTCTTTTTTTCTTCATCCGAACTTGACTCCTCTGAAGACCTCTGAGCATTAGATTTTGACCTTCTTTTATCATTATCAGACCTGGAATTGTCACCTATTTTTTTCTTCTTTTTTGTTTTCTTTTTTTCTTCTTCATCTGACCTTGACTGCTCCAAAGACTTTTGAGCATTAGATTTTGACCCTATCTTATCAATATTCTGAGACCTTGAAATGTCACCTAAAGATTCCGCCTTCTGATTCTTCTTTGGCCTTGGACTATATTTTTCGTTTGCAGGTTCCTCTTCCTCTTCAGAACTTGATTCCGACGAAGACTTTTGAACTATCTGTTTCGACACTTTCCTATCATAGCCAGAGCTTGAATTGACCAAGGCTGCCTCTGCCTTTTTGCATTTCGGTTTTGAATAACTCTTTTCCTTTGCCGGTTCCTCCTCCACCTCAGAACTATATTCTGATGAAGACTTGTGAACTGTAAGTTTCGATTTTTTCCTATCTTGGCTGCAGCTAGAAGCATCTGCCTTTGTGTTCTTCGTTTTTAAATTTGCCTTTTTCTTAACCGGTTCGTCCTCTTCAGCACTTGATTCTGATGAAGACCTGTGGCCATTAACTTCTGCTGCTTCGGTTTCCTCCTCTGGGCTCGAGCTACCTTCAGATGATTCAGCTGTTTTGTTTTTCGCTTTATCCACTTTGCTCACTCTCTTTGCTGATTCATTTTCATCCGAGCTGGATGACTCTAGTGCAAAGAAAAGAATCAATTAAGAACAAATATAATGAGCAAGTAAACTAAGTAAACTTTATTCACGGGACAAAATATGCTAGCTCAACTGAACAGCCGAGTCGATTGAACAAAAGGTTTGTCTGGTTATGCATCAGTCAACTCCAGCTGCACCAATGCCCCGCCCGGGCTAACCCCTGGGTATTAGACTTTTTTCCCTTGGTAAATTCCTGGGGTGGGGATATTTTAAGCTGCCGTATGCCCCGCGGTGGGGACGAAATACATCGATTCATTTTGATCATTCCAAGCAAGGGCGATGGTAACGACAACACCCCGAAACAACGGGTTAAACGAGGAAAAACAATCGTGCTACATGTGAGGCATGCAGTTTGGCAGACTTTTTTGCCGTCGTCTACAAAACAACAACGTGATAAGACGAAATGTACGGTTTCCAACAAAAATCGTTTATTTTTGTTTTTCGAATCCACAACCAACGTTTGTGTCAAAAGCACAGGGGTAGAAATATGCCCGACCCTCAGGTTTGGAGAGGCGTGCAAATGCCCCGCAGTTGCCTTGGGGGATGGGGGATCGGAGGATGGGCGCAGCTGGAATCGACTGATAAATTAGACTCCAACCATGCACAATAGAATACTTAAAATTAAAGATACTAGAAAATTTCCAAAGATAAACTAATTTAGGTAAGGTAACAATTTAAACAATTGCAATTAGCCGATTAAGACAATTTATGACATACATGTACTGTCATGTGTACAATTTACATGCAAGATCATAGAATTCCACGAAGAAATTAAAAAATAAAAAATAAAAAATGTCAAACTGTCTTCAGAGATTCAGTGGCGTAGCAGCTCTCAAAAGCATGCAGCTCTACTGGCTTTCTAGTGTAGTGGCTGCCGTTGTGTTTAGGGTTGGGTGCAATGTTTCTGTTGTTTGCTTTATTGTTGTCTGGGTGGGTTGAATGAAGTTGGTAGGCTGCTACATTGTATAATTGTTCTCTAATCATTCTGCAGTGAACCGAGAACAAATCCTTTTCACACTAAACGCAGACAAGAGTCAGGAATGGGCACCTCGTTTATTGACAGCTACTAATACCACGGGCTTAAAGACAACAGGTTTAGTCCAAATAGCAAGAAACATTTACATAATCGTTAATCAAATGAGCCCAATCACAACCTCGTATAACTAAATTCAGCTATAATACTTGCAAACCGAAAATTAAGCCATCATGTAGTGTGAGCTCTACTCTGCGAGCAGAGGCCCTTCGATCTTCCTAGATAAGTCGGGAAGAGGAAGGAACCTCTGCCAACCGCCTCGACTTTTCCTGTTGAGCATGCGTTAAATTCAAAGGTAATCAAGCGTCAGTCAACCGTGACCAGTATCCGCCAAACTGAAATAAACATTCGACATTTTTGCGAAAATCTCTCTGAAAGACACGCCGTAACTGAAAAAATATATATATTTCCTCACACGCTCAAGATAGTTTACACTTTTCAAATGCCGTATGTTTATGTATAAAACAAAATTTCGTAGCTTTCTGCTTTCGCCGCGACGGAGGAAATACCCACGTGAACTCACAATAATCACGAGAGCAAAGGTCATAACTGCCATGCCGATGTAAATTCAAAAATACTGATCACGCGCGAGTGATCATGCGCAAACAACGAAAAACCGGTTTGACTACTCGAAACTGGTCTGACTCATCCAGATCGTTGGATGAGCGGCAGATCAAAGAAAGTCGAGGCGGTTGGCAGAGGTTCCTTCCTCTTCCCGACTTATCTAGGAAGATCGAAGGGCCTCTGCTCGCAGAGTATGTGAGCTCTCCATGCTGCGACCGTTTTGGTCGTGCCATGGCCAGTAAGAAAAAAAAAGTCTGGTAACTACAATTGTCAAGAAGGCTGCCAATTTGGTGCCCCCACCCTCTGGCTATTGTTAAGCAGTTAAAGTTACCCTTTCTATTAGTTTTGGGTTATGATCTAATCTTTCGTTGATTTTTTATTAGTAAGCAAAATTTGCATTCAATGGCGTTCAAAGTTAAGTTAGCCCGCACAGGTTCTGGGACGTGTTGGTTACGTTGATTCATGATTGGTGTTTTGATCAATAAATTTCATGGTGGTCGTGTCTAGAATCAGCTTGCAGTGTTCCAGATAACTTGTCAAGGCAGGGTGCCCACAGGGAATTTGAAGGGGTCAAGCTGGGGTCAATACCAGCGGGTCTCTGTACATTTTCTGAAGTCTATCGCTTGATTTGTCACGTCAGCTGTTCAGCTTTGTCCGTTTTTTTGTTTTACCTGAGACCTTTTTTCTTATCTGGAACACCGCCTTGGTTTTGCCCACCAGTAGATCTTTGAGTGAGGTGTCTGTTAATTGTCTTCTCCGCTAGTTTTCAATGGATGTTGGTCATTTGCATGTGTGGCTGTGAAGAATGTTTTTGCAGTGTCATTGTTAGCTGTCTCGGAGCTCTCCTGGTTGGCCAACCTAAACATGGCTACTCGTTCACTATATAGTTGTGTTAGCTGTGCTTTATTAGGTTAGATTGGATTGACTGTTTAAAAGAGCAGATCAGAGGTTCATTGCAGATAAAACAGAGTCCATTGGTACATCTTGCTATGTGAGTTGTTCTTCAGTGGTGATAAAAGCTTGGGTGTTTTGTTTGTTTTTTCTTCATTTGCACCATTCAATATAAAATGTTTATTGCTTAGTTGTTCAGTGAAAATTTTTTTCTTAATAAATTGCTGTTTCTATACGTATCTTTCTCTGGTTCTTGGGAGACTCTTAATTAAAACCTCATACCTGTCCATTCAATTGCCACGATACAATTGCCATTTTTTGTGGAAAAGGCTACAGGATTTGGTTTGCGGTTGTCCCCTTCATGTGATATGACATATTGTCTGACAAGGGTGACAAATCTTGGCAAGAAAACCTTTTTGCCTTAACGATCTTTTTGATGAGTTACACATAGACTTCATTGTTGTCACCCAATCTGACTCCTATGTGGAAGATTGTTTGACAAAACAGTTATTGAAAGGGCTATGTGGAAGGGTTTCCAGCAGTGCTATAACCAGGGTTGTCAAAAGAAGCCAGCTGCCAGCGCAAATCGCCGCCAACTTGGTTAGTATCGGCCGGCTACTCTGCTCGGCATTTCTTTATGGATGGGGTTTTTAATAGAATATCCTTGGAATAGGAGCCATCTTCTGAAAACTACAGCAAGTGTCAGTTATTTTAGTTTTACAGTTGTAGGTACAATGCTAAAGGCCATGGTACTCAATACTTTGCTTGTGTCGCTTTGCTCAATTATAATATTGCGACAAAAGTGAGAGCAGGGGTTTCACTTCTTTCCACAAGTGGTTCACATACGCAGACTAATTAAGCAATAGAGGACTATTTCCATGTTTACATAGCCTCATCTAAACACAAGGGGGATCAGGAGAATTTGAGACAGTTATGCAAATTTTGCAGAGACTGGTACAAGTGTTGTATTGTGGGATCGTTTGGGTGGACGGTAAGTACATGTTATTAAGCAAATTGAAAGTACAATGCTTGAAGTATTATTTCTATTATATGGCCCCCTACCGGAAGTGGATCTTTGTTTCCTTCTTCGTTTTGCCTTTGGTTCATAGCTGACATCCCCTTGCTTTCTCTTCCTCTGTCTTTCTGGCTTAGAGCTAAAAGCAAAGTTGGAAGGCACACAGTTAAACTATGTACATCCACACATAGTATCCAACAAGTTTAACCATAACATTGATCTATCTTGAGGTAATTCATACCTCTTACCTACAGACTTTAATTGGGTGCTTGCCTTTTGTTGGGAAATTCCAGTTGGGGTAATTGTTGCAAAATGGTAAGTGAATTTCCAAACATACCAATTAGCTGGACGAAATTGCACTTATCATTAAATTCTTCCCTTTTGAAACCATGACACCGTGGTAAGGTCCATAAAAAGGGCCTGGAAACGGAAGATTTGTCAAAATGGTAAAGGATTTTCTGACTACCCGTTCTGAACAGGAAGAAAGGGGTACCTCCAGGAAGTTGCTGTACAATTTGAGTCTTTCCTGGGAATTCCAGAATTTTTTGCCAAATGGTAAGCACCCATTAAGGGTCCATTATTATTGAAAGTCAAAGACAAAAGCTTTTTCAACTTACAGCCAAATGCTGAGCAAAAACAAAGTTTAACTGCTCTGAAAAACTATCACAGGTTGTGTACTATACAATGAGGGCAATGCATTGAAAACAGGCCCAAAAAAGTTTCCACCTCATTTGTTATTGCAATGCAAAAGGAGTTTAACATACACACTACTTGCACACGTAACATCACTAATTTAGATGCAGGTCTGGATAGCCATTTGCAGGATGGCGTCATTTTACTCCAAAGAAAAGAACGCTTTGTAAACATGCTTTCTTGTGCAGATTTTTCTACTCTTCAGCGAATAACGAGACAACTTGTAAAATTTGCCTGACATTAGAAGCTACTGAATGCATTCTGGTCTTGGTAGTAAAATGATGCCATCACGCAATTGGCCTTAATTACCACACCACCTATTATCTATTCTACCAACCTAACTAATGGACTTTACTTGCACTATGGATATCAGACTAAAAGCTACAATACTAAACACAACTGGATAATAAGGCTGTGAACTCCATCTTAACAATATTATTAATACAGACATTCAATTTTATTTAACTAGTTGTGGCTATCGCTAAGTGCCAATGAGAAATACCAGGGTTGCCACCCATTGGGATAGAAAAAATTCCCTGACATTTCCCTGACTTTTCACTGACCAAAGACCAATTTTCACTGACCATCCTAGGCAAATCCTTGGGCAATAAAGCCAGTGGAAATCAATATCTTTGCAGGATTTTTTGAAACAAAAACACCTTTACTACCAAGGAATCTCCTTCCCAAACAAAATGGCTAACCAAAGGTAAAATTCCCTGACTTTTCACTGACTTTCAGGTAGAATTTAGAAATTCCCTGACTTGATACACAATTCCCTTACTTTTCCCTGACCTTGAAAAAAATCTGTTTTTCCCTGACTTTTCCCTGACCGTGGCAACCCTGAATACAATATATTGAGGCACGTTCCCTCACATGAAGAGAAGCCAAAATATAAATTGAAGGGCTAGATGGGCAAAAGCATCCTAACTGACTTTTGCGTGATTTTTAAGTCATTGCTCAAAATCGCAGCCAACGCACTGAAAATGCCAGTTAGTTTGTTTTTGCTCTGAGCCCTTCATTACTAATCTCTTTGTGGTGCAATGAGACGGTGCCCACGTTAGTCTGTTAAATCTTCCAGTCTTGGGATACTCATCTGACCCAAAATTTACTAGCTCTTTCAAGTGCTTTGCATTTCAAAATAAAATTGCCTTGTACTCATTATCATCATACATGTATTTGAAGCTCAGCACAATAATTTTACACACAACTCGATCATGTGATCCTTTGACCTCAGTATGTGAAATGATGTTGTGACGCCAGTTTACTTACTCTAGCTTTACTTAATTAGCAGGACTTTGGCTGGAACCGTAGTTTTTTAACTGGTAAACACCAGCCAGTTAATAAGTTTTCAACACACCTTGCTGGATTTGATAACAGTAGCATGCTAGGCCATGAGACTAGGTCTCCCTTGTGTGAATTTTAATTTTGCTGGCTTCAAGATAAATCCCTAAACCAGTGTACATAATCCAAAGCTCAAAAAATTAGCAGATAGTAATTGCATAATTTGCTCATCTTCAAAGTTCAGAACTGACAGCACTGCCGTGCCATCATCACACAGTGTACTGTCGCACTTTGTTATAATCGTCGCACTTTGTAATAAAATTGTCACACTTTGTAATACCTGTCGCACTTTGTAATAACAGATCATCCCACTTTGTAATAAAAAAAGCTGTCGCACTTTGTAATAACACTTGTCGCACTTTGTAATAAACTTGAAATAGATGGTCGGAGGACAAGCAAACCCAGTAATAAGTGTCATCATCGACAACAACAACGACAATATTCACATCAACTTCTGGCTTCAAGATCTTTCTAGGGAAGAACAACTCTTTCTATGCGGACGACCTCGATAGAGAGAAAGTGTCTACACCTATGACAGGGAGAGTCGTTTAAAATGGGAGTTTGTATTGGAATTTCATTTAATTAATTGTTAGTAAAGTAATTAAAGGTGTCCTTCAGGCGAAACGTGGTCGTATAAGCAAAATATTTTTAAAGTTTTACTACTAGCACAGGCAACTAGAAAACCTATGATTTCGTTACCTGCAAGGTATTACTTGAGACATGACGTGATATGATATGCGAAAATAATAGTGACAATGATGATGATGACAATGATTGTGGCACCTGGTTGTTACTGGGTTTACTTGTCCCCCGACCATCTATGAGGTATTTCAAGTTTATTACAAAGTGCGACAAGTGTTACTACAAAGTGCGACAGCTTTTCTTATTACAAAGTGCGATTGTCTGTTATTACAAAGTGCGACAGCTTTTCTTATTACAAAGTGCGATGGTCTGTTATTACAAAGTGTGACAGCTTTTTTATTACAAAGTGCGACAAGTGTTATTACAAAGTGCGACAGGTATTACAAAGTGTCACAATTTTATTACAAAGTGCGACAGTACACACGGTCAAAACAGTTGTCAAGCATTCAAGATAAATTTTTGATAAGCAGTGTACAAAATTCAAAGCTCAGAAAGTTAGCCAAAATTAATTTTGTAGTTTCCCTCAGATTTGAAGTTCTCAACTCTCCACTTTCATGTCATCATCACAGAGTCAAAACACTTGCCAAGCCATTCAACAAAAATTCCTGATAGGCAGTGTAAAATACAAAATTCAAAGCTCAGAAAGTTAGCGGAAATTCTCATGGTTTCTCTCATATTCGAAGTTCTGAACTATCCACTTTAATGTCATCATCACAGAGTCAAAACACTCGCCAAGCCATTCATGACATCATATTCCAAATGGCATGCCATGATTGGTTCCTTCCTGCGATCATGTCATAGCCTACTTCAAAGCTCAGAAAGTTAGCGGACATTCTTGTGGTTTCTCTCATATTTGAAGTTCTGAACTCTCCACTTTAATGTCATCATCACACAGTCAAAACACTTGCCAAGCCATTCATGACATCATATTCCTAATGCATGCCATGATTGGTTCCTTCATGCGATCATGTCATAGCCTACTGTTACATCACCTTATCTCACCTTACATTACATCCAGTCAAAATTCTTGTTCCTGCATACACAACAATCTCGCACCACAACCAAGTGTCTTCACTCGGTTGCTCATTGGAAACAACAACAAAGATGCTCACATTCGGTCCCCTCCCTTCCTCAAGAGGGAAAGGGAGAACAGCTCAATCAAGACAGTGGACCTGTTTGCATTTTGTTTTAGTCCTTTCTTCCCCAATCCTCCTTGTAGCACTCCACTGGATATTTTTTGCTTGTATAATTATTCTTCACACATTGTGTACATACTCCTTTCCATGTCAAAGTCAAAAAGCAGCCTCACCCAGCCATACACGGAACTAACACACTTACAAGTTAACAGCCACTCAAATAAGAATCAATAATTATTGTGTCCTTAACAGTTAAACATGCTGACATTAAACACACCCATGTTCTTACTTGAATTCTTACAGTCCTTACTGACTACAAAAGCACATCAGTCCTTCGGACTTTGCTATAAATGACTCCCATTTACATTGTAGAATGCTGTTTTCCTTGCTACAAAAAAGTTCTAAATTGTAAGTAGCTTTAGCTGCGGTACCAGTCAAATGTAAGTTGACAGTCTCGCTTTGAAACTTAATCCTAGATGTTTTCGAGAGTCAATAATCAGGTTTTGAGGCTTGAGTTGTGAGATTACATCAATAGATAGATTGGTTTTATCTAACTTACATCTGTAAACATAAAATGCTGCCAATAATAATGTATGATTAATTATTGTGAAACTCTTTCAATATTATAAATTTATCTTTTAAATACTGATTTATTACAAGATTTGTGAATTGTAATCTAATCCTGATTGTGAAAATACACAATTCACTCACATAATGAGAACCTCACCTTAGGAAGGCATTATACCATTGAACAATGTCACAATCAAGAAGTTGGTCAGGGGACAAATTCTGTTGTAAATAAGCAGATATAACAAGCATTTACAATTATTTGCAATTCATTCATGTCTAAACACTAGGCAAAAAATATAAAAAAAGGTACACCTATCCCCACTCACCAGAGGCAGTTTGACAATAGTGTGCCATGAAAGCAAAAACTGGCTGCCACTGGTAACATTTGTGAGGGAACAGAAAAGAATTGTTTTGTATAAGGCGATCAATTGTACATGTAAATTGAGATCCTTGGCCCAGTTGTTCGACAGCCAATTAAAGTTAACCTTTGATTAAGAATTAACCAATGTTTTAATTTCATGATCTGAAAACACTTTCAAAAAGTGGTTTTAGACTAAAGCAGAAGATCTTCTGCTTTATTCTAAAACCACCTTTTGAAAGTGTTTTCAGATTGTGAAATTAAAACATTGGTTAATTCTTAATCAAAGGTTAGCGTTAATTGGCTGTCGAACAACTGGGCCAAGGATCTCAATTTACATGTACAATGAAAAGTGTAAGTCACTAATGACAAGCAAACATCTCTCGGGAAAAT
>BLFK01000397.1:1286463-1288963 GCA_014634185.1 Astreopora myriophthalma | reverse complement strand
GTTTGTAATTCCCGCTGTTCTAGCGCGGGGAAGCTCACCAAATATGACGTCACAAGATCTCTTCCCGATAAATTTTCCGAAGTTTCTCCGAACCGTTCCGTTTGTGACACGAAGAAAAAAGGCTGTTTTTAAAGGGAGATATCTCAGCGACCTCTTGACTAAATCGTTTAAGACTTCGGATTTGATTATTCACGTTATTGACTTTCATTTTAACTTTAAATAAAAGTCGGTCCAATTTCGTTGCATTTGACCTTTAATAGTTGCCTGGTCAGCACCAAAGTACGATAATTTAAAATAATTTCGTGATCAATTGTGTCGAAAGCTTTTCTAAGGTCAATGAAGACTACTCCGTTCAGGAAACCGTTGTCAATTTTAACAGACCAGCCATTTGTCACCTCAAGCAAGGCCGTTAGGGTGCTATGTAAAGAACGAAAGCCCGACTGACAACTTGATAACAATTTATTATCATTTAGGTATTGGTACAGTTGGTCGTAAACAATTTTTTTAAAAACCTTCGAGACAACCGGGATAACGGAAATTGGGCGATAATTGTTGAAGTCCGATTTTACACTTTTTTTAAACACTGGAGTTACCCTGGCCGTTTTCCATTCTGTTGGATAAATCCCTGTGAGAATTGACTTTGTGAATATGGCTGCAAGCGACGGAGCAACAATACTAGCAGCCATTTTTAACAACTTACTTGGGATCCTATCGAGGCCAGTGGCTTTCTTTACATCGATTTTCCTCAATAGGTTAAAAGTGGATACCATTGGCCACAAAATAAAACGAGCCAATCAGAACAAGCGTTGCAATTTGCGACTACGATGAACAAAACGGAGATCGACGCAAACTTTACCGCGGCTGCCCCTGGCAACCGCGCAAAAAGAAACAAATATGGTGGTGACTGCAAAAAAACCTCATTTTTTCTCTTGCTCGCGATGGTTCGCGAAATGCGGTATAAACTCACTTCCCTTACGTAAATCAAAGCGTCAAAAATCATGCGTACGAAATGCAGCGCATGCACATTGCTTCAAAAATTTGAGACTGAAGGCTATTGCCTGTTTTTCCCAATTTCTCGTGAGCCAGTCGTTAGATTTTTGAGAAATTTGGAATAAGAAAACTTCAGACAACAATGAATGGTCTGCCAAAAAAAAATCTCATTTTTTTTTGAGAAAACCACAAAATGCCAGTCAACAAATTATGAAAAGTTCGTCTGTTAAAATTCAATTATAACAGCTGTTACACTTTCTATATTTTCTGTTTTTTAGTAAGCAAATGCTGCAAAAAAACAAGCGAGTGAATTTTGCATAAATGCGAAAAAAGCATCCTTCAGCCCTTGTTTTAATCTATATGCGTTACCATGGCAACAGCCCGCGGAGCACCAAACTGTCAAAAATATAAACCTTTGTGGTAGTGCTTGCTTGTGACCAGGTTTGAGCTTTCATGCAAAAACAGCCTAAATATTGAAGTAGAGGGAGTGTATGTCAGCCACTTAAAACGGATCTAGGTACACTAACGGACGTAGCTGGAGGCTCGGAATTCACTAGCGTATTGGCGAAACGAAGATCTCTTCTCGGGTTGGTCAAGTACGAGGATTTCAAATCCTGTTCAAATTCAATCCATCCTCTGGTTTCGGAATCCCTTTCACGGTCTGCAGCTAGGGGCCTAGCCCTTTAAACTTCGTTATTATCTGCATCGTGAGTTTAAGCATACCAGAGGTTAATTACTTGTCAATGAAATGGCATTTTACAGCTTAGCAAGTGGCAGCTATAAAAGAAAGTTCCCAGTTGCTGTCAATCATTACCGTCTCTAAATTGCTGAAGAGCTTGAGTCAGGCTTTTAATAGGGAGTGTAAGAATTGACGATGGCGGACTTCGTGATATCGTTGTGGTGGATCACAAATACCGATCAAGAGTAAAAGTAATTCACTAAGAATCGAGAGACTGAGATTAAAAGAAAAATTAACTCACCTCCTAAGCACGGTAGTGTCCCCCAAAAGAAAATCCAGCTGACATAGCCTCCTGCGGAATGAATTCGAAACTCAGCGAAAAGAAAGCAGCCTGTGGTTACTTGGATACGAATTCCTGTCTAACGATACTACTGAAGTAATGGCCAGCTCATTGGATTGTGATGGGCAGGCTAAAGCTGAAGATCATAATCAGCAAGTACGTGGTAGGCAATAAACTTGAAGGTCGCCCGTATGGAACGCCACCTTCTCTCAACTACCTGGATTTAATTTGTCAGAAGGGTTCGGCGCATTTTCAATTTCAGTATAGGAGTTGACCCTGCAAGCCCCGTTTATGTCAGGGACATACATCGCTTGCAAGGGAGTAATATGAACAAGCGTACATCGTGTTCTACACGTTTACGTCCAGTCGCGCACTTTATCTAGACCCGGCTTGCTCGTGAAAAGTTTGAAACGGTTTCAGTATTACCAGACGAGGTGTACAAAAGCTTGTACAGGGACCGCGCAGCACTTTTAAGTGGGGGGGGGGGGGGG
>BLFK01000397.1:1267092-1282513 GCA_014634185.1 Astreopora myriophthalma | reverse complement strand
TGGCATTCAATGCCATCGATTACTTCATCGCTTCGTTGTTGAATGAGGAACCAACGAACAATCCTCCCGAGCAAATAACGGAAGCATGCTACAAGAAGGCTGTGCAGTACGTGGAATACCTGCATGCACAAAAGGAGATGTTCGCCGACTTCATAAAGGAAATTGTAGAGACCTCTAAGGAGAAACCGCGTACTCAACCAACAGAGCTTGACATAACATCAGCTATTCTCCGCTTCCCAGGGCGACTGGTCACCTACCAAGCTTTCAAAAAATTCGCCTCGAGATGGCTTAGATCGGTACAAAAACAAGAATACCACCACTGTACCCAAACGCTGCAACACTATGGCCGTGTGGTAGAATTAAGAGTCCCTCGCTGCGCACAAAAAGTGCATGTCTTCATAAAAAAAAACCGCAGGAGAAATCATCAACTGGCCGGCCGATGCACTATGCTCGCAAGAGCAATACAACGAGAGAATTTCGGAACCACTGAATCCTCTTATTACAGAAAACATTCAAACAGCGCTAATCAATGCGGGACACATTACAAACGCGGACCTTGTCTGAACGTTATGGATCATTACTCGTACACCGACGTAAGAACGAGAACTTTAGTGAAATACATGTTAATGACACAATGTTTGTTCATTTCTTGAATTAATCATAGTTACCACTCTAGTCGTCCACTTGTCAATTACTGGTTTAGTTCTAAATAATGTTATACTGCATTAACCTAGATATCTCCATTAATCCACGACACGACACAAAAGCACTACAAATATTATATACCCCGTTCTTTAATTAATCCATGAGGTCACACAAGCGCGCTACACATTGAATGATATTTCGTGTTAGGGTTAGTGGCCTTAGTGTTAGGGTTAACTGTGGAGCCGCAGAGCCACTCAGACATAACCCTTCCTCGTTCATTATAATGCTAACGCGACCCGCCGAGCCACCCTCTAATATATCTACCTCGTTCTTCAAGCACTAAAACCACTATCGAGCCGCCGAGCCACTCTCTTATATATTTACCAAGTTCTTAAGGCACTACACCACTGCCGAGCCGGCGAGCCGCCGAGCCACTCTCTAATATATCTACCACGTTCTTAAAGCACAAAGGCCACTGCCGAGCCGGAGAGCCGCCGAGCCACTCTCTAATATATCCCTTTCACGCCATTCACGTATTTTTCCCTACAACTCTTACAGAATTGGACTTTGTTTGTCTGAGTCACGGCGGGAGTCAAAAATGTTGTGACGTCATTAGTGCACGGTGCTATTAACAACAGCATTCCTCCCGAGAACTACTGCAGCCACAAAAAAATTTAAGGTGCTTTCGATTGGG
Organism: Astreopora myriophthalma; assembly: GCA_014634185.1. Classification (NCBI taxonomy): domain Eukaryota; kingdom Metazoa; phylum Cnidaria; class Anthozoa; order Scleractinia; family Acroporidae; genus Astreopora; species Astreopora myriophthalma. Next base: position 1,281,174 of record BLFK01000397.1, on the reverse strand, counting down.
AAATCCGTATTTAGATCTTAAAATCCGGATCTTCGGATTTCCAATCGAACACAAAATCCGAACTTAAGAAATCTTGAAGGAAAACTCTCGCTGCCCAAGCAATTTAACGAGCAATTTAACGCTGAATTCCCTCGTCAGGTAATGAATTTTCCTATAATATACCATAACCTCCAAATATAGTAAGTGTACGCGTCAGCTTAAATTTTTTTCCCTGAGGAAACAATGACGGTCGGCGAAATCGCTTCGCGCCGGAGTTAAACGAAAAAGAAGTCCTTGAACTGTTACAAAACGCAACACCAGGGAGCACAAAGAGAGCCACAAAGTATGGCATGAAAATATATTTTGACAATTTAAGCATCTGTGTTTATAATTTAATAATGCGAAGCAAAACAATGCAAGTTGAAATTCAGGAATTTGTTGTCGAAATTTGTTGTTGAAAGTTGAAATTCGGGAAGATTTGTCTAATCTTGGGAGCGTTTTTAATAAAACAATTATTCCACTCGCGGTTGTTGGATATGAGATGATTATAGCCAACTCGGCGCTACGCGCTTCGTTGGCTATCTATCATCTCATATCCAACGCGCGCTCGTGGAATAATTGTTAAATATACCTGACTGAGATTTGCAAGAACATGCCTGCTAACTTTTTCGCTTGAACACGGGCGCGCAAGCCTCTGCTGTGGCTGAAACTTGAGGGGGGGGGGGGGTATCCGTCAAGGACTAGCGTGTGAATTAGAGCAATCATAGGCCAACTTTGTGGTTGGTGTTTTGGGGTTGCCAGCTAAAAGGCAGATAATTCAGTGGGTAGTGTTGACAAATTCCGTGTATATACGGGTGTTTAATTTAGCACAGTTTCGTAACCTCCTCTTCGTCTAGCCGGAAAATCATCCTGATGTTTCGTTCTCTTTTGAAGCAACAATGAGGAAAAAAAATGAGTGCCACTTCACCGCATGTTTCTGTATACAAAACGAAAATTCTGAAGCACGTTATTGACATTTGATGCCTGGAAAGACACCTGCGAACTTATAAAAACATCTCATTAGACGCCTCACTGGGTTAGAGGGGATAATAAGCAACAAGTCTTGTTGCTTATTAGTCCCTAGATTTAGATTCTCTATGAGAATTTTTCCTCAGTTCTGCTTAAGAATACTTCAATCAGAAATTCTTTCTTGCTATGACGATGAATGTTTTAACCAGATGACAAATTCCGTGTATATACAGGTGTTTAATTTAGCACAGTTTCGTAACTTCCTCTTTTCAGTTAATTTGTTTGCTTTGTGTTTGAAATTAGCACCAGGTGCTTCTTACAATGATTCCCAATTACTAGGAATAAACTAACTACTCAAGTACCGCATTTATTTACACCATTGGCAGACAGCAAGCCAGAAAATTATCAGTAACTTATACATCCTCAAAAACCGGCAAGTTGAACATATTTTAAGCGGTGACAAGGGCCAGAAAAAAAGAGATGGAAACCTTTGGCTTGACAAGACTTCTGAAAGCCCTTCTCCATCTGCTTACGATTTTTCTCTCGCATTCTCTCGCTCAGGCTGCTGAAGGTGATACTTTTAGCTCGGGGTTTATCCCAACGTAATGCCGGTGCACGGGCGAATGTCATAATATTGTCTACCCTTTTCGGTATTTTTATTTGCGGTCCGCTCTACCCACTTTTGTATTTCAGAGACTATAACAGACAACATCATAAGCCGCGGAGGAAACATTCGTGACATCAGTTTTGCAGTCTTCAATGAAGACAAAGGCTACTACCTTAATATCATGTCTCTTCGTAGAGATCTTGTTGAGGGAAGCGATCACTTTGAGGGAAGTACCCAGTGCGCGTTGAACTGTTTGGAAACCCTGCCCTGCTTTTCATTCAACTTGGCTGCCCCCCTGGGCAATAATTATACCGAGAAACTTTGGTGCGAGCTCCTCCCTTCGACCAAGTACAACAACTCCGATAAATTTGTTCGCAAGAATGGTTCTAACCACTTCAGCATCCCGGTAAGTTCTGTAACCTTGACAGTGTTGCTACTTATTCGTTATGGAAATATTGAATCACATGGAAAATCAGTCGACGTATGTTCGTTAAACACAAAAAGTTAGACGTATGGTAGGAATACGATTCAATGCATGTGTTTTTAATTGATTCTCCCAAGGAATGTCCAATTTGCAAACTTGCAAATCTAGAAATTTGAAAGCAACTCTGTCCCGACTTCGTTGAAATTTTTAGTAATGGCAGATCAGTCAAGTGGTCTTTTTCAATTTCGATCTCTCTCCCTGAAATGACGCAAAAATTTCCTCTTACGAGTATAAAGCGTAAGATTTTATAATAACCAAGTACCCAACATTTTGCCGATAAGGTGAATCAAGAAGCGCGAAAACAAGCTGAACGTTCGCTTCATTTTCTGAACCTCCGGAGTGACGTTTTCTCTTCATTGTATGGCCCTTGGCGTTAAATTATTTAATGGCAATCCCGCTAAAAGCGGTCCACTCGTCTTTACGACCAAAAATAGTTTTCCTTCATTTTTGGCCAATGAAAAGGGTTTGGTACACATGTTTTAAAATGATTCAATTATTTTATAATTTCTTATTTTTGCATCGCTACAAGCCAAAATTGAATTTTGGCTCACGCGATGGCAGCAGGTATATTTTGCAGGTTGAAAATGTAATTACCGCTGATCGTAGACTTACCGTCACTGTTAACATTGTTTGCAATCTTGCATCAATATAGAGGCCACGTTAGCGAAATGCCGCCAACCGGCCAAAAGCCTCCAAAAGCGATGATGGGCGAGTATATTTGCAGGTCTTTTCAGCATGCAGTGGAATATTTTTTTAAGAAACATCGGCTGAAATATCCGCAGAATTTGGTTTCTTCCTCGTGAGTACCAAAATGTACTAAAATGAAAGCACACCATGATCTTGTCACTGTAGCCTTTACTAGTAGCTAGTAGACCTAGTATTTCCTGCGGTAAATTGAAGCTTAATCCTCAGAGCTTTCATTTCTCTATTTATTTGTAAATAGGCAATGTTGTCGAGGGAAGACCTGAGCCAAACCTGGAACCCATGGAAACATCAGTTTATTATTAAGCTTGCTTCCAAAGCGAAAGAAAAAAAAAAGTCAAAAAAAGTCACGTTCGAGGAATTGGTTTAACTCGTTCGCCGTAACATGATTAATTGGCATCCAGTATTTGACTCCACTTGCCGGCAGCGTTGCTTAACGTGGAGCTCTTGTGAAGGAAATTCTGAATAGACAAATGCATCTAAAAAGTATTATAAAGAGATAAAGGACACTTAACAATGAAAAGGATAACAAAATACGGGACATATAAAAGCGCTCTTACCGAAGGGCTCAGTTATCGAATTAAAACGGGACTACTTTATGTAGGAGCCCTCGTGAGTATCTAGGTTACTCGCTGTTAAAAGTGCCAACGGTTTCCCAATTTTAATTACATGTTCAGCCTGCAACCTGCAACCTGCAACCCGCAAAATATAACCTGCCCGACGCGCTGGTACCGAAGGCGATCGAATGGATAAATTTCACCAGTTTTGTCCTGGCCGCTACGAATACAAAACTGTTGCATACCGAAATCTATTTCGATAAGGTATAGTCGCTGAGTTTACGGGCGAAATATGGAACGTTTTTCAGAAATCCCAAGCTAGCCAGCGTGGCTGAAAGACACCTTTAATGCACCTGTCACTGTAAACCCCCACTCCCCCACCCTGGGGAAATATGGGGCATGGGTGGGGCTTTATGAGGCTTTTGACTCTTTGCCTCGCCCGAAGGGTTGGGGGATTAATTCATTTTTTTGCGTTGTCTTCCCAGAGAGGTGGGCGATTAGTACATTTTGGCCTTTGCTTTGCCCTATGGGGTGGGGGATTAGTGCATTTTAGCCCGTTGCCTTGTCCGAGCAAGAAGGAGTAAGGACACTATAAGGAAAGGGATTATGCCGATTTAGGCGCTGTAAAGGATGAATTCAGGTTCAGTGTTCGAAAACACAACAACTTTTAATTACGTTCTTTCAGCATTCTCCATTTTCAATCGAGCAAATGGGTTTCCAATCCCAAGATTCTAGGCTAGCAGCGTGTAACAAAAATAGGCCTGTAAAGCGTGCATATTTTCCTAACAAACACCTTGATAACCCGGTTGGAAAGGGGTCTGGAACGAGAGCCTGGTAACAAGACAGTTTGCCGCCGTATTGGAAGCGTGCTGTGTTCGTTAGCGATGGACGAACGGAAGGTACAGAGAATCTGCAGAACTTCTTTGTTATGAATACCCATGGATTCTTTTTATAATAAATGTTGATAACCCTTTTATTTTTGGCAAAAAATGTCTCAGAAATATTTGTAAATTCTTGATTTCTTCGCTCTGTTTATGTGGGGGATTATCCTCATTTTGGTAGGCATTAGACTAAATATGTCCTCTGTATGTAGGGCATTATCCTTGTTTGGTTTTGCTCTGTGGCTGATGCCCTATATTTCCCCCGGGGTTTGGGGGGGGGGGAAGTGGGGGTTTACAGTGACAGGTGCAAATTACTCTCAAGCTTCTATTTCCATAACAAAAATTAACCAAACAAAAGACAAAAAAATTTCGAACGTTTGGTCGAAATCGAGGTTAGAAAGCATATGACAGTAAAGTTTGTACCTTAATCAACCATTTTATATCTTCAAACCGGTGGGTATCTTCTTCGCTATTACGCAACAACAACTTAATATGAACCAGAATCTATGTTTACACAAATTTACTTAATTACCACCCGTGCTCAAGTTCATTTGCATAACCCTTGTTTTTGACGAAAACATCTCTTTTTCCGTTCACATTCCGTTGTTGACCTCCTGAATAGTTGGACATATCTTCTTTAATAATCGTGTGCAATATAAATGCAGTCTTACTGTTAAACGCTGCAGCAACGTGATCCAGGCCTGTGACGCAGACGGCCGGTAGCAGTCAATAAATTGCGTTCAGTCCAGTCCGGTTCTAGAAGAATGGTATAGCTGGGAGAAATGTCGACATTTTTCCATTTTCAATCCTGTGACACACAAATACAGAATATATTACGCAATAATTTTTAAACAAAACAGCCGAACAAAAACAAAACCAAGCACCCGTTTACCGTGTCTGAAAATACAAGCGACACGAATGAATGGAAGTACTTTCTGCTACTTTCTTTTTCAGCATTTGTGCTTTTCATTCGATTATGGTCCAAATCGTTTGCGAGCTACATATATGTAACAGTATAAACATCGCGAACCGTTAGGCCCTGGTCAAACGGTGCATCATAGTCGATGATAGTGGATGATAGTCAAAACTATCATCAACTATCATCAACTATCATCAACTATCAAACAGGTGGTCAAATGGCGCGTGATACATTACTTGCACAAAATTTCGGACGTTAAAATTTCGGACGTTTTATTTCGAACGTTTAATTTTCGTACACTTTTCCCCTCATTTCGGACAATTTTCGGACAACAATTTCGGACACTGCGCTGAAACATGCCTAAAGTAAATATACGACTAAAAAAACATGAATTAGACTGAAATAAAATCTGTGATAATGATAGTTTTACTGTACCTTCAAGGTTTTACAGCCGGATACACCAACGAGAAAATAACACAAACTCAATCAAGCTTATGCCTCAAGCAGTGTCTCAACTATAGAGTTCGGTCCAGAAAGGGAACTGAGGGCTTTGAAGCTTAATGTGGCGTATACTAGCTTTGAATATGTGATGCCGTCGCCCAGAAAGTACTTTTAAAGTTTTATACTATACTGTTAAAATTTCGGACGCTTCAAATTTCGGACGCTTAAAAATTTCGGACGGTTTTTTTTTCGGACACTATTTTTGTCCGAAATTAAAATTGTCCGAAATTTTTTGCAAGTAATGTAGTCGATGATGGTTGTTCCGAGGATGTCTGGGGAAGAATTGTTGCATATTTCGTCTCCATGGCTACACACAATGGGGATGTAATCAATTAAGATGGTGTCGTAAGAAACATGGCGTTGCAAGCAGGGATGAATAATTTTTCACGGCGAAAGAGGGCGGTAGGCATCAAAAAGTGAAGAGCAAACTGTCGACACCGCCGCCATTTTGTTAGCTTGCTGAAAGTTAACTGAAAAGCTGGTGCCGAAAACTGAGCCGGTCAACTTTGGGGGAATACAGCTGACCGAAAAACTAGCATCCACTATCATGCACGTGGTCAAACGCGAAAAACTATCATCAACTATCATGAAGATTTTGAACACGCTCAAAGTGAATGATAGTTGATGACAGTCGACGATAGTGCATGATAGTTGGTGGTCAAACGAGCGCGCGCGCTTTAACTATCATCGACTATCATCAACTATCATCGACTATCATGTACCGTTTGACCGGGGCTTTAGACTCACTTCGTTTGCCTTACGGCGAACGTCACTATGCATATTATTAGGTGGTGGTTGGGTGGGGGGAGGGAGTGAGGCTGGACATATTAAGGAAATCTCCAGTAGAAAAACAAGGCTTCCTTATAACAATCCTACTAATAATAAGACAGCTTGTCTCAAACAATTACATTGAACAGGAAAAAAAGAGAATTATAACGCATCAGTGAAACAAAGAAAAATATCTCGCAACACTCCGCAAGCCCATCAGAGATACCAAGCAAAGGAAAAGCAAGGCTCCCTTAAAACCATGTAATAATAGGTACTTTCATTTGATATATTTTTTCCTTCCTCTTCATTGGCCGAAAGCCCACCACGTGACCTACAAATAACTGCCTACAAGTAAGTGTTTTGCTGCAAACAACATTCTGCTCATGCGTAATTGAAACGCTCTTGTGTGAAACTGTCAGATCGGTTCCCCGAGCTGTCGGAGAGGGATATGACATTTTTAGTTGATCAAAAGAACAGTGAGAATACTAAGAAAGCAACAAAAGTTGCACTCAACGTCTTTCGAGAGTATCTCAAGGAAAGGAAGGTAGAAGAAGAGTCACTCGTGTCATCGAAAGACAAGTTGGCGAATGTTCTGAGGAGATTTATACTTAGGCCAGGAAAAAAATGGCGAGCTTTACACCAAAGCTTCACTTGTCGGAATACGCTTTGACTGTGAAATTCTTCAGCCTACATTTTGTTATATAACATTTGACTGTAAGTACAATTTGAAGTCTACAAATGAAATTATGCTGAGAAGGAAACCAATTGATTTCTGCCATTACTCGACTCCTGCAAGGAGGCGCCCGCTTACCGCTTCCCAAAACCAAAACTAAAAGAAAAACAAACTCTGTGGTCGAATGATAAAACAATAATTGAACTCGGTCATCGTAAAATATCTTGATTTGTCAGTGTCTCGCAGATCGCGATATTTTGCTCAACCTCGCTCAATAATTGTTCAAAATTTTCTCAAATAATTGTAGACAATGGACAAGACAATGGATTACAACACGTTCTCCAATTTCCGTTTTCAATTTCCGTTTTCAATTTCTGTGTATAGGGCCCGTACCTCATCCCTGTGTTCAATTCTCGCCTTTTTTGACTGTACCCTATCCAAGCAGTTCCCTTTTCTTTTCCATCGTTTTCATTTTACATTTTTTTTCACATTCTAAACCACATTCTTTTTTCTCCACAAGGACTGAAGAAAGAAATGTGCCCATAAAGATGGGAATGCAGGAAATCTTGCACGAAATTCAATCAGAAAACTATCCCGTTGACCTAGTTCACCTACAACGTACAATCTTGCTTTGGATTACTCCCTTAGTGTAACTGAGGTAACTGTGGCGGCCGGCCGTTCTCGCGGGATACGTTTTTTATGGCGTCACGGATGCGTCATAATCCTCTTTTTTTCCCTGTTCAATATAATTATGTGAGACAAGCTGAAGTATTGGTAAGATTGTTATAAGGAAGCCTGGAAGTTTCTTTTTTGTTTGTACAGCCCCTCTACCACCACCACCACCACCACCACCGTCTAGCTGATTTGCATAGTCACGTTCGCCGTAACGCAAATGTAGCTCACAAACCGTAATCGAATGAACAGCATAAACGCTGAAAAAGAAAGTAACAGAAAATAGTTCCATTCAATCGTGTCGCTTGTATTTGGTGAAGGCATTTTCCAGGCATGGTGAGTAGTGGGTAAGCTGGTTACTTTGTTGTTGTTGTTTCAAAATTAAGTTCTTAATATATTCGGTATTTGTGTGGTCCTCCGAGCAGCAATACCAAATGAAAAAATGTCGACATTTTCTCCCACCCATAACATTCTTCTAGAAATCTATTGAACGCATTTGTTGAAAAGAATGCTACCGGCCGTCTTGTGTCACATGCTAATCGAAGACTGCATGACTAAGTTAGCGCAGCGTTTTACCGTAACACTGCATTTATATTACACACGATTATTAAAGGAAGCTATGTCCAACTATTTAGGAGGTCAACAACGGAATGTGAACGGTAAAAGAGATGTTTTCGTCAAAAACAAGGGTTATGCAAATGAACTTGAGCATGGGTACGAATTATGTAAATTGTGTTAACAGATCTTGGTACATTTTAAGTTGTTGTTGCGTGAGAGCGAAGAAGATACCCACCGGTTTTAAGATATAACATGGTTGATTAAAGTACAAACTTTAATGTCATATGCTTTTTAACCTCGATTTAGACCAAACTTTCGAGATTTTCTGTCTTTATTTGGTTAATTTTTGTTATAGAAATAGAAGTTTGAGAGTAAGGTGTCTTTCAACCTCGCTAGCAAGCTTGGGATTTTTGAAAAACTTTCCGTATTTTACCAATAAAATCGACGAATGTACCTTATCGAAATAGATTTTGGTATGCAACAGGTTTGTATTCGTAGCGGCCTGGACAAAATCGGGGAAATTTACCCATTCGATCGTGTTCGGTACCAGCGCGTGAGCCAAAAATTCAATTTTGGCTTGTAGCGATGCAAAAATAAAGAATTCGCAAATAATTAAATCATTTTTAAAACATGTGTACCAAACCCTTTTCATGGACCAAAATGAAGAAAAACTATTTTTGGTCGCGAAGGCGAGTGGACCGCTTTTAGCGGGACTGCCACTTAATGGGCGAACCCATGAAAGTTTTACGAGGTAAAACAATTGTTGAACTCAAATAGTATTTATGTATTTTCTTACACAACCTGGGTTGTGCAGTTACGTACTTATTTTTGTAACTAGGATTTTGAAATCAATAAAGTAAGTGAAGTAAGTAAGGAAGCGACACCAAGCCGTTGGAAAACCTGGGAGGTACGAGTCGGAAGGTTGGAGTTCAGATTGGGACTGCCGAAGGCAAATACGTAAATATACGGTCGGTGGTCAGAGCGAGATTGTCGGAAATCTCGAGAATCAACCACTGAGCCACGCAACCTCCATGTAGGCATAGTGGTGCGTGTTTGAGACCACAGATATTAAGCTTTGTCCGAAGCTAATCAAAATAAATCATTTTTGGTGTGTTCATTGCAGTCAACGTGCAGCAGTTGGCCTTGTAAGAACAATGGCAGCTGTTTGCCACGGTACTCAAACAACAGCTTTGTGTGTGCCTGTGCAGTAGGATTCACGGGTAAAAACTGCGAAAACGGTAAGAACAATTCTATGAGCCTTTTTCTGAGTTGTTGTATACTCGGACTATTGCAGCAAGATAACAAACCCGCCATTTGAAAGCCCATCTTGGACGTCATCTTATACTCTAGTGGAGAAGCCGCATCTTGTACTCTTTCTATCGTCTTCTCTTCTACCTCGTCCTCGTAATCTAACCTCACCCAAACAACCCAGGGACGAAGGAGGAGGACATCTCAAAATTCAAACTCTTTCGAACATGAAACGTTGTGGATTTTTTGTTTTAGATGTGAATGAATGCAGCGCTTCCTCCTCCGTTTGTCACGACAACGCCTCATGCATCAATACTCTTGGCTCTTTCCGCTGTACTTGCAAGCCCGGATACGGGGGTGACGGAAAAACTTGCCATGGTAAAAAAGAAGACCTCAAAAATAATTCCGCATATGTAAAATACAGGGCTGAGTCGCTCGAAGCATGGTCACGGCTAACCATCGCTTATGTCCTATCAAAACCTATAGGTTGTTATGGTATTTAACCTGGGTTAGCGCTGACCTTGCTTCGAGCAACTCGGCCCAGGCTTACAACCGATGACATTGAAAATCACCTCTAGAGTTAGAGGACTATTAGAATAAGTTGCATACGATAAGCGTTCGCGTTTATGGCAACATCAGGGATCTTACTGTTACGAAAAATCAACGACGCCGACGGCAACGAGGACGCCACAAAGCCATTAGTTTAATGAACAAAAACAACGGACCTGCACGCTCTGTACGTGCGTTTTACATTTTGGCGCATTTCTTTGCCGCCATCTCCTAAATAACGACGTGAAACGACGAAGTTTAAGGTGATGACGATGAATTTTCAATTTTCTCCGTACGCTTTCAGCCCACTCATACCACTTTAATTCTTAGACAGTTACATTTCTGTATTGCAGTTCTGCCTTTTAAATGCAGAAGGACATGAATTAGTTGCGTAGCGTTACCAATTATGCGAACTTGTGTTTTTAAATGACGTCCTCGTGGCCGTCGTCGTTGTCGTTGTTTACGTTCCCTATTATGCTGCTAAGACGGTTATACCTTCATGAAGAGAAACTGCTAAAGAAAGCAACTTATTCCTAACGAGCCATGACACCAAGTTATGTCTGTATCTAAGGGAGTACATCGTACTTGGTCTGTGACATCAATGCGGAATTATGACAAGACGAGAAAGTAGTTTATTTAAGACAAGTTATGCTGGGTAGGAGTTGGAAAAACCAGGACTGGTAAGACAGTCTGGATTGATAGGTTGACTTATAAACAATTACTTCAATTTGCCTGGGAAAGCTTAGCAATGTTCATGTCGTCAAATTAACAGTACAGCGCTATTTTGCGAAGGAGAAAGGGGAGAGTGGCACCCCGCGTCGTCGTCGTCATCATCATCATCATCACTGTCTTGAAATCTCAGGGGGATTTGTTTACAAAAGAAAACACAACTTTATTAGTCAGCGTTTACCCGCCAAGCCCCTGTAAAACTACTTCACACTATTGCGCATGTCTTAACTGTAACATAGCAACAGAGTGTAATACAAGGGAAATATCGTTACAATCATCATCATTATCATAGCAATATGGACAAAGCAATGCTAACGTTAACTCACGAAACGCCAGAAGCAAGCGAGAGGTAGATAGTTTCATTATTCGTTTGTTTTAATTACCCAGCGTTTATGGCTGTCTTCACGAATCTTAATGCAACTGGAAGACTGGGTCCAACTTCAATTAGCAGTCACTACAGAGGCAAGGATCATGACGGTCAAGTGACACTGGTCGGCGGTATACAGCAATGGACCGTTCCGTACACAGGCGACTACAGAATTGAAGCAATAGGAGCTGCAGGGGGGTACGATACATTCAGCAACAGCAGCCAGTATCGGGGAAGAGGTGCCAGAATGGTAGGAATCTTCCACTTAACAAAAAACGAAACAATCCAGATACTTGTAGGTCAGGAAGGTGGTATTAACAGAGCAAATTACTCATCTGGAGGTGGCGGAGGTACGTTTGTAGTCAGAGGAAGAAACACATCCTTGATAATAGCTGGAGGAGGAGGAGGTATCCGTAGAGTGTCGTCAAGACATCCAGAATGCGATGCATCTACGAATACATCAGGGAGAGCTGGGAACCAGTCGTGGTCAGGAGGAAGAAATGGGAATGGGGCAAATATTCCTAACAGCCACAACTCGGGTAAGAGTGTATTGCAGTCCAGATCATTCCCCAGTATACGAGAGCATTCAGTTGACAATCGGTTTCATAGGTCCAGTTGGGTAGAAATTGCTTTGAATTTGCGTTGATCATAATAATCACCTTGCGGCGAATGTGCTAAAACATGATGTAATGAACGGCACCCCAGATAGGTTTCTGCTAATTAAAAACAATTATTTTCAACAAATCCCTTGTACATCAATCAGTTTCGTTGTTCCGTTTTTATAGGGGGTGGTGGTGGTGGCTTTTATTCCAGCGGAAGAAGTTCAACAAACAATAATGGTTCAATGGGAGACGGCGGAGAAGGTGGCAAGGGATTTCTTCAGGGAGGAGTGGGTGGAAAAGCCCAGTATAGCAATGCCGTTGGAGGATTCGGAGGGGGTGGTGGCGCTTTTGGAACGGGAGGGGGTGGGGGAGGAGGTGGAGGTTACTCTGGGGGAGGTAGCGGAGATGGCATATACGACTCCTGTGGGGGAGGAGGAGGATCTTACAACGCTGGCAAAAATCAACACAATGATTGTTGCTACAATGCTGCCGGACATGGTCAGGTGACCATAACATTAACTTAAAACAACGAGTTTAGCTATTGCCTACATATCGCCTACACAATATAATGTTAGGTTTCAGAGAGATTCCTTTTGTTTCACGTAATCTGTCTCCCGAACTACACAAGCCCCTAGCCCACATACACAAGCCTCAATTCCGTTTAGTTTCTCTTTTCCAAAAGTGGCGAGGGAGTGCAAACCGCAGATTAGCCAGAACTAACTCAATCGGCTTGTAGTCACAAAATAGTCGGGTCTGGACCGGCTCTGGAGAAAGAATTAAGTTGAGAAGTACAGATAACAGGAATTTAGGGGACAAACTCCCTACCGAACTTGCTTCACGTTCATTACAGCTTAGCGGTGTAATAGCGGAGCACCGTACTCATAGAAAACCACGAGTTGCTTTTCTTATGGTAATCATGGCTAGCGCGAAATATGAAGCCTCGTTTTGGTTTAGATGTCAATAAGTTAACCTGGCTTGAGCCTGCGATCCAGTCGAAAACCAGTACCTGGTCAGCGGTCAACTAAAAAAACCCAGCTGACCTCGATGAGCTTTAAAATTGAGCCCGCGATATGGTCACGTGATACTAGTCACCTTGTTTTGACAGCGGAGTTGCCCAATAATTAATAATATTCTAATAATAACGGCAATAATCAATACTTGTATACTTGTGCCTAACATGGCGGCCATACTCCAGCTAGTTTACAGCATACATCTTTGATATTGCACATCCATGTTGTGGTCAATTGACACCTGTCAAAACAAGGTGACCAGTATCACGTGAAGTTTAGAGCTCATCGAGGTCAGCGGTTTTTCTCTAAAGTTGACCGCAAACCAGGTACTCGCCGGCTTTAATCCAAAACAGGTTTGACATATATAGCTCAAACTTGGTGGAAGAAGTTACTCCACAACTTCTTTCTTTGGACACTGAACCATTTGCATCTTTGGAGGGACATAAACTTAAAGCTGAGTGTTTTCAGAACATGCGTTTTCTTTTTCCGCTTATTTTCTCAACCCAAACCGGAATAGTAGTAGTAGGAATAAGCAGAATAATCGCAAAAAAATGCGCTCTCTGATATTTAACTAGCTTGGTGAACAAAGTAAGAAAAATCCTACTAAAAAAATTTTGCTTCCCCTGTGACCGTTAAGTTTTAACCCCCGTTTCAGTTTTGTTGAATTTACATAGAGCAGATGATATTTGCGTACCAGAGGTGACAACTCTATGAGTAAAAAATATGGTAGCTTAAATAAATGCTATTAAAAAAAGTAACCGTGGAGCTCCGCTTTTAGGCTTGGCTAAATATATATATTAGATTGGTTACTACAAGGACGGGGGAACTTATGTTCAGTTGAGGGGGAGGTGGGGGAAGAGACGCGCTCGGTTAAAGGGATCTGGTCATTCCTCCCACCCCACATATTTTTGTTAATCTGGTGGTTTGGAAATGTTTTCTTTTTTCCTCTTATTTCTGTGCTTGATATTATGGGTTGGGGAACGCCGGTCCCCAGGTTCCGCCGTCCCTGTACTTTATATTATAGTGAATCGATGCTGTGATATACAACGATCAAACCGAAGTGGAAAACATGCGCAGCAGCTGTACGATATTTCTGCGTTAGCTGAGGAAGTGATAACGATATAAAATCATAACAAGTGTGGCAATCCTTGGGCATATATTTACTGTCAAAGATCTGACCATCGACTCATTCCGTGAAAAGGAAGAGATCAGTTTCGATGTCCACCCGGCATTTTTTACAGGTACTGAACAAGGAAGAAGTAAAAGAG
>BLFK01000397.1:1255325-1267082 GCA_014634185.1 Astreopora myriophthalma | reverse complement strand
CAGTAGATGTCGTGGTTTTTCTCCTTCACACTAGAAAAACAAAATCTACTATTTGTGCATGGTAAGGGATGTGTTTGGTGTAATTAAGGAATTTAGAAGTGACGTAAAGAATGTAAAAGAAATGTAAAGAACAACTACTTAAACTTAAAACTGATAGAAATAAAAGTAATTAATGCAACACGAAAGGACCGGGCTGTTTTCAGAAAAAGAAAATACAACAAAAACGACTTCATTTTCAGTCGGTCGAAATTCTAGTACAGATTACGAAGAAAGGCGCAACGACTTACTGTAGACTTACTTGGGCCGCCGATTTGTATCCAGAAAATTGGAGACGGAGAAGGGTATTCCTGATTTTTTTTTTTTGAAAAGTGACACCCTCTCCGTTAAGATTGTTAACCACTTCAGTGATAGTGGAGAAGATATGAAATGTCATTTATCATATGGCGGGCCCCGCGAGCGGCCAAGATGAAGCGAATTCTGTGCTCTGATTGGCTACCCGAGCGGGCAAGATGGGCCAATCTTGCCCGCTCGGGACTGCCTCTTTCCCGCGCAAGAATAAAAAATTTCGTAAAGCGGACTTAAAAAGTTGGTAACTTTTTACAATGTCGGGAATTGAGTCGAAAAAGGCGGCAATGGAGTCGAAAAAGGCGGTAGAAAAAGGCGACAAATAAAACATAGACGAGTCTCGGGAAAGATAAAAATTAAAACAAAAAGTGATATGAAGGCATGGAAACGGTTTTGTCTCACGGAAAACGAGAAGAGAATGGGTATAGCCATATAATAAATCCTTTATTGTCCAAGCTTGTTCGGTCAAGGCGGCTGGATATTGGCCTCGTTCTTTTTATTGCTAATATTGACTTCGTCTCGGTCCATAAAAAGGCAAACAAAAAAACAAACAAAAAAATGACCCGACCTTAGTCAATAACACATATACATTGAATTGCGGACATGAAATGCCATGATGCAAATTTTATTATCGTTCAAGCCTGGATGTCAGATTTTGTGAAGCTACTTTGCAACTACATAAGTTGCTCACTCCACTACGATGGTCAAAATTACCGCTTGTCATATCACTTTGGAATTGCTCTGACTTACGATTGGCCAACGCTCTTAAATGCCACAATCAGGGACAAAATTAGTTGAAACACTCCCCGAAAAGAAACCTTTTCGTTCAACACGTCAATTATCCCCCCTCCACTGCTAATATTGCGTCCCCTTCCCCATTTCAATGTTGCCATCACTTGACAGTGTCCACAAAGTGTGCTTCAACATTGAAAAAAGGGGAGGGGTCGGTATGGACGAAACTGGTGTTTTTTTTTCAGCTAGGAAGGGAGACCTCTTGGAGGAAAAGAGTTTGTTTCAGTCAAATATTTCAACACTTTTACCCCTGATTACAGCTTTTGAAAGTCTTTGACTTATTAACTGATTTTTTTTCTTACCAAATTCTAGTGATTTATGGCCTACCGGACGCAGCACCCCAATTTCTCACCCGTTCTTTGGCTTCTTATCATACATGTTTCGCTGTGACCCTAACAGCTTTTTTTCGCTTATCTTGAAAATTCGTTATTAACTCCATTCACAGGCCACACCAACAAGGTTGAACGGTAACCCTGGTTTTCAGTAGAGTTAAGATATTCATGTCAAGTGAAAAGGAACTGTAACGCAAGCGCAAGCAAAGTACACTGACAGGGACGAAGGATTCATTGGTTCTACGCTCTCTCTTATACCCAAGCGCTGCGAATGAAATCTGGAACGGGGGTTTCATTAGGCGAACATTTAGCTTGTGTTGTGCTTATGTTATGTTTCGTTTTCACATAGCGCAAGCGAACGCAAGCATAATCCCCGGCACAAAGAAAAGGAACAATTTTGATCCTTGCTCTTACGCTTATGCCCGCGTCCAGCCCGTTTTCACTTTGAAATAAGGGCTCTTGTGTTTTCGCTTATGCTTACGCTTGTGCTTGGGTCACCAGTGAAAACGAGGCTTTAGGAGATCATAAATACTTTGATTCATACATTTTGTTCACATTCTCGCACTATGTGTAAAATTGACACAATCACGAAAAAAATGTGAGTAGGGCGCAAGCACCTGACGTCACGGATGCCATGTTGATCCTTCAACAAAGAAACAGCAGCCATGTTGGTGTACTAAGTTAACCCTTCAGGAATTATTCCCTTATACAAACCGGGTGCTTCTGACCAATTCACCAACTACAGACCACTTTCAGTGCTATTCACTTTCTCGAAGGTATTAGAAGAAGTCGTTCAAAATCGTATTCTCAACTACCTACAGAATACGAGCATACCAGCCTCCCGTTTAATGTGGGGACACCAGAATTAGCGAGAAGAACAATTTGAATAGACTTCACTATGCTGATTTGTTTTCATATCGATTTCATCGTAATTCTTCTACTCTGACAACACACACACACACCGGCATATAACAACACAAGAACACAACACAAAAACAGACACAAAATAGAATGAGCAAACACAAAGACAGGGGAAAAAGAACCTCCAGTGAGAACAAAATAGCTGGAAGTTGCGAAAATCGAACATTTGAAGCTCAGGCAAGGGAAATACAAGGAAATTGCACAGTTGGTCACGGTAGCTAAGAATATAGCAGTAATAAATAACCGACATTGCTGCTGCTGATGCTAGCGCTGTTGTTGCTGTTTCTGCCATTGTTGCTGCTGTTGCGTCTGCTCTCTAAACTCAAAATCGCAGCAAACGTTGCTAGGCCAGCAAAACCCGAAACGATGACTAAGCTAACTGTTGCTGCAAGAGAACCATGGCTTCACTGAATGAGCGTATTCACAAAGTCGGCACGTATCGCAGCTGTTTCCAAAGCCCACGCCTTTAGCGTTAACGGTCGCAGCATCGAACAATAGGCCCATCTTTCCAAGTGTTCCCACTTTCAACCAATGAATTATTTGCTTTACGTTTGTGTTTGAGACCTATGCGGTCTGTTGGTGGAAGACAATTTCGATCTAGAGAAAACAGGTAAGCCAAATTACCCTAACAATTGGATTGAGTGGAGAGCGTCAACTTCGAGATCAACTGCTGAGTGGTCTACGACAAGGGAAATGAGGCAAATAAACTTAGCCATCTTTGGACAATTTAAGGCAGCTGCAGTCTTCCCAGGTTGCGATTTAATAAGTGTACATCTCATTTTACGTGAAACAAACTTAAATGAACTCTAGAGTGTACAGCTTTCTTCTATAACGGCTGTTTTAAGACTGTACTTCAGAGGTTATTCATAATAGCTGAAATTCGTTAGATGAATCTGAATTAGTGCCATTTTTTAGATTTGACAATACTGAAAAAAAAAACGCTTATTAATAACAAAAATGTGTAACGTGACTTCGAAAAATAATCGGAGTGAAACGAGTTCTGCAGAAGCGTTTCTCGCCTTAGTTTATCCTAGGGAGATCATAAATGCGAAACTGAAAAAAATACTGTCTTTACTTACTAAAAGTAATTTTGAAAGATGTCTGTGCATGAACTCAACGAAATGTTGAGTAGCGCATTAAATTGACAAGGAGAGCAAACAATCCTCATAAAAATAATGATATATCTTATGAATCAGCTCAATTCTTTTAATTATGTATGAGTGGTGCTTTTCGAAACAAATTTGAAGCAAATCTCTTTTGAGTCTTTAACTTTGTCGTGATGAGTACTAATATACCGTCGTGTAAGTAGAAAAAAAAGGCCTGAGCCTATAGTTCACTTCCACTTAAATTTATCTTTACAAAGACGTTTTCATGGGGTTCGTTTCTAAGGCTTCATTGATCACGTTTGTTGTTAATTATCCGTAGTTACTGCACGAATAAACCCCAAATTGTTACAACATCCAATTAGATGTTTGCGGTTTCTGGCAGATTTAAGTATGATATCACTGAAAGACTAGAATTGTATGACTGTTTCGCTTTCTCTCTCTTAAAAGCGGAAGTTGAGTTTTCAATGCTCTTTAGATCTACTTGAAACTGAGTATGCTTCAAGTGGCTTAAACTGTTTAGTGCTAGTTCGAATCCAACTAGCCAGTGGCGAAAATGTTGCGGACGATAAACTTTATTGGAATTTTGTGGTTTTTATCGCTTCTTGTCCAGCGTCTTAGAGGTAGAGTACTAAGTTCTTGTCGATTTACTTTGACTCAGTCCAATGCTGTTGAAACTGTGGAAACTTACGCTTTGCGATAGAATTGAGTGTGTGAAACTGATAGGCGACTCAGCAATGTATTTACTTTAGTGATTTTATGTCTGCGTCGGTGATAAGTTAGATTAGAGCTCGCAATTCTCGTAATCAGAAGTAAGATATTTATAACTTGAAGAGAATTTGCATTAGAAAGAAGAAGCACATAGAAATTTCATACCTCAGCGTGGTAGTAACTCCATCAAAATTACTTGCAGGATTGTAGTATGAGACCTTAAGCCCTGGTTAAGCGATCAAACATTTTCGTCTAACAACGCATAGGATGAGGCCGTTTAGTCGCCTGTCTCAACAAATGTTTGATCTAGATCAAACATTTTCATCCAACATTTTGTTTCGCCAGAACATTTTTAATAGTTAAATCGTTTTTAATCACCACTCTGGACAACACAGTTCAGTCAAGACGTTGGACGAAAATGTTTGATAGCCGGCGCTGGCTTAACAAAGAATTTTCCATGATTCGTTTATGATCGGCAAAATTTTGGGTTGCTATTAATGAAGAGAGAAAAGAAGCAAGAAAAGAGGGAGAAAACTAAGGAAAGAAGAACGAAAGGGAAAAAATAGAGAAGAACATTTGCTACACAAATGCTCTGAACTATAACTATTCCTTTTTGTTTACGATTCCGCTGGTTGTTATGCAAGGAGTGATGCATAATTTTGATCCATTTTCAGCTCAAACACCCAATCAAAGACCAATATTTGTGGAGAATCAATTCACTGCTTTTTTTCACGAGGAGCAGCCCATTGGTAAGAATGTTGTTAGCTGGTAAATATTTGCAAATGGGGAATGCTAAAGTGTGGACTTAAGGAGTCCCCTAATCCCCTTCGTAGCAAGAAAAGGTCTTGTAAAACTTCTGTGAGCCGACTCCCTCTGCCCCAAATATCTACGCGACCGACATTCTTATCGCGTGCACAGTATGACTCAATTCTTGAAAATTTGTTTGCTTCGGAAATCCATTTGATGCGGGAATTTTAGGATTTGAATCATTGAACGTCATGAAACAGAGTCCTCAGGCGTACTTCAGTATCGACACTCGGCCGTTCAACTTGATTCAGGGAAGTATCTGTCAGCTTGTAATACATATTTTGGTTTTCTGAGGTAATTTAGTGTATTTTTCTTTAGTTCTTGTGACGTATTTATGTTGCCGTTTATTTCATTCATAAAACCATATTTATAATTGGAAACGCCATAAATTCCTTGCAGGCAGGCTGTTATTTTTCTTTTTCGCTTCTTCCACTCTTGATCAGCTTTTGCCGTGACATGCATCTGGGGCGGCGATTCTCCAATAATTGAGCGTCAGGATACCAAACGTCAAGGACTGAATCTTAAATCTCGAACGCGCCAGCAAAATAAGGACAAAAGCGAAAGAAATTTTCCGGGACACTATGGACAGACGATTATACAGGTTTAAATCTCAGCTCATCTTCATCGATTTTTATGGAATATTTTTACAGCTTCTGACTCAGTTAACAGGACTGAATAGCCCAGTTACCGCGGTCAAGACTGCGCTAAAAGATTCCTTGCAAAAATTCAACTGCAAGAGAATCTTAGTACAAGAACGTGTAAAAATTCCGCGTAAACCAAAAGTGAGTGTACTGGAACTTTGTGTGCAACTCTAAAATCTCATTCGAGTCGGGATTTAGACATTCCTCAGCTGATCAGCACAGTCTCGTCTGTTGTAAACTTAACCGTAACATATCATTTTGAAAATACCCACAGTAATGGTTTATATTTGAGCCTTTAGGTTATCAACGTCTTCATCATCATTCCGCACTGTATCGGTCATAATATGTCGGTAACTGTGGTCTGCGCTCGCTTTGTGGGTAGACTACGAGCAGTCCCTCTTTCGCTTTTTTAGTCCTTCGAGCGCGGTGCGAAAATAAAAACTGTCGTGCGGAAAAACGGCCTCCTCGCACCCACCTTTCGCACGGCCGTTTTTCCGACCGCCTGTTTTTATTAATCGCATCGCGCTTGAAGGACTAAAGGGACGAAAGAGGGACTGCTCGTAGTCTAGCATTCCGATCATAGTCTACCGATCAACAGTTATCGGTTTCAGATACCTTCTAGAGCAACGATTAGTTATAATCTGTCCCCCTGGAATTATCGCTATCATCGGCTTCATCGTCATCGTGGTCGTCGTCATCATCATCATCATCATTATCGCATTGATCTTCATCATCAATATCAGCATCCCCTCCTCTACAATCAGCATCTCCGTCCGCCTTGCTGTCGTCGCGCGGGAGCTATGACACAAATGCAGGGTTGTACTAGCATTGAATTACCCGCTGTGTTGGGATAAGATCACTAATTGTTACTCCTGAAATAAACATAGCTTTGCTTCTCGTTTCAGCTGCAATTTTTTCATGTACGTTCCTGGTCCTTCGAGGTGCAGATTATCTTATTCCTCACTTTTATTCTAGGTACCCAAGTGACTCAGGTCTCTGCAGTTGACAATGAAAACGATGAAATTCTTTACGAGATTGGCTCAGATGCCAATGGGAAATTTAGTATGGACGGATCCACCGGGTGGATAACATCGAATGAAGTCATCGATCGAGAGGTATTACGATACGTTACGACATGTTCGTGCTGTTGGGCTATTCTATTGTAGTATGTACGAGCTTTATGTTATTGAATGAAACCTTGAAAACGATTTGTGCGTATTTCTTCGCACCCACTTTGGGCGATACTCTCCTAAATTTTTCTGGCAATTTCTTGGAACACTCGCTTTCTAAACCCGATCACGCCTCAAAGGAGAGGTTGGCCAAAGATAGGGAAAGAGCTAACAATGAGCAGGAAATTCGATATAGCCAGTTTTAGCTAAAACCACTTAAACACACGTTAATTGCCTGCAAGCAATGGCAAAATTCAGTGTGCCCCCTCCCAGATCTTATTCGTCCGACATATGTATGTGAAGAATGTTACACGGCAGCGCGAAATTTGGAGATACCTATTCTTTTTTTGGCTGTAGTGGTATGCGCCCGTTCGCAAAATCATCGTTTTGGGCCACAAGAAAATAATTTTTTTTATCCTCAAGCCGATGGGTAACTTTCTTATTACTGTATCAACCAGAGCGTTTCTCAAAAACCACACACAAAAATTAAAAGCGAGAATTTACATAATCTATATAGTAGCTAGTAAATGCGTGGAAAATGTGTTAAGGTGAAACTGGGAATCAGGATTTTCCGTTAGTCAAAGCTAGTTTAATCGTGACTCCCGAAGCGAATTTGTTGCAGGTAAAATGTGGTGAGACCACATTTACCTTCAACAAATACACCCCTCGAGGCCCGTAGGTGTTTCGGGGGTGAGTTATAAGAACGCTTATTTTCCCGTTAAAAACACTGAATGCGATAATGATGTGACTTTTACTTCACAGACTGCAGAAGCTCAAAGTTTTCAATTTACTGTGTATGCTTACGATAGCGTCAACGGTCCCAGTGCAAAGGTGAGAAGGTTCTGAAACCCCCAAGGGAGAATTTTTGTCATGTTCTTGAGTGCTCTCCCATGCGCACGCGTCAGGATGCGCCGGTTGTTTGATTGTTACATTCAGGAGTACACGACGAAATAACATTTAAACGCCTTTCATGCAGTTGCGACACTCTGTTGCATTCACTGTCCTTCAATTTACCCGGAACCAGTCTATTGAAAAAAAAAAACAAAACAAAACAAAACAAAACAAAACAAAACAAAACAAAAACAAAACAAAACAAAACTACAAAAGTCCGCAAATTAGAACATTGAATTAACGGCTACATGTGGGTTAATTAGTGGGCGTAAGGGTGGCAAACTACGTATTACTCGACTTGTTTTTGTAGGCGGAAAATGAATTTGCAATGTGAAAATGCAATGCAATGGACAATGGCTCCAGGAGCTAGACTATACTTCAAGTAACTCTTGCGCTTCGCTTGTGGTCTCCGCAAACTTGTCATGATGTGCACTATACCTCGTCATACACACGTTAAAGCAGGAATCAATTTGTTTTATGGAATCTATGCTACAAGAATAACAGTCAGTGATGGTTAATAAGATGGACCCAGGGGCTCACCTCACCTCCTTCCATTAGAGCAAAACGGAGACTCGTAGGCGAGAAATTTATTTTCCACATGAAGTCGCTTTAACCTAGTTCCTGTGAGTCCATTTAGCTGAAGGTCTGTGTTAAGCTTATTCAGTGTGTAACCGGACGTTCTGTGTATTTCAGGCGTCGGCCCAAGTCTTAGTTACTATCTACGATGTAAACGATAACGCTCCAGTTTTCCAGTATGCTTTCTATCAGCAGAGTATTAAGGAGGTGAGTCATTCAAAGTTTGAATCAATTATTTTGAGAGTTTAAGTGAGAGACTAGTAACAAGATTCGGAACCAGGCTCCTCACAATAAATCATATACAGAGTGACATCTGGCCGGTTCATAAAGCCAGAGTGTTACATTGCCAACGTCTTCGTTTAGCGTGGGTTTCAATTAGTCTTGTTTTCAAATGCTCTACCAACATCAGTTATCATAAATGAAAGGATCATTAGTAGATATACTAAGCTAGGGCGTCTTTAATGTAGTACATTAAAGACACCCATACATTGTAGCTGCTCACTTAGCTGATGCAGTAAATATGTCGATTGATACTGGTGTATTCCCAGCCAAACTAAAGCAAGCGAAAGTCATTCCTGTCTATAAGAGCGATGATGAAACGGACCCTGGAAATTACCGGCCAATATCGTTACCCTCCATTTTCAACCGGATATTGAAAAAAAAGAAATAGCTATGTATCATCGATTGAAAGCCTTTCTTGACAGAAATGATATCCTTTTTAAATCTCGATACGGTTTCGGTGAAAAGCGTTCTACTCAAAATACTATCCTTGACATCTTCAATACTATACAGAATAATATGAACCTAAAACTGTTCACCTGCGGAGTTTTTATAGATCTACGGAAAGCCTTTGATACCGTGGATCATTCAATCCTAATCCAGAAACTTAGTCACTATGGTATAAGGGGAATCATTATTAACTGGTTTTCCTCATATCTCCTTGACCGTTCACAGGTTACTGAAGTGAATTCTAAACAATCAGTGATTAATAAGATTTCCTATGGAGTTCCTCAAGGCTCTGTGCTGGGACCCATACTATTCTTAATTCGTATCAATGATATTTTTAATTCTTCATCGAAGTTACCATTCTTTCTCTCTGCCAACGACACCACTGTGATGTATGCTGACAAGAATCTGAAATCTGTCCAGGCAACAGTAGCCTGCGAGCAAGTTCTCCACTGGGGTCTCACGCGAGATTTTCGAGCGCAAATTGTGGGTCGCGTGCGGCGAGCGAAGCGAGCCGCGAGAGGATTGGGCCGGGGTCGAGAGAAGGAGAGCTTGCAACGATCACTGATTCGATTTCCATCTTCCAAGCCAGAACTTTGCTGTCGTAATTCGCACCCATCTTTTTCTGAAAAGCAACAGTCACGCTCGCAGACATGCAAATTCCCAGGCGATTTAGTCGCTGAAAATCAACTTGTCTGGCAGCACTATGAAACAAAATCATAGAGATACCATAGGCTACTGCAGACATCAAAGGATTTCGACATCGAGCAACAACTGCTGTGGATAGTGCCGTTGGATTCGTCGCATCCTTGCTTTCACCGCATGCAGCACCAGTGACATTTGCGTTCCAAAGAGGACAAAAAAATTGCAATTTCGCGTAGAACTAGATGATTGCTGAAAGAGGATAACTGATCTGGGTCCTTACCTTTTAGCACCGAGTCCGAACGACAATATTCCCTAAATTCAGCGGAGACTTTTCATTTCAAAGCCAACGGCAACTCTTCCTTCAATTCCGGGTGATCGAAAATGGCATTCGCCACAGCTTTCCACTGCTTCAAAGCCATATTTTTGATAATCGCAATGCTTTTCTTTTCTTGTGGTGATCAAACTTCCACATGTCCGCTGGTATATGAAATAAGGACTTTCACTCTCGTCTCGTTTTTGTCCCCTATCAAATCGTCCACGCTTAACAAACCGAGTTCCCATTCGCCGCTGTCATTTTCTTTACTGTCCTCACGCTTATCTGCTGCCATACAAAACAGAGATTTCCTTAGCGAATTCCTCTTTCGTTTCTCGCCTAATTCTCCGTCCCCTTCTGCTCCTCCCTCTCGTTTTTTAGTGGCAGACAGTTCATTGCTTTTCTTCTGTACTTTTTTGCTCAACGGACTTCTCTCAGGCGAAGAGACCGGCATGGGAAGACATCGCTTGAATCTGTCCTCTCCACACGAGGCCGTCTCTTGATCGTCGTTAAACAAAGCGCTTGCAATAAACGAGTGCAACTGATATGACGTCCTTATTTTCCGTCCACAAGCCTTACAAAATCGGTCCGATTTGCTTTCACACTTTCACTGTCAACCCTACATTTGACAGTCCCTCCTCCTCCTGCCACTACACCGACGTCGCCGATGCCATCGAAGCAGTGCGGCCCCAAAGCCCCCAGTCTGTCTGTGAATTAACGATTATCTTTAATTCTTAGTTTGGTCTGAATTAACGATTATCGTTAAATTAGAACACCGAAAGTCTGAAGGGCATTCTGGAAAATGAACATCTTTCCATTGAAAGACAACCCCGGACACAGGACTCGGACTTTCGACTGTCTACTGACAGATCCCTTTCTCTAACCACTAGACCGCTAAGCCGTTACCTGCGCAAACTTCAGTTTTTAAACATCATAGAATTAATTCATTTATCATACACCTCGTTGTAAACCAGTATAGTTACTCGCTAAGAATTAGTCAGTCACCAAACTTCAAAACAGAGCTAAACATTTTAAAATCAGGGCTTAGGCCTAATCACTGTTGAGAAGTGATATTCGATAAGTATTTAATCATTGACTTGCTTAACAACTTGTTCTTCAGTAGTCTAGTGGTAAGGACTCGTCCCTACAAGCTCTAGCTGCTAGAGTCTAGTCTTGGGACAGAGTGTTGCAAATAAACGATAATCGTTAATTCAGAGCAAGTTAAGAATTAACGATAATCGTAAATTCAAACAGGAGATCATGTTGTGTAAATAGCCAAGTGGTTGCATCCTTCCAGTTGGGTTTCTTAACGTTCTTCTATTTATTTTAATTGTAACTTTCTATACACGGCCCCACCAGCTTGAGGCTGTAAATATCACCGTGTACATGATAGTTGAAAGTTCTTTAATTTTTACTTTCTTACCACCACAGCCATCACCATCGCCACGCCCAAGGCCTGCCGCTAATGTTAATGCTCTTCTTAGCACTACCTCTAGGCACTACCACTACAATGGTAAATAACACAGTCGCAGATTTGTTTGCGTAATCATTCTTCTTCAAAATATTTTAGGACGTAAGCCCCACAAGTGAGGTTATTACTATTACAGCAACCGATGCAGATTCTCCAGGAAGCAATAGTTTGTTAACATACACAATTGCAGACGGTAATGTGGTGAGTATGTGTTGAAAAGAATAGCGCTAATATGCCACTGAGCACAGAACAAAAACTTCACACTTAAGTATAGCCTTTGTGGGGTTAAGGTCAAACAGGCGTTCGATAATACT
>BLFK01000397.1:1243611-1248611 GCA_014634185.1 Astreopora myriophthalma | reverse complement strand
TGCTCTCCCATGCGCACGCGTCAGGATGCGCCGGTTGTTTGATTGTTACATTCAGGAGTACACGACGAAATAACATTTAAACGCCTTTCATGCAGTTGCGACACTCTGTTGCATTCACTGTCCTTCAATTTACCCGGAACCAGTCTATTGAAAAAACAAAACAAAACAAAACAAAACAAAACAAAAACAAAACAAAACAAAACTACAAAAGTCCGCAAATTAGAACATTGAATTAACGGCCACATGTAGGTTAATTAGTGGGCGTAAGGGTGGCAAACTACGTATTACTCGACTTGTTTTTGTAGGCGGAAAATGAATTTGCAATGTGAAAATGCAATGCAATGGACAATGGCTCCAGGAGCTAGACTATACTTCAAGTAACTCTTGCGCTTCGTTGTGGTCTCCGCAAACTTGTCATGATGTGCACTATACCTCGTCATACACACGTTAAAGCAGGAATCAATTTGTTTAATGGAATCTAAGCTACAAGAATAACAGTCAATGATGGTTAATAAGATGGGCCCAGGGGCTCACCTCACCTCCTTCCATTAGACCAAAACGGAGACTCGTAGGCGAGAAATTTATTTTCCACATGAAGTCGCTTTAACCTAGTTCCTGTGAGTCCATTTAGCTGAAGGTCTGTGTTAAGCTTATTCAGTGTGTAACCGGACGTTCTGTGTATTTCAGGCGTCGGCCCAAGTCTTAGTTACTATCTACGATGTAAACGATAACGCTCCAGTTTTCCAGTATGCTTTCTATCAGCAGAGTATTAAGGAGGTGAGTCATTCAAAGTTTGAATCAATTATATTGAGAGTTTAAGTGAGAGACTAGTAACAAGATTCGGAACAAGGCTCCTCACAATAAATTATATACAGAGTGACATCTGGCCGGTTCATAAAGCCAGAGTGTTACATTGCCAACGTTTTCGTTTAGCGTGGGTTTCAATTAGTCTTGTTTTCAAATGCTCTACCAACATCAGTTATCATAAATGAAAGGATCATTAGTAGATATACTAAGCTTGGGCGTCTTTAATGTAGTACATTAAAGACACCCATACATTGTAGCTGCTCACTTAGCTGATGCAGTAAATATGTCGATTGATACTGGTGTATTCCCAGCCAAACTAAAGCAAGAGAAAGTCATTCCTGTCTATAAGAGCGATGATGAAACGGACCCTGGAAATTACCGGCCAATATCGTTACCCTCCATTTTCAACCGGATATTTGAAAAAAAAGAAATAGCTATGTATCATCGATTGAAAGCCTTTCTTGACAGAAATGATATCCTTTTTAAATCTCGATACGGTTTCGGTGAAAAGCGTTCTACTCAAAATACTATCCTTGACATCTTCAATACTATACAGAATAATATGAACCTAAAACTTTTCACCTGCGGAGTTTTTATAGATCTACGGAAAGCCTTTGATACCGTGGATAATTCAATCCTAATCCAGAAACTTAGTCACTATGGTATAAGGGGAATCATTATTAACTGGTTTTCCTCATATCTCCCTGACCGTTCACAGGTCACTGAAGTGAATTCTAAACAATCAGTGATTAATAAGATTTCTTATGGAGTTCCTCAAGGCTCTGTGCTGGGATCCATACTATTCTTAATTTGTATCAATGATATTTTTAATTCTTCATCGAAGTTACCATTCTTTCTCTCTGCCGACGACACCACTGTGATGTACGCTGACAAGAATCTGAAATCTGTCCAGGCAACAGTGGCCTGCGAGCAAGTTCTCCACTGGGGTCTCACGCGAGATTTTCGAGCGCAAATTGTGGGTCGCGTGCGGCGAGCGAAGCGAGCCGCGAGAGGATTGGGCCGGGGTCGAGAGAAGGAGAGCTCTCAACGATCACTGATTCGATTTCCTTCTTCCAAGCCAGAACTTTGCTGTGGTAATTCGCACCCATCTTTTTCTGAAGAGCAACAGTCACGCTCGCAGACATGCAAATTCCTAGGCGATTTAGTCGCTGAAAATCAACTTGTCTGGCAGCACTATGAAACAAAATCATAGAGATACCATAGGCTACTGCAGACATCAAAGGATTTCGACATCGAGCAACAACTGCTGTGGATAGTGCCATTGGATTCGTCGCATCCTTGCTTTCACCACATGCAGCACCAGTGACATTTGCGTTCCAAAGAGGACAAAAAATCGCGTAGAACTAGATGATTGCTGAAAGAGGATAACTGATCTGGGTCGTTACCTTTTAGCACCGAGTCCGAACGACAATATTCCCTAAATTCAGCGGAGACTTTTCGTTTCAAAGCCACCGGCAAATCTTCCTTCAATTCCGGGTGATAGAAAATAGCATTCGCCACAGCTTTCCATTGCTTCAAAGCCATATTTTTGATAATCGCAATGCTTTTCTTTTCTTGTGGTGATCAAACTTCCACATGTCCGCTGGCATATGAAATAAGGACTTTCACTCTCGTCTCGTTTTTGTCCGCTATCAAATCGTCCACGTTTAACAAACCGAGTTCCCATTCGCCGCTGTCATTTTCTTTACTGTCCACACGCTTATCTGCTGCCATACAAAACAGAGATTTCCTTACCGAATTCCTCTTTCGTTTCCTGCCTAATTCTCCGTCCCCTTCTGCTCCTCCCTCTCGTTTTTTAGTGGCAGACAGTTCATTACTTTTCTTCTGTACTTTTTTGCTCAACGGACTTCTCTCAGGCGAGGAGACCGACATGGGAAGACATCGCTTGAATTTGTCCTCTCCACACGAGGCCGTCTCTTGATCGTCGTTAAACAAAGCGCTTGCAATAAACGAGTGCAACTGATGTGACGTCCTTATTTTCCGTCCACAAGCCTTACAAAATCGGTCCGATTTGCTTTCACACTTTCACTGTCAACCCTACATTTTCGCACAGATCAGCGAGGACAACACCGATTGAACCTTTTGCTTCGAAGGTTAAAGTAAATTTTCTGTTCCAATGTGGCGGGCCTGGCTTCCGTATTGAACCTTAAAGTAACAACCACAGAGTCGACAGAATTCCTTACCGGAGGTAAAAGAGCTTTTCTTCCTCGCCCGGTTTTTTTTTTTCGGTGTTACCGACATTATTTTCACATGTTTCCAGGTACGCGACCATATTTTCCGCGAAAATTTTACGGTAGGTCCAGCAAGGCTGTCATCAATCATCAATGGCTGACAGTATGTCATTTTTCAGCCAATGGTATCTCCCTTCTCTCGGTGGAGCACGGTTTAGAAATGAATTGAAGGAATGACCCTCACACTTCCTGGACATTATTATAGTTATAATAATAATAATAATAATAATTATTATAATGAAAGCCTTGACGACATTATTAACAATAATAATAATATTAATATTATTATTATTAATAATGTCGTCAAGGCCTTCAGTATTATTTGACAAGCAGTGATTTTGATATTTACTTAATAAAAAACCCCGATCATTTGAACCAAAAACAAGGGAAATCGAAGGGTTGCTCTCTACTCCAATCTATCAGGCCCATTTACTATTACCAGAGGAAGTAGAGTGATGCGTGGAGGAGGCGTGGTCCATTGGTTAGGACGCTGAATTTGCAGGCAGATGTTCCGGGTTGATATCCCGCTCTGACCACCAACTGAATTTGCCTTCGGTTGTCCCGAATATGCCTTCGGTTGTCCCGAATTTGCCTTCGGTTGTCCCGAATTCAACTCCAGCACGCCTTGTAAATCAACCCATTCTCTTCTGTGAGTTAACGATTATCGTTAATTCTTAATTTGGTCTGAATTAGCTATTATCGTTAAATTTAAACACCGAAAGTCTGAAGGGCATTCTGGAAAATGAACATATTTCCTTTGAAAGACAACCCCGGACACAGGACTCGGACTTTCGACTGTCTACTGACAGATCCCTTTCTCTAACCACTAGACCGCTAAGCCGTTACCTGCGCAAACTTCAGTTTTTAAACATCATAGAATTAATTCATTCATCATACACCTCGTTGTAAACCAGTATAGTTACTCGCTAAGAAATAGTCAGTCACCAAACTTCAAAACAGAGCTAAACATTTTAAAATCAGGGCTTAGGCCTAATCACTGTTGAGAAGTGATATTCGATAAATATTTAATCATTGACTTGCTTAACAACTTGTTCTTCAGTAGTCTAGTGGTAAGGACTCGTCCCTACAAGCTCTAGCTGCGGGTTCGAATCCAATCCAAGGACATGGGTTTTTCTTTTTCATATTTGCTCCTTTCCGAAAAGTCTTGGGACAGAGTGTTACAAATAAACGATAATCGTTAATTCAGAGCAAGTTAAGAATTAACGATAATCGTAAATTCAAACAGGAGATCATGTTGTGTAAATAGCCAAGTGGTTGCATCCTTCCAGTTGGGTTTCTTAACGTTCTTCTATTTATTTTAATTGTAACTTTCCGGCTATACACGGCCCCACCAGCTTGAAGCTGTAAATATCACCGTGTACATGATAGTTGAAAGTTCTTTAATTTTTACTTTCTTACCACTACAGCCATCACCATCGCCACGCCCAAGGCCTGCCGCTAATGTTAATGCTCTTCTTAGCACTACCTCTAGGCACTACCGTGGCTACAATGGTAAATAACACAGTCGCAGATTTGTTTGCGTAATCATTCTTCTTCAAAATATTTTAGGACGTAAGCCCCACAAGTGAGGTTATTACTATTACAGCAACCGATGCAGATTCTCCAGGAAGCAATAGTTTGTTAACATACACAATTGCAGACGGTAATGTGGTGAGTATGTGTTGAAAAGAATAGCGCTAATATGCCACTGAGCACAGAAAAAAAACTTCACACTTAAGTATAGCCTTTGTGGGGTTAAGGTCAAACAGGCGTTCGATAATACTGTCTTCCAAAAGGCTTAGTTCACACCACGTCATTAGGACCCTCCACTGGGAAAAACCTGACTGCGCGGACTCGATTCTATGAACACCGCAATTTTAAAATTACCCGGTTTGTTGGTTGGAATTCTTCGTTCGTTTTGTTATAACTTAGTTTTCTTTT
>BLFK01000397.1:1233611-1238611 GCA_014634185.1 Astreopora myriophthalma | reverse complement strand
AAGGATAACTGGCTTATAGACCCAGTACATCAATAGCGACCAATAAATTGTTTCTGTGCATAATTCTGACTACACTCACACGGGACATTCAGTGTGAAAAGTTTATTGAGGATGAGTTAGTCAGCCAAGCGCCGTGTGATTCAATGTATCCTAATATCTATTAATTATTCATATGTTTACCTCACAAAATTAATTTTAAGATTCCAAGAATTTAGAAGCTGTTCTACGCTAGATACGAAAAACCACTAAAAAACCACCCTTTAGATGTGGCCAAAAAATACGTGGAAACGTATTCCTGAGCTAATGCAGCAGCACGAAACCCCGAGGAAAGGGCATTCTACAATTAATTTACTCTAGTTGATCAAATCGAAACGTAATCCTAAAAAAAAAAAGAAAAAAACGATAAAATAAAGGGGAAAACACTCTGACTGACCGACCTAGAATGACTTAGATCTCACGCCAAAAACCTTAAATAGTCCCTAAGCAACCCGAGATGCACCGCGAGTCTCTCCAACGTGCCGTCAGAATAATAATTTCCGACTAATTCGTCCCTCAAACGTCAGAAATTATATTTTGTGCTGATTAGCCCAACTAGACTCGTTAGCATGACCAGATAGTTAGTACAAATTAGTACACAACTGAAAATTGACGTAAACTTGGCTATTTCATTGTTAATTCTCTTCCCAGGCGATGCATATTCTCTGTTTACGTTTGCTTTTCAGCTGTCAGTTATTTCTCCTGGATATGTTTGTAACGTAATGCTTAATTCCTAGGTCGCGCAATGATTCCCGCGTTCGGAAATCATGTTACCAACCTCGTGTAATTTCACTTTCTCTATGATGTCGTCATTCAAACTGTTGTAGTTTGTTTTCAACGCTTCGTTTTGCCATATTCTCAACCCACATGAAACAATGTTAACGTGTATTGCAGCCGTTTAGCGAATTATTTCTTATTGTTTCACAGGGCACCAACGCTGTGTTTTCTTACAGCCTCGAAAGAGCGGGCGGCAAGTTTACTGTGACACCTGCAGGGTTCATCTTAGTCAATGACGCGATTGACCGCGAAACCGAGGATGCTTACTCCTTTCAGGTCAGCGGCTGACTAACATTTACATGTCTTTTATCAATTGACAAAGAGAACATTTCTGTGGAGCGTTCACCAAAAAGATTGTTAAAAACAGTGGTCGACGAATTATGTTAACTGCCGTTAGGGCATGTGAGTCATGTGTCTTTATTTGTCATTCATTTAACTCTCAAAGGTTGTTGCAAAAGAGACTGTGACGTCAGAACAGTTTCAGGCTGTTGCGCCGGTCACGATCAATGTCACAGACTTGAATGACAACAACCCTCAGTGTACTCAAGCAGTGTATACGAAGACAGTCTTCGAGAACAGACCAGCTAATACTTTTGTACTGCAGGTAAGAAAAACTTGGGTTAAGCATTAACCATATAAGCTAACCGGACAGCACAAAACTGTACCTATATATACCCTAAGTTCCTATATAATTAGTAACTGATATCATGTGCCGGTCTGCTTAGTAGATTCATTTCTTATTTTCAATGAACGCTTGTCCGATCTTTATGTGTTTTATCTGAGCTTAAAAGATTTGAAGGAAATGATTCTCTTACAATGAGTCTAACTTTTACGAAATGACCTAAGCCACGATGATTCAGAGCATGAAAACAGTTTTTCCCGCTTCCGCTTCAACATCACCAAGGTACATTTGAAAAAACAAAATGTGTCAGTTGAGGGAACTTTTCCAGGCAGTCCACGTCTCTGATGACGTGAACGTCTCTGTGCAGTGCTCACGATATATCCGGTCTTATTCTCCAATACTGTTGAACACCCGGGTTGTGGGCACTCACCAGTAATGCTGAGCACTCAGGTTCTCTGTACCCTCCAATGGTGCTCATTGCCGGGTTGTCTTTAGTTCCAGCAGCTTTCCAAGGGTTTTTGGATCTTGTTTGCCTCGTAAGAAGCACCCCACCAAATCCAAGAGTATGGGGAAACTCCTTCAACCTCAACGATTGTTTCTCAGAAGACAGCTCGGTCGCTGGCCACTGCTTCAGAACCAATCTCAATGCCCAAATAAGGGGTAAAATACCTCTAACCTTTCTCTGTACTCCAACCGGAGATATCAGCTTTGCCTTGGAAGGACTTGGGCACGCAATGTCGGACAGTAGCCCGAGTCGCGGAACATCGTTTCATCGATCTTGACGGCAGTCGAATAACGATGCGCATATTTTTTCTATAGCAACAACTTCAAGTTGGCTTTCGAACAGTATTCGTCTGAACTAATCTACTGCTCAGTTTCCACATTAACGCTTATAGCTCTTGAAATGTTTGGGAAACAATTTCGCCAAAAAACAAACAAACAAACAAACAAATAAACAAACAAAAACAAAAAAACTAACGAATTGTTAGGCACTGAGTTTCTTGCTAAAATGTTGATGCAAGGCGAAAGTTTATCCCTCCGGCCTTTAATCTCTGCAGTTAAATCTTACTATACACTTCCGCTTAGAAGGAGAACCCATGCAAAAGCACAAATTTGTATCCGTGAGGCTGTAATAATTTTTTCTAGGTTTCTGCAACCGACCTTGACCTCGGATCCAGTGGCCTGGTCCGTTACAGTCTAGTTCCAGACTCCAACGGGCATGAGCATGCCTTTAGCATTAATCCTCTCAATGGCACTATTTACACAAACTCCACTTTTGACCGCGAGACGCTGGGCCTGTATAGCATAACTATTCGAGCCACAGACCAGCCAACCAGTGGACAGGAGAGGTACTCATATAACAAGTACTTCTAGGTCACAGGTTCACAGCTCAAAAATGCTTGTATATTTAGCATTTCTTTGGATTTTGACAATTTTTAAGATACACAAACTTTTCAGTATACCTGTCATTTTTTATTAGATTTGGTGAGTGCAAAGTCCAAGTCACCGTTGGAGATGATAATGACAACAGTCCAAAGTTCACCAACTTACCAAACGAGACAACAGTTTCTGAAGGAAGATCTGCTAATATTGCGTTTTTTACTGTCAAAGTACGTGTCCGTCGGTGGAAACTATTATGTTGACTTAAATGCATGATCTTACTTTCATCAAGACGGATGAGAAAGTAATATTCAATACATTTTATGGCTTGGAAACGTGAACAAGCCAATGATCTCCCTCAAGCTCTGTCAAGCTCCGTACCTCCACGTGAAAAATCTCTTTCTGAACAAGACGCATCTGTGTCCCCTAAAAAAAGACAGGGAACGATACATCCAAATTGATACTGAAATTGGTCGTCCTGTTATGGTGAATGGTTACCCTTTAATAAGAATACATTGTCTTCTCTGTAACCATACAAAGCCTCATCAGTTAATCTATTTCTTT
This sequence comes from Astreopora myriophthalma, assembly GCA_014634185.1. Classification (NCBI taxonomy): domain Eukaryota; kingdom Metazoa; phylum Cnidaria; class Anthozoa; order Scleractinia; family Acroporidae; genus Astreopora; species Astreopora myriophthalma. The sequence continues at coordinate 1,235,232 of BLFK01000397.1, read as the reverse complement.
ACTCCGTATCGGAATTGCATTTACAGCCATACTGCTAGGCAAAGTCAATTTAACAACAACGCTCTTCCTCGAAGAAACTTGAGGTGTTGAACAAAGGTACATCAGGGACCCCACTTATAACAATTGTGGGCGAAGTAGTAACGAGGGCCCAATTGGGCTTTGCAGCCCCACAGGTGTAAATTTCTTTTCAATTAAAACAAACACACGAACAAACAAACAGAAAGAATGGACGTCTAGTATGTTTTACCTTCTCTTTTAATATTATTGGTTTGTAACACAGACTCTTATATGCCGTTGCCTTTTGTTTCCAAATCGGCTATTGTATTAATGGACACCAGACTCTGGTAACGCATGTTCCGCGCAATTGTACCCCGACCATGTCTGTGGACTGATAAATTTAGTATTTGTTCCTAATTATAATCCGCAGGCTGTTGATGCCGACGAAGGCTTAAACGCGGCTCTCAGTTACAGTATATTCTCTGGAAATACTGGTAGTGCTTTCTCTATAGACCCAAACAGGTAAAGCAGGAAGAGACTGCCATTGAAATTAATCAGAGTTTCAATGGCATTAACTTGCGAATAGTCAAGCTCAATTTTAGTACCGTTCTTTTTTATTTCCTCTCACGGTCTCCCTTTTGATTTTGCCTTTTCCTCCAGAATGTTTCACGGGTCGAAACGAAAACAGAGCCTAATTTGGGGTTAGGCATGACACGTTCAGCTGTAATGAAACTTCACGTCCAGCTTATGTCCAGCTGTTTCCAACGTGTATTTCCACAGTATATATAGCGTTACAAATTCGCTTTTTTACTTTTTCCCAAGCACATGTTTTTTTTTTGCTGACGTCACATACAGTGTCCAGTCCCCTGGCACTTCTATACCTAACACGGGAGCAAAAGCCTTTTTCTCGGCTTGTAAAACAAAGCCGAAGGAGGCGTCTGTTCTCGTAGGCTATACGCAACAAGATCGAGATGTGATTTGAGTAATTTATCCAAATATTTTTCAACATCAGCTAGCGCTATAACCCAACCTTAGTGTCGTCAACCACAGAGCGCAAACTCTATCGTATTCAATCTTCGCGCCATTCATGACACGAATGCAGGATGACATCTTAATTACAGAAAGTTGCTATCGGTCACATGTAAGCTAAAGGCTGGAGCACCGTAAACCTGTATTTAAGTGAAGTAGCTAGCTGTATGTCAGCTACAACGCTGGACATTTGATTCAACATTAAAAAAAAAACAGTCTTTAATTGGGCATAACTAAGATATCTGCCTGACTAATTTTGTCTAATGCATTTAAAATCGTCTTTGTATTCAGTGGAGTTCTGTCAACCGCACGACAGCTGGACCGAGAAACGAATGACAAGTACTCTGTCCAAATCACTGCAAGAGATGGGAGGGGAAAGGCAAGTTACCGCAATTTTTTGTGTTTTTGCTGTTATTGAAGAAGAGCATTCTTAATTCAGTCAAACCGTCTACTATCATCTCATATAAGGAGGGTACATGTCGCAGATAACAAGAGTGCCCAGATTCCGGTTGGTAATTATAACCAGTTCAAAGAACTCTTCCCTTTTTCTGGTTCTCAAAATGCATTCGATGGTCATTTCTTGTAGTTTTTAGCC
>BLFK01000397.1:1221111-1223611 GCA_014634185.1 Astreopora myriophthalma | reverse complement strand
GGATATTAATGGGCGACTACAAAGGTATTCTTGAACTAGACTTGTTTAAATCAAGAGTTCATATGATAGATAGTTAGATAGGTTTATTGAAATGATTAAATCGCAGCCAAAGGCTGAATTGCATAACTATGTACAAAAAATATTTAAAAAGGCCTATATACAATTTAAAATTATGCTAGTGTAAATACGTAATGCTAAAATGGCACCGCTGGATTGTAACGGCTGCACAATGCAGGAATAAATGTCTTTTTAAAACGTTCAGTTTTAAAACCTAGCAGTCTTTAAAACCTGGCGTTCAGATATGTAATCTGAGCGAGACCGTTTTATGATATGTTAAGGCAAATTGCATAAATTTTTGCCAGTTCTTTACGGCCGAGAGGAAAAAGACGGCAAACAAAATCTTGTGCTGGCTGGCCTGTGACTACCTTGAAGGAAGTTTGTCTGCTAAAAGCCAATTTACCTGGGCCGAGTTGTTCGAAGCGGGGTTAGCTCTAACCCCGGGTTAAGTCCTATTAAAACTAATAGGTTGCCATGGTATTTATCCCGGATTAGCACTAATCCCGCTTCGAACAACTGGTTTTCTTGATTTTGTCTCATAAGTATGATTAATGGACGTGTGGGTTAATGTCGTGCCAGCAGACAGGTAGGAAAGCAGTTTGCAGTATTTCGAAGCCGTACCAAGCCGATGCAGGACTTTATTTTCTCGACAAAGATTCCCCTTGACTGAACGCAGCTGTGGAATTTTTAAAGTCAGCTATAAACGGGTATAAAACAATTTGGTAAACCTTTTCACCCTTAAATTAGTTGCGGTCATACTTAAGTCGACCCTCGTAGTGCGGCAGAAATAGTTCTCAACACAGCTTGGTTCTACATGGCTGCCGGGATCGAACTCAGTGTTCAGTTGTAGCTGGTCTCCGTAAGTCGATTCCAATAGAACAAGCTGACTAGCAGCCAATGTGCCTCGCACAAAGTGCCCAGCAACTCGCGGAGGTCTGCCCCTTATCGTACTTGAAATCAATGGGAGATGCCAGAAAGCACCATGCATGTTTCGTAATTAATCTTTCGACGTATCATTTACTGAGGACCTCAGAATGCATCCTTTCTTATCCAAGGGCCACTCCGATAGTGGTCATGGTCCACGCCTCTGAGCTCTTTGGGTCTTTGATCTCCTTCTCTGTACAGCTGTTCAGGAACCAAGTTACCGGGTACCTCAAATCGTCTTTCACAGCCAGCGCGGTAAAGGATGACATTACATGTGGGCTGAGTTGTTGCTTTTCTATTCTTCTCCGACAGGTTTTTCTCCGGGTTGTCCTGTTTTACCCGGTCCTAAAAAAGGAATTACAATTCCAAATTTAACGTCGATCTGAAGAATGTTCCCAATTAGTTGAGGACACTCGGAGGGCCATAAGTCTATCACTTATTTAAGAATTGGCAAGTGTAATCCTCTTTAAGAAAAGTCGACTTGTCTTATTTCTTATCCCCATAATCGGGGCCCCATAATTGGACCTCGTACAGGTTATAAATAAATCGACAAATAAATAAATAAATAAATCGATAGATGAGTAAACGAAAACAAATAAACAAAGAAACGAACGAATCAATAATTAAATAAATAAATGAATAAATAAATAAATAAATAAATAAGTAAAATCATTGTTTAATGAAAATCTGGCCAAATTTTCCATATCCACCTAGCAAACTGTACCGTAAAAATTGCCTTATAAAATTTGTGTACGAGGCTGAAGACAAGTGAGTTATTGTCGTATGGTTTGATCTCAGCTTTGACTTCTAAGAGGGAATGTTCACTAAGACCAACCGGGAGATGGAACGTGATGAAAATATCTTCATTGTTCAAATTTCATCCACCGATAGCCTATCATAGTGTAAGAAATGTAGTGCGATTTATTTCTTGAAATACTAATCCCCATTCCTAAAAATAACGAAATTCCGTCAGGACACGCCGCGATGGGAAAACCCCGTAATTTTGCGGTGAAATACCTACTGGTTTACATCACTCCAAAGCACAAATTTGACATATCAGAAATCTCTGTCAAATGTTGTTAAGTCTGATGTGAGACTAAATAGTAACTTGTGGGTTAAAAGCTGAGGCCACGGGAAGCCATAAGAGTCGTCAAAATTTTGCTTGGTCAAAATTGCTGACTTCGCAGATTTTTTCAGGAGTTAACATTCAGTCCCGGTAAAATAAGAAATTTACATTTAGTTAATATATAGAAACGTTGTTCTTATTGCGGATATTAAAATCAATGCCAGGCTATTTATCAGCGCCGAAGTGTCACACTCAAGATCGCCATTATTACAACAATTATCCGCCAAGAGCACGAAAGCCAACAGAGGGAATGTTAAGGCTGCTCTTCAATTTTCCAGTATATAGCTCACTTTGAATTGCTCGATCAAATAGCACTACTTGACTAAAATACCCTTTCTTTATTAAGCTGCATTAAAATCCACCGGTGATTATTGTCGGGGGGGGGGGGGGGGG
>BLFK01000397.1:1205877-1220937 GCA_014634185.1 Astreopora myriophthalma | reverse complement strand
CCCCCCCCCCCCCCACCCCGAGAATATTGTCGTGGAAGGCACTGGGCTGCTAATCAGTAATTTTGTGTGTTTGCAGTGAAGCAGAACAATAACTTAGAATTCTTTACTACTTTATTTCAGGAACTGTGTTTAGATCCATTTTTCTTAAAATACTTATTCTGTTTAGAAAGAAAAAGACATTAACTGTGCCTTAATGACTATTTGAAATGAAAATAACCGATTGCTGGATTTCCCCTCGCGTCCCCAAATCGAAATGTCACGGAGCGATCTGCATGACATAATTTACCCTGTGAATACACTTAAGCGTATTACACTTTATTAGTCTCTTAATATTTTCTTCTCTATATTTCTCTCTATTTCTCCTTCTTTACTAATACTCTTTAAGAGGAAATGTTTACTAACCTTTACTTATGGATGGTACATGAAAAATAATAATAATAAAAAAAAAATAAAATAAAAAGTATATATATCGATTTCCTCCATATTAAAACTGGGTACAGATTCCCTTCGGTAGCCCTGGATACCAGCTGATGATGTTTTTGTTTGCTTAAAATATAATTTTAGTTATAAGTGTAGTGGTTTCTTTATCTTGTGGAGGAGACGTTTCGGACCACAATCTGAAGTTGAGTTTGTATTAATTAAATACTTTAATTTGGCACAGGAAAAATAGAAAATAACATTTAAAAACCCGAACAATAATTACGCTGTATTGCATTCAGTCTATAGCATTTCCTTTGAGGTGAAAAGCATAATTGTACTTATATATACATAATTAAGTAAAGAGGATTAATTGGTATTTGAGGTTCTAGCCGAGACTAGACCCAGCGAGAGCATAAAAGGTTTCCATTTCTTTGTATTACTTGGTGTCTTATTTTCTAGCCGATGCATATGTTTCAAGAAAAACAAAAAAAATTATTTTGAGTTAGACACCCTTCTTTCGAACGGCATAACCAGATGTAGTGTTCGGCCATTATTTACAGCAAACGTTTACTTGCAGTTTAAAGTTGGAGTAAGTCCAGCTCAAGGCCAAAAGAGGATTCCATACCTAGCGAGTGCTCATTTGAGACAATGTGAAGTGCTTGCAACCATGTCGAGAAGTTTTTCCGAAACTTCTTGCTTTTCTGCATTCCCAGAATAGATTTATCAAGTTTTTTATCCCGGGAAAAGGTACATGTTGCATTCTCTCTAATTCCTATTTTTTGCAAAAACAAAGCAAAACAAAACAAAACAAAAAATCTACTATTGCTCGCTAGCCCTCTATGTAGAAATCTGAAAATGACATCAATTAATTTTTTAACTAGTTTTGTACGTGGCAGACAGTTGAAAGGCTTTTCTCCAATTAAGATATATACTGGCTGTGGACCCGATATCTTTCTGCCACATCTCTTGACATAGTTATTCCGCCTAGTTAGTCATTAGAGAATTATAGAGAATTCTCGATGGCGTTTTCGGCTCTTAAAGAAAGGTATTTAAAAGGTTTTCATACTTCGATTGAGAACTTGAAACTTGTTGTTGCAAAAGTTTCACTATTAACAGAGATTATTCCAAAGGGAGTTAGCGCAGTGGCTTAATTGCTATTTATTTTTGAAGCCCACGAGGGAGAGAAAGTTATAATAACCATCCATTAAATGCTTTACTAGTGTTATACCCTTGGAAAGCCAATCTTTACATATAATACTGGTGTATTGTTTATCCTTATTAATGAATTTTGCCATAGAAAAATTTGCGATAGAAAATACTCTCTAGACACGATTTCCTCCTCAGAAAGCCTCAGACCATATTTCGATGGCTTCTTTAACAAATGGATCATCTCTTTTTAGTTTTCGATATTTTTTTGGGTCGAGGTTCCGTTTAGAAATGCTCTTTACTCCGTATCTTCCAAGTTCTACCTTAAAAAAGACGGCTGAGTTTGTATTAGCATGTCATGGCATGACATGTCCACATGCACACTGTGGACCATTTGTCCATTAGCCCATCGCTCGTCTTTGGAAAGTGGCAGTCGTAGAGGGTGTCATCGATGCCGAATGTTGCTAGAGGGAAAGCGGAAAAGGGGACCCTGGTTTCGGTAAAGCTATATTACGAAAAACCGGCGTCTTTATTCCAGTGGGTTCTGGTTCAGGTACACCCGAACTAATGAGCCAAAAAAAAAAAAAAAATTCGTTTGCGGTTATCAAAGTACGACAAGTGAAGTAACTGTATTACGACAACGAAGACGACGATGATGACGATAATAGCGGCCTAGCTTTCACGAGGCTCCTGTAGCTTAGTAGAAGATCGAGTATCCGAACTTGCAGTCGGAAGGTTATAGGTCAGATTCGAACACTCGGATTTTTTCCGAGTATGCCGGAGTCACCATCGAGAAATACAACTCTTTAAAACCGATATTAATGCTCTCAACCCATGACAGTAGTCAGGACAACGGCAGCTTTTGGGATAAAAGGGGTAGGGGGATGAGGTACTCCATTGCAGCATAGATTGTATACAGGTCATGCTAAGCTAGCTTGGGAATGGGCCCCACTAAGGGCCAAAATGCCCTACGAGGAGGGCCCTAGCTGTCAGGTCCTCCCCAGAGGGCCAATCTCCCCAGAGCGAGGACCGCACAGGACTCTCTCTTGGAGGCCAAAATCCCCAATGAGCAAGGTCCTAGTTCCCCCCCCCCCACATGGGGCCACAATCCCCTCTGAGCGAGGTCCTTGTCCTATCCAAGCTTGTGCCCGTGGTAACATAGTAACCAATTAGGGACGGTGCAGAATATAGTAAGTGAGGCTGTGAGTCCATGGAGTAAAGTGTGACTTGTATAGGGAGCACTTCATCCCCCAACCGTGTTTAATAAAATTTATTAAAATGCAGTAACTACCTTATGAGGCATAGCAAAATCAGGAACACAACATGGTATGGAAAAAAATTTGAGCAAACTTAAGATGAGCCCACACATGAAGGCAAATCCTTGTCTGTAGAAACAGTCAAGTTTTCACTGCCCTGGCCTTGAATAATATTAATTATAGTAATAATAATAATAATTGTTGCTTTCAATATATATTTCACATTACTTACATTAAAGAAATAAAAATTACTTATTACAATAAAAGCTATATTAAAAACGTGTAGTATTAATAAAAATGTATTTACAAGTAAAAAGGTGTCGGCAAGACATAGTAATAAAAACAATTATCATAATAATAATAATAATAATAATAATTCCCAAGTCAAACATCTTAATTTATCCCTTTCATACCAATTAGTCTCTTTTCTTAGCTTAAATAGTTTGATGTGTGTTTTTATTCTGTTCTCGCCTTCATCCTTAATTATTCATATTAATGTCTCACTATATGACACTATTTATTGCACAACTTCATTTTATTCTGTACAACTGACGATGGATGATGTTTCATCCGAAACATGTCTTGATTAAATAATATGAACTTCAAAAACATCGTTTGGTTTATTAAAGCCATATCTTACTTCGTGCTGCTACGAAGCCTTGGTAATAATAATAATAATAATAATAATAATAATAATACGACGCATTATACATAAGTCTCAATGGTGCTACATAAGAAGATTAAAAATAATAGCAAGAATAAGATTAAAAATTTACTATAGGTTGAATGCGTTTTTAAAAAGGTGTGTCTTGAGCCTGATTTTAAAGGAATCTAAGCTCTCAGAATATCTTATAAAATCAGGAAGTTTGTTCCAAAGCCTGGGGGATACAAACGCAAAGGATCTGTCGCCATAGGTGGAGGTTCTAGATCTTGGGACAGACAGATTGATGGACCTTGAGTAACGGAGGGTGCGGACAGGTTTATAGAATGTTAACAGATTTGCCAAGTAATCAGGGGCCAGACCATGAAGTGCTTTATAGGTATAGAGCAGAAGCTTGAAGGTAACACGTTGTTCTATAGGGAGCCAGTGCAGATTGATAAGGATTGGAGTAATAGGTTCAGATTTTTTTGTTCACGTAATAAGTCGGGCAGCAGAGTTTTGTAGTCTTTGAAGTTTCTGTATTTCAGAGGAGGGCAAGCCGTAAAACAAACCAATGCAGTAATGCAGTTTAGAGGAAATAAAGGCATGAACGACCCTTTCGGTGTCTTTCTGAGATATAAATTTCCTGATTTTACTGAGTTTGATTTTACTGAGATACGAGCCAGAGCGACATATGTTATTGATGTGGGTACGAAGAGTGAGGGTAGAGTCTAAAGTGATGACAAGATCTCTCACTTCATTTACTGGTTCGATAATAGCAGTGCCGACTCTGAGGTGTGAGATACTGTCACTGGGCATATAGCGAGAGTAGAAGTGAATGACTTCAGTTTTAGTTGGGTTGCATTTAAGTCCGTTCTGAGTGTTCCAACATAGAACATCATCAATGCAAAGTTCAAGCTGATCTAGGGCAGCACGATGATTACTCCGTTTAATTATGATATAGAGCTGAGAATCATCAGCATACATCATCGCATCTATGCCATGAGCTCTTATCACATCTTCCAGAGAACCATAATACAATGAAAACAATAAGGGCCCAAGTACAGAACCATGGGGAACGCCGAAAGAGTTACATTTTAGATCGGAGTAAGTTCCATTAACTACAACACGTTGGGGTGGATCCTGAAGATACGACTTTAGCCATTCAAGGGCAAGGCCAGAAATCCCATATTTATTCTTCAATCGGTTGATTAGTATTTTGTGGTCGATGGTGTCAAAAGCCGCTGATAAGTCCAAGAGGACCAGGACGCATTCATGTTGATTGTCAATGGCAGTATTGATGACATTAAACACTTTAAGTAGTGCTGACTCAGTGCTGTGATTTTTTCGATATGCTGATTGCATAAAGCTGATGATCGGTTAGGTGATTGTCCAATTGAACGGCAGCAATTCTTTCCAGCGTTTTTGAAAGAAATGACAAGTTGGAAATTGGCCGGAAGTTGTTGTTGTCTTCCGGGTCCAAAGCTGGTTTCTTTAAAAGCGGATAAACTTTGATGGAAAATGTCCTTGTTCCAAGGATGAATTGATGATTTTCGTTATAGTTGGTAGTAGTTGATTGATGCAGCCTTTTAAAATCCAGGTTGGGACGGGATCGAGTTGACAAGATGTTGTTTTTGATGGCATAATAAAACGTTTTATCTCGCTTGACGACACAGGCTGAAAGCATGACAGTGGAGGCGCGGGACAAGTTTCATGATCTTCAATGGTTGATGTTGATAACGAACTAGCAGATAATTCACGTCGAATGCCGGCGATTTTCATCTGAAAATGTTCACTAAATCTCTCAGCAAGTTCTTTGCTTGATTCGTGTTTGGGCAAGAATGGAGCCTTTTTTACATTAAGAAATTTGTCAACAAACTTGAATAGCTGATCGTGACTTGCATCCTCAACTTTCTTCCTGAAATACCGGTATTCAGTTTTAGTGGCTTCAATGCGTTTGGTGTATTCTTTTGTCAGGTTGTTCTTTACATATTTTCTCTCGAGTCGCTTTTTCTCCCGTTTAAGTTTAAAGCCAGAGACGTTAAGGAAATTGAACATACAATTGTACGAACACGTGAACCAGCCCTGGTGGCTCTAAGGAATAACATAAGGAGCTAGTACGCTCATGTATAACATGAGCATACTATAACATGACAGACAGGGTAACATGTCTTGTGAGGCATACCAAATCAATAAGATAACATGATACGGAAATAACTTGAGAAAAATTGACATGAGCCCACCCACAGCGGCAAGTCAAGGTCTGCAGAAACAGTCAAAAGCCAAAATTGGCAGTCTCCAAGTCTTCACAGCCCTGGCCTTGAAAGCCAGACATTGAACGTAGAATTGTACGGACATGTGGACCAGCCCCGGTGGACCTAAAGAATAAGATAAGGAGCCAGTACACTCGTGTATAACATGAGGCATACTATCCCACCGATTAAGAAAAAAACTTAATCAACGGAGTGCTTCCTGCGCGTGCGCAGATAAATTTTCGTACCACATGTATGGCATCGGTAGAACGGTCTCTTATAAATACTAGCTTCGGCAAAGTAGCTGCCGAGGTCCGGACGGTTGAGGGTTACCGTTAATTAATCCTGTGCTTAACCTCTTCCATCAACTTGACTTCTCGTTTTATACTTTTGGTTTATGTGAGAATTGTTCTGTTTCTCTTTCTCTCTATCTCCCTCTTTGTTTTCATAGACTGACGCAGATGAAAGTACTCTAAACTAGTGTTTTAAAGGCACATGTAAAGGTGTCAGAGTCCCACTGTTCTCCAGTACAGTACGGAAGTAATTGTGGCAAAGTTTATGACTGATCTTGGTTTTACAGTGTAATTAACCTTTTCTACAATTTTACTCCACTTGCTTGCTTTGTATGATTTGATGTTGATCTCTTTCGTTTAATGACGTTTTATGTACTGAGTCATGTTCACGGTCGAATCCGTGTGTCGACTGGCTGTTGTTGGTGCTGCAGTACTTATGGATGGTATGTGACCGTTTGGTTTACTGGAGTAGTTTTGTGAAGCCAACGCAATTGCGAAGTCAAGCCTTTTTTTTTTCTGTTTCCTTCCGTCTGAATGAAAGTTTTGGTGAGAAATTTGCATACTTACCGATGCGTGACATAGACCATCTGTTAGCAGCGTTATTTATTGAAAATGTGAATAGTAATTAGATATATGGTTGTTAGGTTGTTGTTAAACAGTGAAATGTTTCGTGCAACTTGAATCGCAATGCTGCTCCGAACCGCAATGATGCTTCACAGACGAAGCTGAATCGGTGCTTGCAGTGATGAGTTTAGACTCGTGCAGCCGGTGCAGATGACGATCGTTGTTCCTTCTCTGTTCCCGGTGCATACGGTTTTAATGAGCAGATCTTGAATCTTGTATCTACTACCTTTTCTTTTTTCTCGATAAAGCCATAGATGTGGTAGCCGGAGAACTGGTTTGACCAAATAGCGCTTCTCTGTCGCGGCCCTCTGTCAATCACTGCTTAAAGAGGACCCCGACAAGCTGCAGTCTCTTCCTTATATTTTCCGTCAGATATTATCCATAGGTTTGACTGTGGCTTTTGAAGGAATTCGGTGAGTCAATATTTCTGATTGTGAGCTAAGAATATTTCTGGTGTGAGCCAAGATTTTCTAAGTGTGGAAAGCTTAGCAATTTTATAGTATACCCAAGTTAGGATATTTGGTCATCTAGAAAATCAAAGTAATATTTGGAATCACTCGACATTCCTAAATTAGGATCTAATACTTTCAAGATGTTTGAAAGAACCTTTCGGTAGAATTTCTATGAAGATTTTCAACTGCCGGGCATTTAGTCATTTTCAGTCTATTTCAATATCGCTTTGGCTGTATGCCCGACCGATATTTTTCTGGGATAATTACAGCGGTCAGAGTGGAACTTATTATAGCGTTACGAAGCTACGTCGCGCATGTTGACCCTTTGTAGATGTGGTTTGCTTTAGTAGCGATTGAAAAGATAAACGTAATACGCGCAGTTGGACGAAGTTGCGGAAAAAAGTGACTGATTTAAGTGAAAAGGGATGAAGCAAGAAATCGTTCGATTGGATTGAAAAAAAGAAAACAAACAAAACAAAAAACCGTTATCGGGGGTACTTTCTGTGCATGCGCAACTCGAGTTTTATACCATATGTGTGATATTGATAGAACTGTCTTTTATAAATAAGTAGTGTTTACCACTACACTGTCGAGGTCCGGACGGGACGAGGGTTACCAATCGAATTTGCCACCCCCTCTCCCACCTACTTGACCTCTTTTTTATCTTCGTACTGTGTAGTAGTTTGCTTTGGGTGTAAATTTGCTCAACATTTTATTTCATTTATTCTCTTGTTATTAATTGAGAAGCATTAATGCTTCACAAAGCGTTACAAGCCAGAGTCGTTGTTGAGTCAGGAACCCGCGATATCGCAAGTGCTCAAGTTATGTATACTGCCTTAGGCTTTACATCTGCCATGTTACATCGGAATTGCATTTTGTTTATTCTACTCCGGATAGCAGAATAAATGGAAAATACAGAGTAGGTTTTCTCGGAAAAATTTGGCGCGCAGATCGTGCGCGGCCGCCGTCGAAATGTCAGTCTTGAGACTATTTCAGACTATTGCACCATTTCAAGCGTTAGTTATCAGGCCCCAGTGGGTGGTTCGAAAGGTGGACAACGCTATGCAATCCATCGGATAGCGCTATCCACCCTTCGAACAACTGGGGCCAGGTCACCTCCGCATTACTGAGCGGAATGCAACCTTTTTCGCAAGCTGAAGACGAGGTTCGAGGAAGAGCATGTACGTGACATGCAATCGCTGATGCTTTGTATTTTAGGGAAATGTATTTTGACTTTTCTTACGAAACTTAAAGCGAGGGTGATACCAGACGGATATTTCATTTAACATTAGAGGAATGGACTGAAATGGTAAGCAAATTAAATGCGAAGAAGAGAGGACATTTAGCTTAAGTCTTGCCAAAGAACAGTACTAAACAGCATCCTTTGATCGGGCCTAGCACTGTGACCTGGCTGAGGTTGCGTGACATAATTGGTCTTTATTTTGACCGGGATTTACAAAATAAATACAAGAACAGTGTGCCAAAGTATTTTGGCCCAATCATAGAGGATGATTGCTGATTACATTCGTTCATTTGACGGTGTTGACCTCTGTACAAAACTAGTTTATGAGCACCAACATTAGGGCAATGCAGCAGTAACTCAGAACAAGTAAGCCTTAATTCTACAATTGTTTAAAATTCAGAGCAGAGAATCAACAATACAACAACAACAGCAGCAAACACACTACCACCACCACCACCACCACCATCATCAAAAACAACAAAACTAGATAATGCTAGATACTAAACTTAAAATATTTATTCTGCCAGTTAAGCCACTTTTTGTAGTATGAAAATAATGATGAAAGTGTCCAAAAAAGATTGCATTACCAGGCACAACAATGTTGATGTGTACATACATCAGAAAGTATGTGAGCACTACGATATTCAAACTGAAAAAAGGAAGACAATCAAGGATAAGGATGATGATATGATCTTGGGGGCATGCCCATTAATGCAGACAGCACCATACCACATAACCAACCAGATATTGTAATCAAGGGCCTCAAGAAGAATGAATGCCTTCTAATTGATATTGTAACCAAAAATTGCCTTACCTAGAACTGCACATTGGCAACGAAAAATGCTGAGGCACTGCCTATCACCTGAAAGCTGCCCTTGTCCTTACTTATAGTTGAGGGTGGAATAAATGCAGAAGAATTACGGAAACATTGGATAACGATGATAATGGTAAGAACTGCACATTGGCTATGAAAAATGCTGAGGTGCTGTCTATCACCTGAAAGCTGCCCTTGTCCTTACTTATAGTTGAGGGTGGAATAAATGCAGAAGAATTACGGAAACATTGGATAATGATGATAATAGTAAGAACTGCACATTGGCTACGAAAAATGCTGAGGTGCTGTCTATCACCTGAAAGCTGCCCTTGTCCTTACTTATAGTTGAGGGTGGAATAAATGCAGAAGAATTAAGGAAGCATTGGATAATGATGATAATAGTATTTAATAAAAATGAAAATAATAGTGACGATAACAATAATAGTAAGTAATTTACAAATCATAATTATAAAATAATAATAATAAATGATAATAATACTGATAATAATGATAATGATAATAATGATAATAATGATAATAATAATTTTAAATGAAGGACTCTGGGCAAAAATGTAAAAAACCATCCTAAGGAAATTTGAGTGCGATTTGTTATTTTGCAATGGTCCCTAAGGAGTAGCAGTATATTTGATATGGCAGCCTGGCCTATGTAAGTTGTGGTGTGTGATACCTTAATCAACTCTAGTCAACTGTTATTTTTGTGATTTCATGGCCTCATACAGTTCTGAACTTTTTATATTGGTATTTCTTAGACTTCTTTCTATCATAGCTTTGATTTCATCCAGGGTGCATGGCATTGACTGATGTTGCAGCACATGTTCAGTGGCTCCCTTCTATTTTGAACATAAAGAAAGAAAGGGGTGCTGTTTGAGATAGCAGGGATTTAAAATAGTGAGGTTAAATTTTAGCAGATGCCCAGTCAGTATTCAAGATAATGGAGTGTTTGAGATATCTGAGTTGGAGAATAATAAGATGCTACAGTACGCACACTGGCTGCTTTTTTCTTTAAAAAACAAAATAAATTTTCTATATTATAAGATTTGTGCCTCACTAGATGTGATTTTTCATCTCTTTGGATATGTGGAACATTTTTTGTTTCTCAGTACTTACGCTTTGAAAACAGTAGTCTTATATATTCTTAAGTTTTGACAGATTTGTTGCCCATTTAGAGTTAGAACGGTTTGCCACATAGTCTAATTGTTCAATGCATCTCTCTTCTCACTGAATTTCAGATACTTGCATCAGTAATCCAATTCTATGTCCTCAAGGTCTAACCGTGGCTTTTTGGCTCAAGTATTTTTCTGGGAGATACATCATTTCTTCTGGTGGAAAATCAAGTTTTGCCACAGGATTTGATTTCTATCGGGAAACAGCTGATGGTAAATTCAGTCTGATCCTAGAGACATCCACTCATCATTGGAGTTTGGAACTCAGTGACATACCAAAGGTAAGTTAAGGTTCACACAGCAACCAGGTGGACAATCCGACAAAGTTTCATGCTACTCTGGTTTGAGGAGTTAAGCATCAAACTATTTCTGATATATCAAAGGTTTGTTGCATGGTCTTTTTGCTGATGAGACCTTTGATAAGAGAGAATGCACAGCTAAGCGTGTAAAAATGTTAGAGCAAGTGTTAGTAGAGCATTTGTATATATTGAATGATTGAACCAGCCATTTGATTTTAAAGCCAATCCCTCACATGTTTCTTTACCACGTGATGCTATTATAGGGTGATGCATGGTTAAGTATGCTGTCACTTTTTTCGTTGCCACAGGATACTGTGTGACACTTCCGAGCAGGCTCGTTACCAGGTCTCTCTTCTTCCCGTCCCCTGGAGCGAGATCAACGCTTCAGGGGACGGGCGGAAGAGACAGCCTGGGAACAAGGTTGGCCTGCGTGCAAGCAGGCGTAGCGGCGAGGAGCCCCTTTGTCACCGTGCCTCTCGCTCTCGAGTTTCCATGCCCGTGGCGTGCTCCTCGCGTGTGATTTTCTTGCAGGCTAACTACATCATATAACTGTATACACCTCTCTACTCTCGCAGGTATGGTTTTACGCCTCTTTTGCATGGGACCCATCATTGGGGTTATTTTATTTCCAGGACGGAAATTTGATAGCATCAACCCACATAGCGGAGAATATAACACGGCCAAGCGACATTTTCACAACAATGACTGTCGGAAAACCGAACAATGTGGACGTCGGCATCCTTGATTATTACAGTAAAATACTAATCAGTGATATTCTCATCTGGCGCACGCGTCTTACTGACGATGAGGTGTTGCATTCCTACGAGATATCACGTGAGTAAAGTTAGCATTGTCTTTCCAGCTTTGGGTTTAAGGCTAAAACGGTTTAACTCGAAACGCTTCCCTTGCGCAATGGTGAAAAGGCTATTGCGTAGACTGAAGTACTGGCGCGAAGCCTGAAGTGCTGGTGTTTTTAGCGCGCGCGTTCTCCGTATCACCACTATCGTGGCTTTAGGGAGATAGGAAATACTGAGGAGAGTACAGAAGTCCCTCCCCTCTCTTGAGACTCGGCAAGCTGACATCCAAAATGGTGGCCTATCGAAAGATGTCTACATTAGGAAGCCTTTCGGCCCTCTCATCCCCCCCCCCCCCCCCCCCCGGGGTNNCCCCCCCCCCCCCCCCCCCAACGGCTGGTGTCAGTGTAGGCTGAAAGCAGCGCCTTTCAATAGCGTGTGAACTCCGGTTTTTGAAATTTATTTTTTTGATCTTTTAAATGCCGTCGATTCAACTGTACCTCGTCAGTAGGGTCAGAGAGCCACATCACTCGATGCGATTGGCGGGTTTCAGTCTACTCTCTCGGTTTCTGTGTTCAACAGTCCTCCAACTGTGGCGGTGAATATAATTAAGGATAGTTAAAAACAATCCGGCAAAAACCAACAACAAGAACAGAAAAAGCGAGTGTTCGATGACGTGATCAGCATTCAAATTACTAAAACACTAAAACGCATAACTGCCGTTTCTTTGCTTTCCCTTAAATATGGCCATAGCCGCCGCGACATTAATGCGAACACATTTGGAATACTGGATTTTGAAGTCTGGAGTTCGCATGTTATTGAAACGAGCAGTAAAGAGAATTCGGTGGTTGATGTATGAAATCGTTGTGATTACTGGCCATCTCTCTTGGATCGGTACGCAGCTATTGCAACGGCTCCTTGGATTGGCCAAGAAACAATGGCCCAAAGAAACGGACAACAGAAACAATAGACCCTAACGGAAAGCACAACAAAGCTGCGTCCTAAACTGATCCAATGAAATTATAGACTGTGAAGAGCTGCGTTTAGAAAGCTTGCTAACAGATGAACTTTTGAATTGTCCGAAGACCGATTCAGTGGAATGAAAAGTCACTCACGGACTTTTTAACCGCTTCAACTTTCTGCGACATGTCACGTGTTTTGTTCGTAAGAGAAAGTGTGAATAAACGGCAAGCAAGTTGACTTGTTTGATATCCACTGGGTGGACAAGGTAAAATTGCCACCATAAGAGATTCGGGATCTGCCACGATAGAGTTATTTTTAACCTCTTGATTTATTTCTCGTCTCGTAAGGAGCTTAGCGTTAGGATTGCGCTACGCAACAAAGTTGTACCGTCTATAATGACCTACTTCAAACCCCGAACATTGACTTTGCAGGACATATTACTGGCCGTGAGATGCCAAGCTCTCCCCAGTACGTTGGAAAATTTGCGATATCTAACGATGGTGTTATAACGGCTATTGGGGAACTGGATCGAGAGACAAAGCAAAACTACACTATAGATGTGCGAGCAAGCGATCTAGATCCATTTTACCCGCGCTGCAACACAACTATCGTGGAGATAGAAATCATTGATTCGAACGATAACTCACCAGTGTTCAGGAATACCAGCTACGTAGCAGATCTCACTGAACATTCGAGCTCGGGGTCTCTCGCTTTGAGGGTAAGAGAATTGTACGTGAAGTCGAACGTTCTCAGTCAATGCAGGACTGTTATGTTTGTTTCTGCTATGGGTATATGCAATATGATACAGTAATAGGCCATTCCCGAGTTCACTTTCAACAAGTCCGAGTACAAACTTTGTGCGTTGGTGATTAGCTTTCTTACACTTCATTCAAGAAAAGTAACTTTCAAAGGAGATGCTTTTCCGACTTGGACTCGCTTTGACAACGATGTTGAGGTGAACTTGGAAGTGGCCAATTGAAGTTTTATTAAAAACGGGATAGTCGGAGTTGCGCCTCAGGAGTTAATGGAACCGAAACCAATTGTGGACTTGCATGCATGTCGGACATCCTACTCGTGAACAGTTACCGTAACTGCATTCAGATATTGTTGAAGGATCGACCATTTATACTCTTTCCTTCTGGAATTGATTTGTTAGACGGAAGATAAGGCTTCATTGACCAAAAACAAAATAAAACAATAAAATAGAGAACGCGTTACAATTCTACGAAAATATTATAGCCACCTTAGCTGTGCTATGTATAAGGTTCTTGTTCAGCAGCGGGAAATATTAGGGTTCAACGTTACACCCTTGTACTTTGCCCACAGTGATAACAGGCCATTTCCTATTTCGGGTCAGCCTCTTTTTCAAAGCGAGTCTGGGAGCGAAAGTCTTGTAATGTTAATATGTTTTACTTTGCATATGAATAAGAACTTATTTTCATACGAAAGACTTCGCACTTAGACTCACCTTGAAAAACAGGCTGAAGTGAATTTGGAGATGCGTTATTTGCTTGCTGTTACCCGCCCGTGGACGTATGGCAGGGAACGATTTCCTCACTACGTGATCATACTATCATGAAGCGGGAAAAACTACAGCTACTTTACAAAAATCGTTTGATTTGTTAGCCTCACTGACCTGAATCAACTATTGTGTTTTTAGGTTGAGGCTGTTGATGCAGACCTGGGCACGAACAGCTTAATTTCGTACAGTATAGTGAGTGGAAACGTTCGAAATGCCTTCACCATAGATAGCAGCACCGGAGAAATCAAAGTCACTGTGGACATCGACCGCGAGAATATTCAGCAGTTCGTTCTCGGAGTTCAGGCCAAGGACGGTGAGCAAGCAATACATTGCAGATAGAGCGGTTTTCGGCTCTTACTTCGTGTAGCAGAAACAATTTTTCCTAGCCAAAACACAATGGGCCAATTACTTAGACAGAATTTAGCCGGCGATTAACAAAGCTGCGTGCCAAGTCATTTTCGTTTTGGCCAATCATATTGTCGAAAACAGTGTCTAAAAAGGCAAGGACAGAGACGAAAATTAAGCATTTTTACAGTTCTGTGCTCAGGCCTTTGAATAAAAGCGAGGCTGGAGGTGACCTTGTTTTGATACAAACCTTACTGTTTTTCTTATGTAAATAGAACTAGTCAGCATAAGAACAGCATCATTTACGTAAGAAAAGAAGTGAGGTTTGTATCAAAACAAGGTAAACTCCAGCCTCACTTTTATTCAAACACCCAGTAACTGAGCACAACACTGAGCTGTAAAATGGTCTATGGGCTTTATTCACGCGCGGCCATTTTGAGTCCTGAGCTAGGGACTGAAAACCTTTGTTTTGTTCCCCGGAACTCGTTCTCAAACTCATCAACTCGAGGCTCGGTGTACGAGTTCTATTGTTCCTAACCAACGTGGCCGTTGCGTGAATAAAACCCATTCACTTCTAGG
Organism: Astreopora myriophthalma; assembly: GCA_014634185.1. NCBI lineage: Eukaryota > Metazoa > Cnidaria > Anthozoa > Scleractinia > Acroporidae > Astreopora > Astreopora myriophthalma. Next base: position 1,206,111 of record BLFK01000397.1, on the reverse strand, counting down.
AAGGTGCGGAGGTATCATCGTTTTTGTAAGCCGCCGTCTAAGTTAAACTTCGTTTAAATAACCGGCCCATTGACTCACAAACAGTGGTAACGTTACTCTAGTGTGTCCGGTACCCAAACTAGGAGCCCGGTTTTTCATCGTTCGCACGTGCCTTGAATAGTCCTTGGAAAGTCCTTAAAATTTGAAACATTTTTGTATATCCTTGAAAAGTTCTTGAATTCTCCCCCCCCCCCC
>BLFK01000397.1:1193927-1196903 GCA_014634185.1 Astreopora myriophthalma | reverse complement strand
GGGGGGGGGGGGGGGGTCTTTATTTCTTAAACCAGCTGGACTTATTGACGTGCTTTAATTACTTCGTTTTGTGTGTTTGGCTCAAGGGACAAATCGTGGTACATAGGCCATTGGACAGGGAGCTTGTGCCAAATTATACGCTCCGCGTCACAGCGACAGATAATGGTAATCCTCCACGATTTGGCGAAACATCGGTAAGATGAATGTCTATTTGAGCCGCAATTAACCCACTCTAAGCAATGATAAGGCATTCTATTGATATTAATTCACCCTAATGCTTCAGTACGCGACGCAGTGGTAAGCTCGAAAGCTATACTCCTCTGACCACAGCCCACACGTCCCACCGAAGCCATGTAGTATTGTTTCTTTCTCTTTTGATTACTCAAGAACGGGTAATCTATTAATCTGTATTAATATCAAGTATTGTGAATTAAATAACGTCAGCTGAATTGATATCGTTCGAAGAGTGTTTGAGTCTTTCGCTTTGGCGTAATTTTGAAACGTGGCCATCTTCGTGGTTGGGTCCTAGTTTTCATTACATCTCTGAGTTTGGAGTTATATCACTGTCTTCTTTTTTCAAGTTCGAATTATCTTTGTCCTTTTCATCCTTTTCTTCCTTGCCTTTTATTGCCCTCTTAGAGTTTCCCTTCGCTCTCCAATACCTGCCCCTGGGTCTCCGAGGATGATCCCCTTAATGTATTTCTTTGGCTAGCGCTAGCTTAATAGTGCCTGTATTGAAGGTATCCAGTCAAATTGAAGTTCTAGGATGTGGTCCTGCTTTTCTGTCTGAGTGTTAATATCATTTGACAAACTGCTCGCATTTTGCGGCCTCACGAGTGTTATTGGCAGTTACGGAATAAACAACGTTAACTCACTGCTCTCTTTCTTAGGTCACTATCTTATTGAAGGACGTCAATGACCGCACTCCAGTATTTCAGTTCCGTGATTATCAAAGTGAAGTATCGGAGGACAGTCCTGTTGGCACAACTGTGACAACACTTTTGGCAACTGATATGGACAGTGCAGAGAATACAGAGGTAAGAGCTGATCGGATTTTCTTGGAGAAGAGGCTAGAGATAGCCTTTACTTGTGCCGATTCACGTCATACAAAGGTTAATAGTTAGATTAAGCACCGCGAAAACGTCGAACGCTGAACGTCGGCTAGCCGTTTGTCGTTTGCCGTTCCGTTCGCGATGTTCGTCTGTTTAAGCTTCCTGACGACACGTAATGCAAATGTTCTCGGTCGCCATTCACTGCGACTAGAAAAAATGGGTACGGAGAAGTTATGTATTTTCCTCTTGAATTTGAAACTCTTTTAGCTTTATAAGCAGTTCATGTAGAAGTAGGATGATAAACGAAGCTTAGCTATAAAAGCAAGTGATCAAAATGGAGAAATAGTCGGTAAAAATGGGCTACAAATACTCACGTTTTGGCGTTCCCTACAAACGGGAAAAATGTCCTCCTCAAGTAGAAACGGCGGCCGGCAAACGGCAAACGCGGGAAATGTCAGGTCACGTGACCCTCTCTGCCGTTCGCGGGAAAAAAATACGCGGTGCTTAATCTCTCTAATAACTGATTGCTTTTCCGGATTACATGCAGTTACTAACTTGTATTATCCGATTGCAAATTATTATTATTATTAGTAACAATCGTTACCCAGAGACTAATAAAATGTATCATCAGATGCGCATTCTTGACTTGGTTCCCTGGGCTTAAGTGCATGAATACGATCATATTTCATCAAGCTAAAACTCCCTTTAACTCGTCACAGCAGAAGATGATTCAGGATTAATAGCTGATATGAGTTGTAGTACTAGTGGAGCTTTGCACAAATTGTTTGTTTTCTGTCATTAGTTCAGAGGCTAAAAACTTGTACTGTTATAGGGTGTTTTGCATAACGCACATATTTAAAAAAAAAAATGGTAGACACGTGTTGAAGCATGCGTTTTTTGCGTGTCACACATGCCTCCGCGGAGTATAAATAGATGCATGCGTCGCCTCAAAGGCGAAGAGAAGAGAAGGCAACCAGAATTTTTGACAACGCAAAACGTAAAACGCAAAACGTAAAACGTAAAACCTAAAACTTAATAAAACACAGTTGTTGTTCAAGAATCTGTTCATCGACGTCTCTTCCGACGGGATATCCATATATCCAATTCATAGGGTAAGGAAAGAGGATCAGTTTACAAAAGTTGTTGTTATCTTTCTCCATTACTTTGATGCGCGGCTTTGGAATTAGAATAACCAAGCACTGAGAGGTTAAATTGAAGGCTGAAACTGCCCATAACCAATTGTTTTTATTTTCTAATCTGGATCAATTTAAACCAGACAATTTTGAGATGAATTTTTCCGAAAGTTAAAATCTACCTCCATTTTGGTTCACCATTCGTCTTAGTCTCCCCTTAGCTCTCCTCGGTTATCAAACGAGTCATGAAGTAGAGAACACATTAATTGTGGGGAAAAATAGTTGTGAGGAAAACCTTAAAATTCTGAAATTCTGAATTCTTAAAATGCGAAAATTCTTGCATTCTGGAGCGAACCGGCTCCAGAAACTGAGGAGAAAGCGCTGCCTTTGCAATGACGTCTGCAAATGGTTGGACTGTGTAGTCTTCTCGGATAAGGCCGATAAACCGTGGGTCCCGTATCACGGCCCTTGTTCGTAAATAAGTTCGTGGACCGTTAAAGAACCGACACACAGTTCGCGAAGAGTAGGGGACGTAGTTCCCGGTGTTGTGGTCTGGCCTTTGTGTATGTGATCTCTTGGTTGGGTGGGTAAATGCTCAGAGATATTAGCTGCATAGGCTACTCTAAAATGCGAGGGTTAATAAAACTATGTTCATGTTCGTGTTCACCGGCTACACAATGTCAGAGAAATTAGTTGTTAGCCAGAAGAACAATACATGCAACCATTACGTCACAGGCCCTCCGATGTAAGCCTGTCGGGGCTCTTAATCAGCGGACAGGGTGTACCGCAGA
>BLFK01000397.1:1143927-1188927 GCA_014634185.1 Astreopora myriophthalma | reverse complement strand
CCACGTAAATGTGAAGCTTGTGAATCAAGTTGGTTGCGTTTCAATGTGCTATTTTTTTTTTCGCTCCCCTTAGTATCTCGTGCTGTAATGTAATTGTAATGTCAGTATTGTAAGTGATGCTTTTTAGCTTTGTAAGCATTCTTACTATTAGTATATTAAGTGGTGTTAGTAGTGTAAGTAAGATTAGTGCTATAGCTATTGTTGATATTGTATGTAATATTAATTTTGTAAGTAAATTCATATTGTAAGGAATGTAAGAATGTAAAAATGTCAGTTGTAGAGTTGTAAGTAAGGTTAGTTTTTTTTCTAAATAATGCAGATATTTAAAAAAAATTGATTAAAAAAAAAAAAAAGAAGAACAATACATGCAACCATTACGTCACAGGCCCTCCGATGTAAGCCTGTCGGGGCTCTTAATCAGCGGACAGGGTGTACCGCAGAATTCACTATATTGATCCGCTGTAGTTTGGTTGGGGTACCAATTCAGTTTAGAGAATTTTACCTATTGTTACAGAGCCGTTATTAATATTGCGATCCTGATGTTCCCTTGCGGTACTTCTTCACCCCTCTGTTATTTATGTTGTACTTTCTTTCTCTCTCGTAGTTGAAGTATAGTATACTCACTGGTGACCCAGATGGGGATATAAATATCACCACAGTCAAAAAGGATGGTAAAGATGTTGGAATTGTAACGCTGGCGAAGACGCTTGACCGAGAAATTAAAGACATCTATAAACTTCATGTTAGTATAGACTTTTCTTTTAATCAACTTATTTTTCACCTGCTCTCTTTATCCTCCAATGCAATCATTTGGTCGTTCACATGAAGACAGTAAATCAATCTAACCTCCTAAATTTCTTCGTCTTTTTTCTAGTTTAAGGGCGCTTTCCTTTTGTCAGAACTGGCTTGCGAGACCGGTTAGTTTGCAAAGAAAATGCAACAATTTGAAGGAACGGTTGCTTGATGTTCCCTCACATTCTTTTAAAGGAGTATATATCATCCCCGAAGTGTGCTTTTTTGAAGGCGTTTTAGAGTTAGCCTTTCCAAATGCCCGATCTGGCCGGTCAGTTCTGTCATATGGAAAGCGCCCTAAGGTACTAAGTGGCTTCTCATTCTATTTCTACACGTGGTTTGCGATCACATATGTCCAGAAATGCAAGCAATTAGATACATGCTCAATTTTGATATCCATCACGAAGTGTCCCGTTAAGTCTGAGCGCCTAGTGCCTATTTCTAACAATAAGGTTAGCGTTTGCATTAGGGTTATTTCTAGGTTAGGGTAAATGTAACTGTTTATGTTTAGTTGAAAAGCTCAGTTTGGGGGACACTTTGTGACGTTTATTGTCTGTATTTCTGGACACAAGTGATGTCGAAGTTGAGAAGAAGAGCAAGGGGGCACTTCGTCACGCTTATCAAAATCGTCGTGCATTTAATTACTTGCATTTCTGGACATATCTCCCAACTATCTGGGAGGGAAAAAAATATCTTGGACGAAAGCTTTCGTGGTCTCAGTTTTCTGCGATTGAAATAAACCCCTCATCTATCTTTACAGATATTGGTATCAGATGGTCTTCACAACAGCACTGTCTTGCTAGAGCTTCAACTCACTGATGTCAATGACCGCAGTCCTGAATTCAACTCATCCATTGAGTACTCAGCCAGTGTTGTAGAGGTATGTTAATGTTCAGCAACAAAACTGATGAGCACGCACACGTAAAGGTAAAGGTAAAAGCAAAGCTTAGGTAACTGATGTTTCATCGATTTAGTGAGCGTTTCCGCCTGTTAATTAATTTGATTGGTGTAATTAAGGACCTTTATTTAAGACATTTAGTTCCGTGACGAGTGATTTCCGCTGTAAAAGTTAATTCGTGACTGACATGTAGAGTTTATTGAGCTCTCGATCCTAACGGTCTTTCATTTGGAGAGCGCGCTTGTCTGTGGCGGAGTTTATGATACGTGCTGTTTACCTGTTCTGCTGACCTGGGCCCAGTTGTTCAAAACCCGATTAAGCTAACCCTGGGTTAGAGTGAACTTTGATTCCAGTTTATTTACCAGTCAACAAAAATTTTCCCGAAAAAATTTTGCTTCTCACTTGTAACTTACACTTTTCTTGCGCTTTAGTCGAAAACCACTTTTTGAAAAAGTTTTCTGAGTGCGAAATGAAAACGTCGGTTAATTTTTAATCGAGGGTTAGCGTTAATCGGCTTTCGAACAACCGGGCCCTGGTGCTAACCTGTGCTTTTGAATTAATCGACTGGATATCGTTACAGACATCGCCCAAATAATTAAAAGTTAGAATTATATGGTTATACGATAGTCCATTTGATTTTTATAGATTGGCCATTTGCCCTTGACCAGTAAAGGTAAATGTTGAAGCACACGCTCTACCATTAAGCTCTGGTGAGCGGCTCACCGTGATTTACATACGAGTCATTTGTTTTCGCGCCAAAGAAAGGGAAAAGCTAATATTCAGAGAACAGTTCTGGATTTGGTCTTTCATGACTTTCCGGACTTTCACAAGATTTTTAAGCGACTGTTGTCCCCTGGACATTTTCCAATAACCGTTGATACTCGGTAAGAATCATTTCAGTCGTGATTTTCGCTTTGGTGTTATTTTCACTAATCGTTTTTTAAATTAATCCTTGCAGCGACGGGCTTGTTGTAATAAGTATTACCGATTTTCTTTCAGAATAAAACGGAGTTTTTACGAGAACCCTTGTATCTTCGTATCTTCGTCCCATTTGGATCGACCTTTGCTGAAGCAAATAGGCCCTAACTGAGTCGCTTACTGATGTAGTAGTCACTTTATTTAACGCCGGTAGACAAAAGCGTTCCATCATCTCTGAAGCTAGTGTGTTCTTTAATCTCCTCTGCCCCTCTATTGCTAGCCGGGGTCAGACGAAAGTGGAAACATAATGGTAACGGGGATCTTTTGCTCAGAAAACCGTGCAATATCTAAGCGATGAGCTTCGCCTGCTCCTAACATCTCCGTGTTACTGTGCTGGGATGTCATGTCAGTTGTTTCCTTGAAGGACAAACTTACGCCATGCCATAAAATTTTCAATCGTCGCGAGTGATTCGCAGCTAGTTGTGTCGTAGACAGCCTTCAGTGCATAAAAAAACTGCTATCAATTAGGCAGTGTTCCATGTATCATCCAATTCTTTCAGTCTGTCGAACGCAAGCCGGTAAATGTGCGGTCGTTTCTATGTTGGAAAGGCCACGACTATGCACAATCTGTGGTCTTTACTTTATAGCCGAGCTGAATACGGGGAACCTTTCTTTTGGTCAGTTGCTGATCTATTGATCTATTGGTCAAGATTAAAGAACGCAGAAACAAAACTCAGAACATGGTCTACTCCTGTTGCTGAAATCCTTTAAAAGTTGCGACTAATCTGTTCTGTGTCCGCTGAAACTTAGTTATTCAATCCTGCTTGTCGAACACCGACGTTCCTTTGATCCACTGTTATGTTGATCAGTGTCTTAAAAGCGTTATTATCTCCATTCATTTCACTTTCTCAAATACGTAGATTTTCCGTTGCTGGATGTTGAATTAATGTAGTCACCCAAACGTTGCATTTTACAGAACTCTCCAAGTGGACTCTTTGTTTTGCGCGTGTCGGCAACTGATCCTGATCTTGGCTCGAACGCAAAGATAACCTACAGTCTTCAAGGTATAAAGCTCGTTCATATTTCTTTTCCTTAAGACGTGTTTGAATTATTCCGCAAGTGTTGTTACAAATGAGCAAAAAAGACGAGTAAACGAAATGTAGGAGTGAAACATAGGTTTTTAATAAAGACAGCTTCGGCTACTTTGGTCACTGTGCACACATTAACAAAGTATTTTGCCTTCTTTATGTCTTTTTTTTCTTCAACTCTTTCTATAATTTTTTTCTCTTTTCGGGCATTTTGTATTATCCCGTGAACAGTGTAAATAAACGTGATTTGACTAGTCTTGGATAGCAAAACCTACCCTATTTACCTGTATTGTCATAGATGCACTGAACTGCATAAAGCCCCCCCCCACCCCCGCTCTCACCCCCGCTCTCACCCCCGCTCTCACCCCCGCCCCCACAAACCCTTCAAATTAAATTAAGGTCAGCAAGTTAAGCTAGGCTCACCAAATCTTCGGATTCGGTATATTTCATTCTCTCATTTGGCTAGGAATATGACTGAATTGAAAATAGGATGGACATAATGTTAACAATCTATGGGAAACTATTAATAGTAAAGTGATTAGCTGTTAATGTTTACCTTGGATTCTCGATTATAGGAGCAGACGACAATTTTATTATTGAAGCTAGCACTGGTGAAATCAGGACAGGTTCATCTCCTCTTGACAGGGAAGAGAAAAGCCGTTATCATTTGACGGCTCTTGCTACAGACCCTGGAAGCAGACAGGTCTGTTTTGTCTTTTCTACTCATTTATAATAAAATTTCCGTGTCTTTATAAACTTTAAGTTTGCCTTTTCAGCGGCTTTTGTAAGGGGTGACCAGATAAAAGGGGTCCCATGTGCAGAGCTTGTTGAGAACCAATGCAATGTCGTGAACTAGTAATATGTGCCTTAACGCGGCATTCATTGTTCACGTTTTACGTACGCGGATTATTTTTTTGTAATTGCCCTTCTTCCTGTATTTAATTCTCAGTTTTCGTCAATCTTTATGAAGACACAACAAGAAACAACAAGAACAGCAACAACCGCAACAACATCAAAACAAAGCAAAACAAAGCTGAACACTAACACTAACAACAACAACAACAACAACATCACCAGCAATAACAAAAGCAATACAAGACCGAACAAAAAGGACGACTGATTATTAAAGAAGAAACTCAACAAACAAGGGAAAATGATTTTAAAATTTAATCCAAGCAACAGTACAACATCAACGACAACATCAAAAATCATAAGCCAACAAACGTCATGAGAATAAATTGTTTGTTCTAAATTTTCATTTCCAGGGTCGCAAGGACGTCACTGTGCTTGTAACCGATATGAATGATGAAGCTCCTGTATTGCACCCACCTGTAATGAATGTTTCTCTTACTGAGGGAAATTTCACGACCGGTATTTTCGTGACTGCGATAAATGCAACAGACCGGGATGAGGGAGATAACAATGTTATCACTTACTCCATCATTAATGGGAATTTAGGCGATGTTTTCCAGATTGACGATAACACGGTATGACCAATAACTTGATGACTAAAGATTCTGTTTCTTTGGAGATAACTGTATTTTTAGTTGTCAATTCATTGTTTTGATCACCAGTGAGAAAACTTATTTCCGGAGTTCGACGCTGGTCGAAGATGTCCGCCTGTCCTCCGCAAACATCGCTTCCTTTTTTTGGAGGCGGTGGGGAGGGGGGGGGGGCGGGTCTGAGCAGGGGCAGAGACCATATTGGCGTTATTCTCTCTTGTCAGGGGACGATGTGTGGTTATCATTGTCAGGCATGACAGCCATTGACAACTCATTCTTATGCCAGCTATTTTTGCGCACAGAGGAGAGCGCTTGCAACCATGGCAGCCACTTTTAACGGGAATTTCAAAAACCAAAAATAGCCAGGCCTACTCTTGTGCTGTTGGCCTGGACCATAACATATGGAGGCTCCTACGTATGGCTCCTGTAAATGGGTAGTCTAGAAATAATTGACTAAAAAAGATGGATGAAACAAAACTGCTTTACATGAAAGCTTAAGCGAGAAAATGCCTCAGCCTGAAAGGAAATTTCAAAGAGTCCTAGTTTGCCGGCGCTTCTATAGGTGATTGAACCTATTTAAATTGTGCAGGGAAGGCGAACAGGTGCTTGCGTTCGGTACCTCTTAGGGAATGGTCACAAAAATATGTTACGTGGATAATCATAACTCGAGCCCGTTCAGAGGTCCGTTTACTGTAGGAACTCCTTGTATCTGCTGCACCGAAATTTGACTGATCACCAGCCAACGGCTGATTGAATGGATTAAATGGATCACAGTTGCTTTTCCAGGAATAGGATGAAATTATTATTATATTTATTATTATTATTATTATTATTATTATTATTATTATTATTATGTGAACCATTATTATTATTATGTGAACCATTATTATTATTATGTGAACCATTATTATTATTAATTGGAATACTCGAACAAATAATTTCAGCATTCTTCAATGAACACCTGAGAAAATTGCTGTGAGGGATTTATTCCTAAATCTTATGGAGAGTTTTGAAATTCTTTCACATTTTGTCTAAATACATCGAAAACAGGGTGTTATCACTACACGCAAGGACTTGGATCGAGAGGCGCCTGGACTGGCCGTTGATGCTGACGGCAATGGGGTGTATACGTTGACAGTGCTAGCCGCAGACCATGGCTCACCTGTACAGCGGGCGACTGGAACGGTAAAGTGATCGGCAAACAGATTGCATTAAATTTAACACGTACTTGAAATATTATGAGCAGGCCTGGAAAACCTGAAAATTATATGTTGGTCCTTGAAAGTCATGGAAAATTAGACTTTTCCTAGGACAGTGAATGATTTTGTTTGAATTTTATTCGCTCACATTTTTAAAGCTTTTTTGCGGGCAACAAATGAACGTGAAAAATATTGCAATATGGAACGGCTATTATAAGGCACACCTGTTTCTCTTTCTTGTCGAAAGGATTCAGGGGTTGTTGTTTTCTCCCTGAAGCACCCGTTTCTCGGTGATACATCCTTTTCCATAATATTTTGGATTAAACCTTGAGAAAGACAAGGTTCATTTCCAACTTCTTTTACGGCAAATTCTGAAGAATACTTGCGGAAGTTTCTCTCGAAAGGTTTTAACGAAAACAAGAGTTTACTGATTCCAACTTGGCTGCCCCTTGAAAGAGAGAATTTTAAAAGTCTGACATCTGTATCCAGACAATGAAGTGAATACGGAAGCCGCGGCATTAACGATCATGTCGTCTCAAAGAAATCATGTATAGACATATTTTTTTTTAACCTTTTTTTTAGGTGCGCGTTCTTATCAGTGATATAAACGACAACACGCCGCAATTCCCACCCGGTGGTTACAGTGTGAAAATATCAGAAGGTGCTAGTGCCAACAGTGATGTCATCGCCGCGGTGGCCAATGATCCGGATGCAGGGAGCAACAGCCAATTGCTTTATGAGCTAATATCCGGGAACACCGGAGGTAGGTTGAATTCTTTTCTAGCTGGAAAGACAAGTCATGTAGATTTATGTTGAGCAAGTCACTCTTAGAACAAGAATATCTTGACCTGACAAGAGTAAGAAAGAGAAATAGCCGTACGCCCCTCGCTCCAGCTTTAGGGGAACAGAGATGGGGCTGTTTGGAGAGCGCTCGCCTCCCACCAAAGTGGCCTTGGTTCGATTCCCGTACAAGACTTTCTATTATGTGGGTTCGTTCTATTATGTGAGTTTTTTGTTGGGTCTCTTCTCTGCTCCGAGAGGTTTTCCCCCAGATAGTGCAGTTTTCTCCTCTCCTTAAAAGCATTTCCGAATGTCAGCTGATGTGGAGAGCACGAACACTTCTTAACAAGTTCTTGTGAGCTCCTTGGTGCTCCGCGGTTAAACAAATTGCATTTGTATGTGCGTCATTTTGTCATCATTGGAAATCATGAAGTTCTCATTTCAAATTCTCAGTATTATGAGGAACACAGTCGGTAAATAATTCTGAAGTACGAATGCATGTCCCCTTTTGCCTGAGTCTTCTATCCTCTCTAAGCAAAGTTTAGTGATTTCGAAGTTTGGGAGCTGCTGTAAACAAGCCAATTGGTGCTACTTGTAGGAACGCTAAGGCTGAGTAGCCATATATTGCGTAGATTACCGGAATCAAACACTAATCATAGTCATTTGGACAATTTTGTCACTTTGTTATAGATGACTTTACCCTCGATCCAAGCACAGCAATGATCAGAACTCGCAAGAATCTTGAACGTCAACAGACCTTCTCATATACCTTAACCATTGGCGTCTCCGACAAAGGAAAACCATCGAGAGTTAGCATGGTAAAATCTCCGTTGAATTAGTTACAATTGTGTTTATGAATTGATTTATACTTGTTAATGGCTTTATCTGAATTTATCACATAAAGAGTCTTTCATACACAGGCTTTTGCACCGCGAGACATAATAATGCTGTAGATTTGTGCGCTCAGACTTCAAGGATACTGTCGAAAGCAACTGAAAGCGCAAGCGAAAATGTTCTAGTTCGAGTTTGTAAACTTTTGTTTACCGTGGGAAGGCGCCTTTATGTGAATTTAATTGATTGTCATCTTAAATCGTTCTCCATGTTTCGGTATGTTGTTGCAGACTCAAGTTTACATTGAAGTTGGGGATATAAACGACAATGATCCAGTGTTTGATCCAGTAAACTATACAGTTCTTGTGTACGAAAACTCCCCCAGCGGGACAGCCCTTGTGAATGTTACAGCCACGGACGCGGACAGTGGTCAAAATGCTAGGATCACCTACAGTGTGACAGGGGGCGACCCATTCTCAGCATTTGCAGTGGATACACAGGTACAGTTTTCTACTGACAAAAGAAGAATTATCAGGCTTGTTTTTATCCTTTTTGTGCCTTTCTGTGATGGTTTGAGGGTCCACAGTCAGTTTGTCCCAATTACTAAGAGATATGAAACACACTTTACGATTTCTGTTTAACTAAGTTTGTTGAATACAACAGAGCGAGATGCAGCGCCGTGGCTCAATAAACTAAACCGCTCCTGGGGTCCGTTTCTCGAAAGCCCCGAAACATTTCGGGCGTAACATCGAGTGCTATAATTCCCTCGGTATATTGCAACGGAAGACGTTTTCAGCCTTTAAACTTTGCAATTAGGTTTCTCTTTCTTTTCTTGAAAGCATGTTACAAGACCAGATTTTCGGAAAAAGCCGATCGCTGTTTTACAAATTGCTTTTCGGGCCTGTAAACTTTTCGGGACTTTCGAGAAACGGGCCCCTGGCGCTGTGAGCGAAGAAGCGCTGTATACTAATAGCTTTAGACTAGCTGAACCTTGAGTGATCTTAAAACGATCAAATAGGACAATCCAGTGAAGGTCAACTGATAAAAGGGCGTGTCTTCTATCGCTGATTACCAATCTGACTTCGCACAAGGTGACCTTTGTACTCATTTAGCTGGGCAGCCATACGGCTGGTGAGTCACCCAAACAGCTCGCCAGTTTGTTTGTCTGTCTGTTTGTCGGTCTGTCTATTTGTCTGTCTGTCCGTCCATGATGGTCAGGCTCGATAATGTTTGACTGAGAACTAAACTTAAATTCTCTTTGCAGGACACCTATGGCACTGTGCACATAAAAGGCACTGTTGATCGCGAGCAGAAGAACAACTATAATCTGACAGTAACTGCTGCTGATGGGGGAGTACCGTTTAGTAGGAAGGTAATGGGACACTTTCACTTGAGCAAAACTGTTATAACAATACCAACTAGCAAACTCAAAGCAAAAGAAAGGAAAACCAAAGTTATGATACCGAGAATGTGCTTAGGAATAGATCGTTCTCGCTCTCGTGACCAGAGGCCATATTGATTTACTGAGACAATAGGACATATTTGCATAAAAATGGAAGTCAATTCCCCGAGCATTGTTTTGGGACACCAAAATGGCGGCCGTTTCTTTGTTTAGGTACGCCAATATGGCCGCCATGACGTCATGTGAAAACGATCTATTGCTTGTTTGCAGCCACGTGATGAGACGACCATGTTGGTGTACAATACAATAGATAACCGCCTCTCAAGTTTTGCATAATAATATAGTAGAATTCCCACAAGACCTTTTACTCTATTGTTCTGTACACCAACATGGCGGTCGTGACGTCAGATGCAAACCATCAATAGGTTCATAGGAAGAGCCCTTTAAGTTAGTTGAATTTTTTTTCTGCGCACACTTTTGTTACGATATTTAGGCCGAGTACAATTAAAAAATTGTACGAGATGTTGACTGAAGAGTAGCAGAAATTACTCATGAGACATCACTGTGTAGCATACCAAAATATTTGACTAGGAATTCTTAACGCTTAATTGCACAGTTTTCATGGAGATTATTTGCATAAGACGTTGGCCGAGCTCAATACCTTTTTTCCATAATGATCGTAACTCTTTTGTAGGCGTTTGCCAATGTGTTTGTGACAGTTCTTGATCGGAATGACAACCGTCCAAAATTCTCGCAAGGTTTGTACACTGGGAGAATCATGGAAAACTCAGGACCCGGCATTACGGTTGACATGGTAAGTGAATTTATATAATAAGATAAGTAGAGAGCTTGGTTTTACTAAACGTTGTCCTTAACTAGATGCGCGTCCTTGACAGCTGACGTCCTGGAGATTTTGCAGTTACAGGTCACGGCACGGCTCTCTCTTTTGTCCCTTATCGCCAAGAGAGAAATCAACTGAGATCAACTGAGTCCCAACTCATCTTTGCTATCCACGATTTGACAAACTCGATTCAACATGGACAATCGGTGCATGCTGCAGCCCGGATTTTGCGAAGGCTTCTGACAAGGTTCGCCACCGACGCCTCATGCCTAAACTACAATATTATGGAATCCATGGCGATTTACTCTCTTGGTTTGAATCCCTGCTTACACAACGCTCTCAGTCTGTCATCTGGGAAAGTAAAACATCTGCACCTTCACCGGTAACATCTGGAGTTCCCCAAGGAACGGTGCTTGGGCCCTTGCTGTTCTTATTATTCTTACTAACAACCTTCCTGAAAACTTAGAGTCCTCTGTGAAGCTGTTACCAGATGACGCATTACTTTATGGCATCATTTCAAACGATAGAGACTGTGACCATCTGCAAGATATACATATGCTAGAGCAATGACAAAATAAGTGGCAAATGCAGTTCAACCGATCAAAATGCAAAACATTGTGCATTTCCAATAAGAGGTTCCCACCTGGAAAGAAATATACATTCTGCGGAGTTGATTTAGAGCAAGTTCAGGATATAGCCTATTTAGGAGTCACCCTAACAAGTAAATTGAAATGGTCCCAACGCGTATCGGAAATTTCCAACAAAGCGTCCAAAGTTCTGGGTGTAGTGCGGCACTTATCTGGGTGTGGCGAACCTACATCATTGTCCCGGATTAGTGAGAGAAACAGCGTATAAAACACTTCGATTAGTCAGACCAACCCTTGAATACGCAAGTTCAGAAAGGGACCCTCACTATCTTTATTAGCAATCCACACGCATACTATCACGAATCCTGTAACCTGATTGGCTCCCTTCTCGTTGTCTGATAGGTAGTAGCAGAAAAGCCAGCGTTTAGAATAAAAACGGCTTCCTCAAATCTTAACGTCAATAAAAATTGGAGTGAATACGAAGGTAGTCGTTGACTATCTAGTGACTCATAGAAAACTCAAACTCGTAGTCTAATTGTTAAATAAGAGTGACATAAGAAAATTTAAGAAAGTCACAAAGAACTACATGAAGTACTACAGTCGCTACGCTAGTGTCACAGAAATGTTGGAGGAACTAAGATGGGCAACTCTCGAAACACGCAGGAAAGCAGACAGGCTCTCCTTTTTGTTCAAATTCTCCCATGAAGTAACCGAACTCCCAGCAGAAAATTACTTGGTACCAAATACCGAGAGAAGAACACGTGGTAGCCATGTATTTAAGAATAGAGTTCCTAAGGCATGTAAAGATGTTTTTAAGTTTCCGTTATTTCCAAGAACAAGTAGGGAATGGAACTCCCTCCCGGAGGATTTTTAACAGTGAGTTCAACTGATTATTTTTAGTCGAAATTAGCCAACACTTTTAACATGTTTTTATATTATATTGTAATTTTAAGTAGGATACATTTTTAATATCTTTATAGTTGGTGTGAAATCTTACGAGGATTTTACCAACGTTGCGAGTTGCGGAAGAACTGCGAATATTTATAGCTATTTTCGCTATATATCAAAATCGCCCGGACAATTATCCGCTTAAATTCATGTAGAATTCTCGAAATTTTGTATAAATAGTCGAACGTTATCTTTCGCCGTGGTCTTTAAACAGAAAATGTGAACATAAAGAACACTTTTTCGCTAAGCACCATTTATTTGAATTTGTTACTAGTTTGTTGTGGGAAAGGACATGGTCTTGGATCGAAATCGGCAGTCTAAGGCAAGCTTATCTTTCTGCAAAGTTTAGCAAAAGATATGTAAAGTGCACTTTAATTTCAATTCAAACGCGCTCGCGACATCTATTTTTTTCTGTGTTTCGCAAGTCCGTTGGTAAGCTAAAACAATGCATTGAAATACATCTTTTGTGTCGCCTAAATTTCTTGATGTTCTGCTCTTTAGTAATAATCTGAATTATCTTCTTTGCCGGTTCATTCCATTACAAGTTCTATCAAAGTCTAAAACCACTGACGCTCCTGCTCGCTTATCTGCCATCGCTTCCGTCAGACGCGTTTCAAGATGACAAACATTTCAGATTATCGACGCTCTGCATGAGTGGTAAAGACGTAAACTCTCTCCAAGCCATAACTGCATGTGTGATGAACAAACCCTTGGTTTCGCAAGCCCGACCTTGTTGTCACAATTTTCACGGCCGAGTTTCCTTTCCTCCCTGGGAAAGTGACAACTAGACACTTTACTGCCCCTCCCTAACGCAAATTGTTTTACGACCCATATTTTAGGTCGCAATGTGACCTGGTGCAATCAGGGTATCCTTCTCGACGACTGGGGAGAAAAAGAGAGAGCCTGGGTTCAAGATTGGGCATATGCCCTATCTATCTTCCGTGTTACAGCATTAAACCCTTTCCTAGACAGGGAGTACCCAGTGACGATTAAAATCGTCTGGCGTCTGCCCATGTAGAATCCTTAAAGTCACTTTTGGGGGTGAAAGGGTTGATGGGGACATTTGAACATTTTGAACAGGCAGAGGGCTTGTGAACCCTTTCCTCACCAGATAGAGCACCCCACTGAATCTTGAGGGTGAAAGGGTTAGCATCCACTGGCAGTAAACAAGCTCATGTAGAAAGAGAACAAATAGACAATGCAGTTAATAATCAGCCACCCACAGGCTTAAGTCAGGCTCAGCTGTCATAAAGGCGAAATTTGGGTCGATTTGAAATTTAAGTCACCTTTGTGTCATTTCACCTTACAGAACGACGAAATCCAAGCTACAGATTCCGACTTAGGTCTCTTTGGCAGCATTGAGTTCCATCTAAACGGTTCTCAGCGGCATGAGTTTGCTATTGACCCAATAACAGGGGTAATTTCAACCAGAAAATATCCACCACCAACACTAGACCACGAGAGGACTGAGAACTACTCTTTCTATGTGGTGGCTGTCGATGAAGAGGGTTCTGGACATGCGTCGTTCGCGCTTGTTAAGATACAAGTCATAGACGCTAATGACAATGTGCCACGATTCTTGCCTTCGACGACAAACGTAACGATCAGCGAGGATTCTTTTGTCGGCTTTTCAGTCACCAAAGTTTTCGCAAGCGATCCCGATTCTAACTTGAATGGTAAAGTCTCTTACTCGATGTTGTCCGGCGCCGATGGAAAATTTGACATCGGAAGGAACGATGGTGTTATAAGCGTCACCGGAGCTTTGGATCGAGAAACCAAAGAGCGTTACGCGTTGAATATATCAGCGTTAGATGGTAGTTATTTCCCGCTCGAAGGTTATGGCACGGTGTTTATCACCCTGGCAGACATCAACGATAACTTTCCGAGATTTGAATTGTTGGTATATAAAGTAACAATAGCAGAAAACTCTCCAATTGGTACTCACCTGGTCAACGTCACAGCTAAGGACCTGGATCTTGGAATAAATGCCGACATGTCATACTTCATGAGTCATCCTAAATTTACCATAGATCGTAAAACTGGCACCATCGTAACCAAAGGGAGACTGGATCGGGAAACGCAAGATACTTATTCATTTATTGTGCGTGTTCAGGACGGAGGTGGTCTGGAGTCGACTGTGGCCGTAAACGTAGTAATTTCTGATACAAATGATAATTCTCCATATTTCCTGAGCGCCAGCTATAAAACAGACGTTATGGAAAAGACTCCCACTGGTGCTATTGTTTTAACAATAGTGGCACAGGACCAGGATATTCATGAAAACGCCCAGATAACATACGCCATTGCAGATGCCAAAGATGACTTATTCACTATAGACCCAAGCACTGGCTTTATAAAGTAAGTTCAGTATTACATCCTTTGCGCTTTAGACCTAGTCAAAACCAAACGATGAATTAGTAAGCAATCCCATTAAGCCATTTCCGAGTTCACCTCAGCCTCTTTTTCATAGCGAGTCCAAGTGCGAAAGTTTTGTGATGGTAATCAGTCTTACTTTGCATATGAAAAGAAACTCATTTTCATAAGAAAACCTTTGCATTTAGACTCGCTTTTAAAAAGAGGCTCAAGTGAATTCGGGAATGGCCTATTGGAAGGTCTACGGAGATAACGTTGGAATGATTGCCGTCCATTTTCTTTTTTTGGGCGAATCCGATTAATAACCACGTTGCTAGAATTATAAGCAAAATGGGAATGGCATGCCCCCCACGAGTCTCCTTTAGCCCGGTGCATCCGAACTAGTAATAGATCATAGGTTCAACTCCTGCCCGGAGTGTACGGATAATTTTGCCAAGTATCGGCCCGAGTCACCATCGATAATTGGTAGAAATCGACTCACATGCTACCAGGAATCCTGTAATCTGATTGGCTCGCCACTCGCTATCTATTGCGTGATACAAAAACAAAACAATGGCGGCTTTTTCAAATCTTGAAATCAATAAAAATTGGAATTAATTCGAAGGTAGTATGTGACTTGATTTCTACTAAAACAATTAGACTACTCGTATTCGTTTTCTTTGAGTCAAATAGTCAACTCGGTGCTACGCGCCTCGTTGACTTTCTATTGACTCATGGAAAACTCGAACTCGTAGTCTAATCGTTAAATACATCACTTTAAGAATGAACCAGTTACAATGCTCATGCATTGTGAGACTGGAAGCAACTAAATCATGAGCGCAATTGCCAACGACTTCAATGTATGATTTTCAGCTTATTGAAGTCGTGTGAAAGCAAAAACTGTCATCGTGGGGAGAGATTAATCCAGGTGAAGCGCAGTGGAAGCAAATTGAAGACGACAACTTGTAATATTTTCACCTAACTTTGCTTTCCTGAAATAACTTGCTTTTTCCCGTACGCAATGTCTTTTATTCCATGTGGACAATCTAGCTGGCTAAATTGAACGCCCAATATCGGTACAACTGTTTTTGTTATAACCAGTTTCCTCCGTTTTTCTTGCTCAGAGTTCACAAAGCCATCAATCGTATCGATCTGATTCGTCGTGATGTCATCAGCGCAAACGGCTCCATTATTTTCAAGGTTATTGCACAAGATCACGGCATTTTACCTCTTTCTTCCAATATAACCGTAGAGATAAATATCGTAGACGCAGGTGATGACAGCCCTGTATTTAACAGGTGAGGTTTTTCTTGAGAGATGTTGCTGCCCTCTTGAGCTTGGTAATTCTACTGACCTCTCATGCAGCAGCCATAATAGGCCATTTCCGAGTTGTTTTCAGCCTCTTTTTCAAAGCGAGTCCAAGTGCGAAAATTTTGTGATGGTAATTAGTTTTACTTTGCATATGAGTAAAAGCTTACTTTCATGAGACAGACCACACTTGCTTTGATAAAGAGGCTGAAGTAAACTTGGAAGTTGCCTATTGTTTTAAACGCTGAATGCCTTTTTTCCCCTGTTAAATTGTCTTATTGTTCTCTATAAGTACATCAAATCAATGATGTGAGACCTTGTGAGAGTTACCAGTGGGTCGGTTTTTTTGGGGGGGGGGGGGGTCCTTACTTATGGAATCTCTTATTTATCAATACTCGAACCGATCAACAAACCAATTAATGAGTTATCTGACCCTGGGAACGAGGTTGGCAAATTGCCTGAACGAAACTGAAGAAAATCACCTCAAGTTAGGGCGAGCTTTGAGTTACAGAGGGCTCAAGTTGCTGGCAGTCAGGTGTGTGTATAACATCGTTTGTAGTGTAATCTTTCTGGTTTGTTGTGGTGGTGAGATTTTAAACAATGTGACCAGGTTATAACCAGGACGTTCATCCACTGTGCGAGGCAAAAATAGTACACTGAACCAAACAACTGAAAATAACCCGTTGCGGGTGTCTGGTTTTTCGCGCATGCTGCCGTCGTGTGGCTGGCAGGGTTGATTCTTTTTAAAATAGCCAAGATTTAGGGTGTCACTCAATTCATGCCAGCCGATTAACTCGTGTTCCATTCCGCCACGCGGCGACTCAGGTCCGCAGCTGATTCTTGTTGTAGTAACAACTGACCAATCAAATTTTATCCGTTACCAATGAACAAGGAATCAACTTGGGATCCAAGCAACCAAATGTTTCACTGACTCACATATAACGATTTTGTTCACGGATTCTTGTCGGGACCAGTTAAATTAAATGTAGATTTCCCGGCAAACTGAAATCCTCTGATATTGGATTGATTTTGCACGTGTGTAGGTCTTCATATGAGGTGAACGTAACTGAAAACAAACCACCGGGTACGCCAGTCTTGAAAGTTAAAGTCTCACAGCAGAGGCGAGGAGCTAGTCTCACTTTCGCCATTGTACCGTCACAGGCTGGATTCCAAATCAACATTAGCACGGTAAGTAACATGATTTGATTAATATTATCAGACAGGTCAACAGACACAGCTAATCAGTATCAATGATGCCTTGTGCGTCATGAACCATGTATCAGTTACACGTATTCA
Source organism: Astreopora myriophthalma (assembly GCA_014634185.1). NCBI lineage: Eukaryota > Metazoa > Cnidaria > Anthozoa > Scleractinia > Acroporidae > Astreopora > Astreopora myriophthalma. The sequence continues at coordinate 1,172,185 of BLFK01000397.1, read as the reverse complement.
GTTCTGATTTGACATGTATTTGACGCAACAGTTCGACTTACGACCGAGGTAGTCAGACACGCGGGTATAGTTAAAACAGTAATGAATATTGATTTAAAGGTTTTAATATATCGCCTCAGAACTGATGCCAAACACCAAAAAAGACTAGCAAGAACAAAGTAGCATTGCAAAAGTTTCATAATCGTATTTCTTTACTTTTTATTTAGGGCGAGATCTCAACATCAAACGCTCTGGATAGAGAGGTTCGAGATTATTACGTATTTACAGTTCAGGCCACGGACAATGGACAGATTCCGCTCAGCGGTTACACCTCGGTATGTTAAGTAGTAAGAGAGAAAAGGGCAATGAGAGGTGAATATCTTCTGTTGAAATCAATCGTTTTTTAATTTTTTTATTTTGCCATTAAAATGAACTTCTGCTTAGTTTTCCGAAAGGCTGTAACATTTTTAAACTTTTAATCATTTCTTATCGGGAACCTTCCTTAATACTACAACTAAACGAGCGTTAGAAATCACTGTGGAGAATAAAACAGTCACTAAACTTAGCGTAGATTTGTTGTTTTTTTACTTAAAGATGTTGATGTATCCTCCGCATGCTGTCTTAGAGCTATTTTTAACCACGTGATATCGAACAAAAATGTAGAGAATGACAACTCATTCGACTGCTTTTAGTACTGTTAAAATTCAGTGTCAATTTGTTCTTTAAGGTGACTGTCTACGTAACTGATGAAAACGACAATGCTCCGCGGTTCCAGTTCTTTTCTCCTGATAAAATGACCGTGATGGAGGATGCATCTTTAGGGACTGCAGTGGGCCGGGTGCAGGCCTTTGATAGGGATCTGGGGCAGAATGCTGAGTTCGAGTACGCTATCACGCATGCAAACATTGGTAGGTGAAAGAAAAACTATTTATACTCTAATCACACTGAAACGATTATAAAGTATTTTGCAACTAATCTGAATAATCACAAAACACAGCAATAAGAGTGGGCAGCTCGTTTACTGATGCAGAATATAGCGAGGATTACAACAGCATACAGAGGAAGTAAAAAGAAAAGTAATGTTGACAGAGATGCCTCGAATGGCTCTTGCATAACTTACGAAACCTTAAATAGCCTTCTAGTCCCAGGAGACACCTCACCAAGACGCCTCAAATACCTCTACAATTATCACATAACATGGCGTACATTCTCTGGTGAAAATAACAAACCGTTACAAAATACATATCTTCCGCTGTTCATTACGTATTCTCGAAATGAACGGCAAAAGGTGTATTTCCAGAATGCTATGACGAAGTGCATAAAGAGGCTCACCTTCGGTGTGAGAACCTGTAAAACTCACGGATGACATAGAGCAAAGAAAACCAAGGGGTTAAAAAGATAAATGAATGATGAAAATAGCCGAAAAACCAAAGAAAACAGTTATCTTTTCGCGTTGTAACACACAGGTAAACGCCAATAAAGACCATGTTCGTCATGTGAATTGCCAGAATATGGTATCAGTTGGGCTTGTAAGGTAAAACTGTCCACAGTGAAGACATTAAAAAGCACATGTTTTGTGCGGCTCTAGCCCTTCATTAGAGCCAGTCGTCCTGACACGTACCTGTTGAAAAGAACTATTCGTATATCATTAATAGAGAGATAAAGATTCGCGGCAAACGGCAAACGGCAGGCTGCTGCTTGTCATAAAAAGATGAAAATTCTGTTATTTTAGATAATTTTTCTCATTTTAGTACTTGCTCGGTAGCTGTGACTGGCAGGCACTGAGTAAGTTTAAACAAAATCAGGTTGACTGATTTATGGCAAACGGCAAATTCCAGTCTGACGTTTGCTGTTTGCTGTAAACGCGAATCTTTTAAGATTGATAAAATTCCAGACAATGAATATACAGCTAAATGTGCATCCCATAATTGTGTATTTATTTCGGACGTATTGGGAACTCCCAAAACACGTATATTTCAAGGTACGGAAGAGATTCTCCTCGACATTTTTGACCAAGGATTGACAGTAAAGCACAACCCCATGTGATCGGATACGCAGCTATTCACAATACTCAGAATCAAAGCGCGAAGCTAGAACATGAAAATAACAAGTCTCATGCACGAGGGTGTGCAGGTGTACAGGGCCCTGAATCCCAAGGGGCAATAATAAATGCGGTTGAACACTCCCTCTCCGCTCAATCTCTGATCAGCGCCAAGAAGGAAGGTGGAACGGCCCACCCTCCCCACCCCTTTGCTGAAAATTCGTGTTTGGATGGCGAATTGGTTGCAGTTTCCACCTCCTCAAGGGCGCTCGATCAATTTTCCCATATCTTTATAACAATGAGCGCGAGTAATTGAGTGTTGTGGAATAGGATACTATAACAACGACTCCAGCTCCGGATCAGTCCTTAAAACAATGGAATCAAATAAACATGCAGCAGAAAAAAATGGACCCTAACCCTGAAAACAACAAAGCTGCTTTCTCTGCCGATCCAGCATAATTAGAGGTTGTAAAGAGCTGCTGGTCTGGTTGACAGTGCTAAATCAAAACAAAGAAATGGCGGCCATTTTGGCCGAACTAAAGACTCCCAAGAGAATTGGACTCTGATTATATGGAGGCCAGGTTTGTTTGAGGAAGTGGTTAGGGTGCCATACTTGAAATGCGTACGTACGGCTTAAGTCCATCTCTGACAACTAGCTGGAATTGTTCTTGGTAGTCGCTGGTTCACCTCCTCGGCTATGCTCGGCTATGCTCGGCTATGCTCGGCTATGCTCGGCTTTGTAAATAGCCAACTGGTCCGCCTCCCGCCAGTTGGGATTCTTAACTCCGTTATTTCCATTTGTATCATCTGTTTCGTAGGCCTTGGAATAACCCTCAAGGGAGTATTGAAGTGGTTACGTATTTATTGTTATTTAGATATTTATTTTGATACTGTAAACAAATTCCAGTGGCCGCTGACCACGTGAATGAAAAGGTGAGTGCAAGACTCTTCTCGGATTGGACGACGTGATTGAAAAAGATCTGTAACTATCAACCAGTTTGGTTCCTTTCATATCACTTGTTCGCAGGTCCAGGTCAGTCAGTTGTCTCTATTCACACTGAGTGCGAAACTCCACTCGGATTAGAGAATGTTGACGTCAAAGCAAGCGACATCGAAGCAACAAGTACATACACAGTGCCAAACGAGGATTACTCACCAACACTGGGCAGGCTTAATAACCAGGTTCTCAACCAGTTTGGAACTTCTTACAAAGGTGATATTTGTTTCTTTTTTTATATATGTAGATCTCCAAACGTCTGAAAAGTCTTTCTGGAAATCTTTCAATGGCATTTCAAAAGAAACGAACCAATCCACTCCTTTACCTTTCTATACCCTCAATGGCAGGAAATGAGAAAGATTCAATGTTATTTCACGATGAACAACGAAGCTGTCCATCAGTAAGGCAACAGCCCCACTTGCCTACCCGTCGATCACCACTCTGAGAAATACATTCTCGATTGTTTATTGACATTTGTTGGTGACCAAGAGTAAAGTCCTCAATCGAACGACTTTTAAAGTTACTCTCGAATTTAACAGTCTTAACGATGTTTTCTGGGTCGATTCTTTCGATGGGTCTCTTCACTATTCTTCGCACGTTGTTGATTTGTACAACAGGTCTCTGGCGTTTTTGCTTGTACTCAAGGTCAATAGGGTTAGTGTGTTACTCAGTGTAACTTATTCCGCTAAGGATGGCTGTCTTGGGGTGTAGACAGTGAGGTTTCTCTGCAACAAAGCGGCATTCATTCTAAATTCGAAAGGTCTTGATAAATAAACAAATAATATATTTGCTCTGTCAGCGACGCCGGTGCGCGTGTTGGTCACAAGTCACCATGGACGGCAAGTATTTTGCAAAATTAATCTGGAAGGAATGTTTTTTTTTCCCTATGCATGTTGACAAGTTGATTTGTGGCTCGATGAATGTTGATAGGTGACTTTTTTGAGGTCAGTGCATATCAGATGGATCGTGTAATTCAGCTGTACCGCTTTAAATGTTGATTAGCATGTAGAAGTCATAGCTTACTTGCCTCTCTCTTTCTCTCTCTGATCAACAGGGGCGTGGTGCGCAGGTTTTAACAATAAACAGCAGTTCTTACGGATTGACTTTCTAGGCATGAGAAAAGTAACCAAAATTGCCTCCCAGGGGAGGCCTATGTCTGATGATTACGTCACCAGCTATAAACTGTCATTCAGTTTAGACGGAAACGCGTTCGAGTTCCACAGAGTGGTAAGATATACGACATGTTAAGTAAAGCTATCTTTCGAGGTTGCTTTTTTAAGTTTTTGTAAAATCGACTTTATATCAATTTATGGGTTTAACTTTTCTCAAGATTCCCGTGCTACACTTAGGGGTACTCTGCTTTAGTTCCGTTGGAAGGGTATTATCAGATCTTATTATTCCCCCTTTCCCCATTTCCGTCTGTAATCAAGAAGTAAAAACTGTTGTGAATAGAGGAAGGATACTAAACTGCCCTCTTGTATTGTAACAAATTTCGTTGGTTGGAAGGTTTTTCCAGGCAACAGGGACAGTGATAGCACCCAGACCAATCGCATCCTTCCTCCATTTCACGCGCGCTACGTGAGGGTACATCCACAAACTTGGACCGGAAGGATTTGCATGAGGCTTGAGTTGTACGGCTGTGAATCAGATGGACGAGACGAAGGTACGTAAACTTGGACATTCTTGAAAGAAAGGTATCGCTCAGTGATATAGGCCACGATATTTTCAGATGGCAGATCGAACTGCATACTAATATCAGTGGCAAGGCCCTGGATTCGAATCTAAATCATCTGACTGGACAAAGGCAGGTGGTTTCTCCCCTGCAAGATTGGGTATCATGCATTTTGTAAGCCACCAGCCAGTAGTGTAGTGGGTTGGTAGGAAAAGTAACCAATCAGAAGGTACTAGATTTCATTAAAGCGTTAATGAGGCAACCATTGGCAGATTAGTCCACCTTGATTCTTGGAGTCAGTAGGCAGCTATTACAACGGCCGTTGGGATTGGGTAAGAAAACAAAGGACCCAAACAAACATGGATCAGATCCTAAACACAATAGAAGTGCGTACTAAACAAATCCAATGAAATTAGAGGTTGCGAAGATCTGTGAGTAGTTTTTGAATACGACCATCATTACCAACTAAATTTCCGTCTCAAGAAAATCTGGCAAGACTTTTTTCCAGACTTAAGCTCTTTAGCTCGCACGCGATATTCCCTATTAAGTTATTACTTCAAGAACCTTTTTTGAAATACGCTCGAGACTGCAGGCAATCGTTCTCATGCGGTGAGGGCGGGTGTTTCTTAAAATTGTGTGACTCCTGCGTTCTCTACGTAATTACTGACCTGGTCACCCGGGGCCATTTGTTCAAAGCCCTAGTGGGTAATTTCATCCTGTGGATAAGCAACAATGCAGCTTTTAAAATATACTCGAAGTTAAAGACTTGCTGAGGTTTTTGTTTGGATTTCATAGCTAGCTATGCATACAAAGTGTGTATTTATGGTTGTTTTTTGCAACACGGATGTTTTTTCCCTTTTGAAACCCCTGGATAGTCACTTGTTCGCGGGTTAAGCCATCCAGGCTTTGAACAATTCTGTCCGGCTCTCGGTAAATTTTATTTTACTCTCCTAATCCCTCTTGTTCAGTACTGTTGTAATTTCTGTCTATTCAAAGAAGGTTGAAAATTCTGTCTTTTTTTCTTCTCAGTTAACCTTCCGTTTGTCATCAATCCAGACACTGGTTATATAAACATCTCCTTTAAGCTGGACCGGGAACAGCAGGCCAAGTATATACTGACAGTGGAGGTGATTGGACTTTATTTTCACTAATTAAGGCTAAATTAACGAAGTTTCAAGTAATCCCATGCACACTGACTGCACCGTTTAGCCACGCTCTGCACACAGCGTTTAGTTGTTGTTGTTTTTTTTTGCTTAACATTCGACTGATGAAGCATAGCTCAGAATTTGACCCTACATTGATGCAACAGCTAGTAGACTGCTCAACGCAAGTGTTCCCTGAATCAATGGCGGCTCTTTTGCTGACCAACTGCATATTTGGTAAACAGTACTTTGTAGCTGATTCGGTTGGGGCTGTCGGTTGTCCAAGTTGTACTTATCTGAGGCCTTTTCTTATAGGCTGCGATGAGGTGGATAGTATGTCCTGCTTTAGAATGTAGTAGGCTTTTAAAAGAGCAGCGCCTGTACACAGGCCCCCTCTTCAATCATTCTGTTCCGTTAGTTTTTGGATGAGGATGAATTAAGTACTTTAAGATTGACATGGTATTGTACCTTTTTCGCTCTAGGCTAAAGATAAAGGTACTCCTCCCTTGGCAAGTAACACAACTCTTGACGTGCTTGTCGTGGACACAAACGATAATCCGCCAGTGTTCACAGACCAAGTCTACAATGCCTCGGTCCCAGAAAACGCCTTTGGCGGATTTCAGGTAAATCTTGCGGCCGTCGATCGCGTGTTTGTGTAGCCAAAAGTAATTTTTTTTTGTTAAGATTTAAAGTTATCTTACAAAGTTGGAAAGGAGGCTTGGATTAGTCAACATATCATAGAAGCAAAAATAATTTCCTAAAACATAAAACAAGGAACCTCACAGATGAGTCACATGGCTTTGCACCAAGGATAAAACGTTCAAAATGTCGATGGAAACTGATTGATTTTCAGAATTTATGAAGGGAACCATAATAAGCGCGCCCCTCATGCGATGAGTACTCTACATCAAGACATGTTTGGAATACTGCAGCATCACAATAGATTCTTAATCATCCGAAACGCAGTTGGAACAAAAAATGCAACTGCCAGGCCACTCATGCTGGTGAAAATCGACACGAATTTGAAAGCACGACTGACTGAACACAAACGGGGGACTAGAAATGGTGCTCAACAATAATATTGCCGAACACCATTTAAAGACGAACTACAGAATGGAGCGAGTGAAGCTCCGTTACCTACAGTACGAACTACAACCAACGAGCTTGGATCGAGTCCCTTTCACGCTGTGTTAATTTCATCCAAGGTAATACGCGTTACTGCAATGGATGCCGATGAAGGTAGTAATGCCGCTGTTAAGTATAACATCTTACAAGGTGCAGATGACAAGTTCATCATTGAAGGTGAGGCCCTGGTGATGATCCTAATTTCATTTGCAATCGTAACAAAGCTTTGAAACAATCGAACTTGACACTGATCAGACGCGTTATCTTCTAGACGACTTATAATTTCGAAAATAGAAAATGTTTTCCTCCAGAGATAGCTTGCCATCAACAACTGCTTCCTTGTCGGATAATCTTTAGTTGTCTTCATTTGTCAACTGGTATGGTTCATTGGCAAATTACCATATCCCCTGTAAAGGCGTCTTCACCTTCAATTTGAACCACTATCTAGGTGAGCGCTAGTGTCGTAAAGTACGTCTTTTTTCGTATTAGCCGTTTATTTCAATTTTTTTAGTGTTTTCCCTTGGGTCAATAAACCTACTTGCCACTATTCAGAGCTGCATTTTCCATGCTTGTTTGCTGGAATCCACCAAGCCAATGGAAAGGAAGGAAAAACAAGAACTGGAGTGAAATGGCTAAGGGCAAAGACCCAAAGCTGCTTTTAATTGAGTAATAAAGTCTGAGTAATACTACATTGCTATAATTATTCTGGCATGCCATACTAGTGAATGTCGCACTATTCATAATGTGGTTGGGAAAAAAGAGAGGAGGAGGGCAACGCAGAAACACACGTCTTCACACGGCTGTGGTGAATGATCAACATACCGGCAAGGGGAGGTGGCATGGAACCGAGATAACAGAGTGGGTAGAATGGCACTCCCCTAGCTTTTGAACGCGTGACCTAAATGTCACGCCGGCATATAGTGTGTGACTCGAATAGTAACATCACGCTGAGAGTTTGTTCCAAAAGACAAGAACCAGCGGAAAAACAAAAAAATATTATTTGTGAGCAAATATTCCACATATGTATCTTTGCTTTTGCAGAATCTTCAGGCATCGTCCGTCCATCCAGCCGACTTGATTACGAGTCACTCGTGGATAAGTTTTACATTCTGAACATTTCTGCGTCTGATGGTGGTCATCCTCACTTCACTACATATGCTGCTCTGAATATTTCCGTGATGGACTTCAATGACAACCAGCCTGAATTCTCACAAAGATCTTACAATCTGGATGTGTTCGAAAACGAAACTGTTGGTGTCTACTTCAATCATGCGATAACAGCCAGGGATGCGGATTCAGGAGTCAACGCAAAGGTACTGATTTCAGGGATTATCTTTTGCTCGTCTCAAATATCAGTTTGTGCTACGTAGTTCAAATTAAGAGATGGTAGGGCTTCGTGTGTGAGCGCTGTCTTTGCAATCATGAGGTGTAGGTTGCTAATGACAAACGAAGGCCACTAACGCTGATTGCAACTGTAACTCGATGCATGGTTACACAGCTGTTGCTTTTACCTTTTCTTTTATAACATGTAAACACCAAGGAGAAAACGATGGCATTCTTATGAGAGTGAAATCTACGTGCACACGTTACAGCAGCTAAAACCTATATTTAAACAATTCGACTGCGTCTCAGGTTTGCATAACTGTCTCGAATTCTCGCAAACCCCATCGTGTTTATAAAATATTTCTCGAAAATAATACGACAAATGAAGGAAATTGCTGTTTATTTACTTCTCGATTGAAATAGTTTTTCTTGATACACGCTCGTATTTCCTACCAGCCAATCAAAACGCGCATCTGACAACACATAACCAATGAAAACTCGTGTGGCGTCCCAACACACCTATTGACCAATGAGAGAGCGCGTACTATGGACCATTTGGATTGCGCTTTACTTGAGCGAAGTAATTATGTTGCTTGAGGAGTTTGCTTGGACGGGTTTATGTCAGTCGCACTGTAGTCATTATGTCAGTCAGTAGTGAGTACTGTAGTAATTGCACAGATCTGCACTTTCGTAAAGCGTTTTCTGTGAAAACAGCTAACTGAAAACAGCGAACGAACCAATCTATGAGCGCTCCTTAACCAAGCGTGTTTCAATATCCGAAAGTCGTTCTAGATTGTATGGTGCTGGTGCCATTTTCGAAGTTCTTAGCGTTCTTCACTTTTACAGCGGACTCCATCAAACTTTGTCACTTTGACAAATATAAAAGCGAAGAAAAGAAACAAACAAAAACAAAACCCGAAAAACAAAACAAAGAAAAAACAAAAGGAACAAAAACAACGATACTAACTGTTATCCTGAATTTGGTTTTCATGATTTCCATTTTAGATAACGTTTTCATTGAAGGACGACACAGGAACATTTTTCATATCACCGGATACCGGTCAGCTTAAACTCCTGCGTGAACTGGACCGAGAGACCAAAGCTCACTATCAACTCACGGTCACGGCCACTGATAATGGCGCCTACAGGCTTTCATCGAAAGTGGAGGCAAGAAGCACGCATGTGTCTGTATTCGCATTGACATCAAGCTGTTTCGTATTAAACTAACAAAGAAACATGAAGCAACGTCCAAAACCAGCAAAAACAATTAACCTGCAATCATGCGTCTGATAGCAGGTCTCAATGACATGAAAATGGAGATCGTGAACTTAATAGAATAATAGAAAAACGTCAAAAATAGCAACTCGGAAAAAAAAAAATCCCCTAGAACTGCCCAGGATTTGTTGAGAAAATGTCGACATAGCCCCCAAACCAGTTTATACGACTTAAGCGGTTTAGGCAGCTTGGCCTGTGTAGTTTGAATCTCGTTGATAAAAAAATCGGAGATTCCTTGTATCCATACACACTGTTGTTAAATTTTGATTTTTTTGTTGTTTTCTTTTGTTTTCATTCTTTGCGTTCTTTTGAAAGGTCTATATCCAGGTCTTAGATGTTAACGACAATTCACCGAAGTTCACTCGGGATTTGTACGCTCGGGTGATCTTAGAAAACGTAGCAGTTGGCACGACTGTCGAGGTGCTTCGAGCAGACGATGCTGACGCCGGTAGAAATGGCCACGTGGGCTATAAAATTACGTCGGGAAACGGAGCTGGTAACGTATCCAGTAAAACTTGTAAACAAATTCAAGCACAACTGATTGAAACTTTTTTTTTTAAACGACTGTTACTTGCTGCCTGGGTTATTGTTGTGGAAACACCGCGTTTCTTTGTTTGTATAGGACTCTTTTCAATCAGTGAGGTAACTGGTGCCGTAGTTGTAGCGAAGCCACTTGACCGCGAAGCAAATGACACCTTGAGAATGCATGTACTCGCGGAGGATGATGGGCAGCCTAAAAGAACTGACCAGTCAGAAGTGGAGTTTGTCCTCACAGACGTGAATGACAATGCACCTGTCATTCGGCCACGGAAGAGCATAGCTTCAGTCTTTGAGGTGTTATTTCTAGTTTTGTCAGTACTGATATTTGTGTGAAAATTTGGGAAAGAAAACGGGAAGACGTGCATTAATGAGGAAACGTTAAAGCGGTAATCGCGCTTACATATTTAAGATGCAATAATTGAAACTCGAGTTACTTAAGACTTTACAAGCGGAACCATTGTCAATTTAGGTTTGCAATTAACTCCTCAAGCCATTGCCTTAATATTTCGTCTTGCTGCTTATTCTGCTTTTCAGAATGTGAGAAATGGTACTTTCGTTTATGACGTTAATGCCACGGATGAGGATGTCATGTCCAACGGGGAAGTAATGTACGCAATTATGCACGGAGATGAAGGGAAATTTGACATAAACGCTACTTCCGGAATCATAACAACGGTTAATTCATTGGACCGAGAGACAAAGGATTCCTACACGGTAAACTATGTTTGCACACATTTGCTAGTTGGTTGGTAGCTACTGCTTGGTGTTATACTTTTCAGTGATTTAAACAAGTTTTAACTGGAGGCGCCCTTCCATTTTTTTCAATTGGATAAAACAGCACCACGTTAAATTTGTTTATCCAGGAGAGCAAAAATGAAATCCAACTTCCTACCATTTTTAAGGCGCTGAACTAACTTATTTGTCCTATCGCTAGCTTCTATTTTTCATTGATCGCAATATTTGGACCTTAGTGTTTGGTTGGTTTCTGTCATTATTGTTACGATGTTTGGTATAAATCTTTGCAATGGGAAAATCGCAGCTATTTAGTCGTATGGAGTACAATAAAATGGGTCAAATAGCCTCTCTCTTAAGACTTAAAATGCTGAACGAGAGCAAAAAAACTGGTATTAGATTGGCATTCCAATGATTCCAAACGTCTTTTAAAGAAATTTTCTCTTATTGAAAGAAATGTGTTCCAGAATATGACAAATTGAAAGCATTCATAGAACGTGTGCAAAAGTTAAAAGAAAGGATAAAATACACCCCATTCTGCTCCTCGGTCACAAGTATTCCAAGTTTAATTACCGTACTTATTCTAATAAACGCCTACTATCCAATAAACGCCTCTCTCCTGTAGACACCTCCTCAGCTTTCAGAAATTTGTATTAAACGCTCCACTCTAATAAACGCCCCCTTCCTTTCGAGAAGATAAAACGCCAAATGTCAATGTTTAATATTTGAACGTTTTATTAATCGCTCTCCTTATATTAAGAAAACGATGTATTTTGCTGCATTGTGCCTGCGGTGAACACTTGTGTAAATTGTGTACATATTTGGTATCTGTGTGACGATAAAATCCAAATTTTTGAAATAAACGCCTCTTTCTCATAAACGCCCTCTTTCCGAAAAAAATAAAATTAAAAAAAAAATAAAAATAAAATAAAAGTAAAAATAAACAAATAAACGCCCAGCGCGTTTATTACAATAAATACGGTGTTGACTTTTATTGGTCAATTATTCGTGTTCAACATAAATTTAAAAATAAAACAAGGGTTTGAGCATTCATTTTTTATCATTTTTAGCTCATTGTGATGGCACGTGACAAGGGAATGGTCCCATATATGGACTTTGGGACAGTGGACGTGAGCATTCTTGACATGAATGACAACAAGCCATTTTTTAAAACTGTAAGTAAACTGAATTGAAAAACGAGGGGATATTTTCACTTTTCTCTGCATTGAGTTATACAATCCATAAAATGGGTGTGCGTCACAAGTGGGAGAGCAGAAGGGTGCCCTTCCGATGGGAGATTTGCAAGGTAATGAGAAACTAAGATACTAAAAATTTGCCCCTTGACACCATAATTATTATGCCATAAAGCGTAACCTGTCCTCTGTCCCCAGCCTTTCACCTCCGGTAATCTGTCTACTCTGTTGAAGTCCGCTGTTTTTCATGCCTGTCTTTCAGGATTTTGGACCGTTCGCCACAAAAGAAAACGAAGGCCCGAATATAATTTTGGGAAGAGTTTCTGCCGAGGATGACGATATTGGAAAGAATGCAGAGATAACTTACTCCATCACCGGTGAGAATGTTGGCCGCACATTTTCTGAGGCGTCATGCCACTGTTGTTGTGCCAGTCGTGAGTTGTGGTGCTTGCCTGTGCTTTCTTTTTGTCAGCACGCATCAGGCTGTACATGAGTTTTCCAAGCGTTAATTTCCGTGTTCATAATTTCTATCACTTATCCGGCTCAGATCTAGATTCAGTCAATTGATTCTGCGATACCTGGAGATTAATAGGTGTTCCTATTTTTGTATTGTCGGAACTGTGCCAGAATTAAACGAACAATACACTAAAAAATATACCTCTTAATCTTGTTCTTACTAGGTTTTTATTAATTTTACTCTGTAATCATGTTGAATTCCTTGAAGAAAAATGGCAAAGGTTCAGGATATCATTTGTATGTAATGTTATACGTTGAACAATGATGTGCTTGTTGTCTTTTGACTAGGAGGAGATTCTGATCAATATTTTGATGTCAATGGTACCACTGGAGTAATATTTACCAAGAAATCTTTGGTAGGCAGCATACAAAATTTAAAATAATCCAATTTCTGCCCTCAGCCTTCTACTCCAATGCTTTGACCTGGTGTAAAGGGGAAGTTCACTCAAAAGTGGCACTTTTTTTCCTTCTTATCAATGGAAAGTTGATACAAAGATAGGTTGTTCACCAAAATTTCAGCTTCCAAAGCACTTCCAAACCGTATGAGTTTCTTGTCTTAAGTAGCATGAAAATTGAGAATCACCGCCGCCATTTTGGAGTAACTTAGCAGCCTGGCGTTCTATATGTGACGTCAAAGAGCTCAACGTACAGTTTGGCGGGAAGATGGAATCCTCCACACTTGTTATTTTTTATTTAATCGGCTTCTGTTTTTCTGACCATGCCTCTTTTGCGCAAACAGGTCTCCAAGAAAGTCAAAGAGGCATTTCATTCCATCGGTTACCGATTCTAAAAGGGAAAATTACCCAGAAATGGTTAGTAAAGCTAGGCCGGGATGAAAATTCTTGCTAAAGGAGGCACAAAGTTTTGTCTGTTCCGAGCACCTCACGGATGACTGCTTTGGTGTCGATGACCGAACATAAGCCGATACAAAGAAACGACAACTGTAAATGATTTAATCTTCCCGCCAAACTGCAAGTTGAGACCTCTTTGACGTCACACATAGATTGCTAGGCTGCTATGTTACGCCAAGATGGCGGCGGTGATTCTCGATTTTTATCCTACCTTAGGAAAGAAATTCATATGATTTGGAAGGGTTTTAGAAGCTAAAAGTTTGGTGAGTAACCTGTCTTTGTATGAACTTCCTGTTGGCGAAAAGAAAAAAAAAGGTACCATTTCTGGGTGAACGTCTCCCTTAACCAAAGTCAAAATAGTAATGCCTGCCTCCAAAACAAACAAATTACCTTAAATGCTTTTATACCTGTCGGTCAATTACCAGCTTCCCTAAATCGAAGATTTTGCTTGTTTCTTTTATGCTTAAGCAGTACATTTATAATTGCAGATGTTTTGAAAGTAAACCTAACATTCTGTAATTCCAGAATAGGGTTACTATTGCGATGGAAATTGTAAAAATGTGCTCCTCTTTAAAATCTTTAAAATGCAAAAATGAAAATGAGACTGAAGCCCGCTTTTCTTCCTCTCTGTACCTTTGTTTTTTAGGGGCGTTGTATTCTCTCTGTCGGTTGTAGCCATTCCCCCCCTTTTTTGACGTATATGTTTATGCTGTAGTTGTTTATGTACTCTCGTGTATTTGTTTTTGTGCGTTGATAAAGGTTAAAAAGAAAAAAAATATAACGTTTTTTTTTTCCGGAGAGCCACTGGCCAGACCTTCCGCACCTACGCTAAAATTGTTGAAAAGCTTCTCCTTGCTCCCAATTTATAACGGAAATCATAACGAACGCTTATGGGACGGAATAAAGAAAGGCCTTCAGCCCTGAATTGAATAAATTAAACCTAAGAAAGCAAAATACAAACCAAATTAAAAACTGTTCATTCAGTTCCGTCTGTTCACTGTTCACCGTCTGTTCACCGTCTGTTCACCGTCTCTTCACCGTCTGGCAATATTTAAATCACAAGCCCATAATAGTGCTGGATGACGATGATGTTGACGAAGAGGATGACGTCGACGACGACGACGACGATGACGACGACGACGACGACGACGATGACGACGACGACGATGACGACGACGACGATGACAATGATTTTGATGATGATGACCGGATCATAATCATCATCACTATCATTATCTGTATCTTTCTAGGATCGCGAAAGAACTGAACAGTATGATCTGGTGGTATCTGCAACAAATGTCGCGTCCTCCCCAAAGCTAAGAAATAGCACCACAGTGCGAATCACTGTTTTAGACGCTAATGACGAAGCACCTCGGTTTAGTCTTTCAAGTTACAATAAAACTATTTCTGAAGGGGACAAGGCAGGAACGTCCATTGTGACCGTGTCTGCTCAAGATGAAGATTTGGTGAGTTAGTCTTTTGTCCTTGTATTGGAAATTTCCCCAAACTAGAAAACAGTGAATCATCTTATACAGGAGCCCATAAGTAGGAGCGTCCATCTCCACCATTGGGTTCGTACGTCAACACAGAAGTAGACGAAGCTATTTTTGGAACGACATTTCGCGCTCTGAAATAAAATAACAACAACAACAACAATAACAGAGAAAGGCACATTTATCCAAGTCATCCAATCAAATGGCTTAGCATGACAGCGATTGACAGGTCATTTTTATGCCCGTTATTTATTTATTTTTTTTTTGCATAGAGGAGCGTGCTTGCCACCATGGAAACCACTTTTTACGGAAATTTCAAAAACTGAAAATAAGCTTATCTACTCCCGTGCTGGTGGCCCGGGTGATAACATGTGGACGCTTCTACTTATCGGCTCCTGTCTTATATAAATGTTTGTTTAAAGACAAATTTCGGGATTTAAAATATCAGGAACCTTAGCGGAAAGGTCCTCGCTATTGAGGTACTGCGTTTGTATCTATATAAGCCTCCGTTCACAGGTTTTTAGCAGTAGCTGGAAAAGTAATACTTCTCTTCGGCATGAAGCGACGTGCAGTTTTACCTTTTAAGGCATTGACGGATTATCACATTGTTTTGTGGTGTTGTTATCATATTTGTCTTTTCCGGCGAAGAGAAGTGTCTGATAACATTTTAAAACTTGGCGCTTTTCTGAGAAAGAAATCTTGATTCCTTTTCCTTTTTTCATTTCGTTTATTTTTTGTTATTAACATGTTTAAGCTGTTCCTTCACGGTCAGAGTTTACTCTAAGACACAAATCTGGTAAAATTGACTATGTGATAGCTAATGATCATGATATTACCTTTTAGGGAACTAACGGTCGTGTGCTGTACAGAATTGTTGACGGTGGCGTAAATATAAATGTCTTCAGCATCAATCAAGATTCAGGAGAAATGATTTTACAGAATAATATTGATGAAGACGAGTACAGGCGCTTCATTGTCCGGGTGGAGGCCAAGGATTTGGGCTCGCCCCAACCTCTCGCGTCTGTCGTCCGTGTTTACGTCACTATTGAAGATGTGAACGACAATCAACCAATATTTGATAAAGGCTCTTACAGGTATTTCCTTGGTCTGTGTCATTTTATTGACGATGTAGCAATATTGTTACTTCTTTGAGAGAAATGTCATACGCCATGAACATCTGTGGGTTCAAACATTCAGTATGGAGCATTTTCGGAACATCTGTACGTGCGTTTGAATGTGAATAAGTTTACATTTCATCACTACCATCTATCATGCTGGAAAAACCGAGACGTAAAAAATATTATTAAAAAGTAACTCAAGACCGGGTACTTCTGGTGCTGTGCGATTTGTAGAACTCTGTATTTTGGCAAGAGAGCGACAATTTAAAGCTAGGGAAGAAAACAAAAACAAAAAACAAACAAAAAAAAAATCGGAATAAATTATCGCCTGGACGGTACACTGTTAAAGTCTTAAGTGAAATCGATAAAAGTTGATTTCAAAATCAGGGAGTATTTGGCCCAAGATGAAGAAATTAATTAATAAAGGGACGATGCTTTGCCGATGCACTTTAGTATTCTCACTTGAGTGGCTTCTTTTCTCACAGTGCTTTCACATCTGAGGGGACCCCCGTTGGTCAGTCAGTGATTCAGGTCAGAGCAACAGACGCAGACAAAGGAACAAATGCGGAAATAACCTACAGGATAATTAGTGGAGATAATCGAGGTAGTCATACATTATATCACTGGATAGCGTCGCGGGCTCAGTGACCTGACCTATGAATGGCAACGAGGCTACTGGTGACCTTATTTGGGTACAGACCTCGCTGCTTCTATTAAGTGAATCATGTTGTTCTAATGGTCAGTACTCTGGCTCTATCTCCGGCTGTATTTACAAACGAACAGCGGCGAGTTTGGCAAACCGCGGTCACCAGAAGCCACGCCTCCCTTCATAGGCTAGGCAACTCAGCACACGGCTATAAAAATGGTTTGCTTCTGCATATAACAGCGAAACAAGAACAAAAAACAAACAAACAAACAAACAAAAATCAAAAACAGAAACAAGCCAAACGTGTACTGGATTGCTGGCCATACCATGCACCGGTAGTGAATACAATCGTGAATACGTCGAAGCGACGACAAGTTGGGACGGCATGACCGTCGGTTGACTGAGCTATTGATTTCCTTTCTTTCAGGCGATTTCCGCGTGGAGAGCACAGGTAAAATTTATGTTAACAAGAGTTTGGATCGAGAAAGAACCGCTGTATATTCATTAATTGTTGGTGCTTACAATTTCGGAAGCAAAGGCTTCAATGAGACGAGTCGGACGCGGAACAGAAACTTTGACGGTGAGATTATTGCTCTTGCCATGACGTGTTCACTTGCACTCTATACCCATCTATCTATTGATAGAGGTTTGTAAAATAATTAGGACAGTACACACTCTCTCATTGGTCAATAGTTGTGTTTACATGAGAGCATGTAAACACGGTTGCGATATCACACGAATTTTGATTGGTTATGTGCTGTCAGACAAGCATTTTGATTGGCTGATAGAAAAAATGAGCTTGTATCAAGAAAATCTGACTCGACCAGGAAGTAAAAAGCAGCATTTTCCTTCATTTGTCGAATTGTTGTTTATAAATAATTTATAAAAGCAATAGAGGACTTTTTTCCGTGTTTACGTAGCCTCATCTAAGCACTCGGGGAGTTGAGAGAATTCTCGAGAGTTATGCAAATCCTCGACTGCGTCTCGGGTTTGCATAACTGTCTCGAATTCTCTCAACCCCCTTCCTGTTAAGATGAGGCTATGTAAACACGGAAAGAGTCCTGTATTGCTTAAAAAAAGCATTGTAGTTTGTTCACTTCGGATTAGGCTTTGTTTGGGGTTCTTCTCTTTTATGTTCTCTGTCCTCCCGTACTTGCAGAAAGAGCCCAATAAATAAACTTAATAATATAAACTGGTTGATATCCTTTTAAATTTCCGCACTCTTGACATTTGGTTGGTTAATTTCTTAGACGGTCACAATTCTTCGTATTTAACATCAGTTCATTGGAAAAAAAAAAAAAGATGATCGATTCTAAAGCAAATATATGAATAACATAACTGTTCATCAACAGCTTGAATTACATACATTTCCGCAATAATTTCGGCTGCATTAAATTCTGTACAAGTTATAGTACATTTCAGGGGAAGCCACCCACTTTGTGAGAATTGTTACTAAGGGAAACAAGACTAAAATGGTAATGCGCTAATACAACAAACAATTTGCAAGGTAAATACTGAATTTTGGGGGTTCTTATCCCTGACTGGCTATTTTTATCCAACTTGTCAATTGAAATAGATTCATTGGCAACCTGAAACACTCAGACTTAATGTGTTCTTAGATTAACTTAACTTTTGCGCTAGCGATTTTGATTAACTGTTCCATTTTATTGCAGCGGCCCGTGATAAATTGTTTCAGTTAGGAATCCCTTCTCAATATTCTTTTCAGGCAATGGTTACCTCTATGACACTGCTGCTGTTACAATAGCAGTAACGGACTTAAACGACAACGCCCCGGAGTTTGTCAGACCGCTATTTACTGGAGGTAGGATTACATAGAACCAAGTGGTAGCTATAGCTATATGAACGTTATAGAATCCAGTGGGAGGTGGAATTATGAAATCGGAAGGGGAACATATTTTTGTCCTCTTGTTTAAGAGCAAGTCTAGCAAACACTAGAGCACTCATTTATTACCGCGGCCAGGATTCGTAGACGCCGGGTTGTAAGTCCTCGATTCAGAAGAACGTAAAGAACGTCAACGCTGAGAAATCCGATTACTGTAGGAAAACGATGGAGTCTTTCTTTAGATACAGGAGATGAGAAAATGTCACCGTGTTCTCAGTTGATTTCGCGAAGGGACAAGAGAAAACGAAATATAGTGTACGTGAGTAGTATAGGACAGTTGACTAGGTGACTAGTCATCTGTCCTATACTACTCACGTGGGTATTGGAAGTTTTCGGTCGCTTTACATATTAGGTCGTGACAGGAAAAACTGAAACTTGGTGTGAAAAGGCTTGAAGTAAGGTAGATTGGCCACTCGAAAACAGATTCAAAGCTGGCATTTTGAGTGATAGCTTCGACGAAAGGCCTCAACCCTTGAGACGTGACTAAGCTCAGTTTTGTAATTTTCAAGCCAGTTGATACTGACCTCAATCTAGTAGTGCCTGACTTACCACCAGCGTAGCAGCGTAGTTTCTGACTCAGCTCTTGTAAGGGAAAGGAGATTGTTCGGAAGGTTATGATGTTACTGCTTTTGTTTGTTGAAATGTTCGATGGATAATGTTCCAGGTATAGCGGAGGGTGCGGATCTCAATTCATACATCATGAAAATCAAGGTAAGTTCATCTCAGTGCGAGTTCCTTGCTGTACATACGCCGGCGTGATAATACCCAAATTTACACCGAACAAATTTTGGTTACAAGTGACAACAGAAGCACTGCGTGGAAGCGTTTTTTTTCCCCTGATTTTTCTTGTCTGCCCGTGTCTTTGTTTGTTTGTTTCTTTCTTTTTTGCTGGTGTTGCCTTTTCCTTTGTTTCTTCTAAAGGGTAAACGTGTTGCACCACACACCTGGCAACATTGAAATGATTCTAGCTTAGTATTTGGTAATAAGAAACAGGCCAGATAGCGTTATAAACTTGTGTACACGGGAGCAGCCTACCTACGCAGGAAAATTGTCCCAGGAATGAGAGTTACCCAAAATAAACCGATGCAAAATCTTTGTGAATTATCCTAGCGGTCGTTTCCCCAGTCTAAGCGCTGAAAGAGTTTTCTCTCCCAGAAAAAAATTCAATGCCCGTTTTTTAAGGATTACTTGATGCCTTTCTTACAGTTTTTTTTTTCCGTAAGGTTTTCAACGTTGATCCTTCCTTAAAATTGTAAAAGAAATCTAGTTTCCGATAGCTTCTTTCCTTGTTCATTCTAGGCGATTGATAGAGACACGGGCAACTTCAGTTCCATTCAGTATCGAATATCAGCTGGAAATGATGGTGGCTTCTTCAAGATGGATGAATTCACAGGGTTTATAACAACAGCTAGCAACTTCAAAGGGAAGAAGGGTGAAAGGTTCGAAATTAAACTGAGTGCGCGTGATAATTATGGACGAGTACCGACAAACGAGGCTCAGCAAGAAGCAACTGCACAGGTATTGTGTCATAGATGTTTATTTTTTCATGATTATTTTTCATTTGATGAACGGTTCATTGGGTTATTGCAAGAGCCCATCAGTGGACCTTTCATCCTCGCAGTCAGGCCTTTATACCGAGACACACAGAAGCAGGTGGATCTATTTCAAGTTGCGGCAATCAAAACCGGCAAAGTATCAATTCGAGAATCTCACGAGAGTCACAGAGTGAAATATGAATTTTAGAATAACCACCAGTTTGCTCTGCTGGGGCCACTACCCGGAACAGATTGACGCCATCTATTGATAGGCTCCAGGTTTATGTCAGTTCAGTCCCCACAAGGGTGAGAATATTATACAGGTAAGCGCTACGGGATTTATAAGCGCTGAGGTGTAATGCCGTGCTGTATTTGTCAGCGAGCCTTCTGATATGCCCTCTGGAGGTCCCTCTGGACACATAAACCTCTACATCTCTACACCCAGATGTAACACAAATTGGCGGCCTTTTCTTGGTTACCGAAGATTCGCGGCCGGGCGTAATCCGGGGGTATAAAAGAAGTTTTCTGAATTGCTTGGCTCCAACCGGCTTGACCACATAGGTCTTGTGTGACTTTTCCTGTGCGATTTCTGGGAACATTATACGGCAATCTTGAAAAATATCAAAATATCATAATATAGGTTAAAATATCCTTACAATTCTGTCACTGAATATCTGCATGATGATTATAAACAGAATTATCAGCTTCAATAGTTTGAAGCCAGAAGTGACCAACTCCCAACATCAGTGGCTTCATAGCCCAGTTGGTTAGAGCGTCGCACCGGCATCGCGAGGTCACGGGTTAAAACCACGTTGAAGTCCTGAATTTTTCAGGCTTCTCTACGCAATTGCTAAAATTGCATCCATAACGGCGAGGATAATAGCTTCATTTGAAATCTACATTATGCATAAAATCTATATTTTGTTCGTAATGGCTATCAAAATCTTAACACGTTGCTAGGTAACACCATGAACTCAATCAGCGAATTTGTTTGCTGTCGTCCGAATTGAAATGGCGAACAGTAGGCAGCTACGAAACACGTAGTAGATTTGAAAACTCATTTGCCATCAACCGTTGGTCAACATCTTAGGTGTTTTGGTCTCTTGCAGGTATTCGTTCTTCTTGATAATCAAAGAGTCACTCTGAAGGCTGAAGTTGATCCATCCCTAATCGAAAGAAATAAAGAAGAATTTATCAGGTTGAGATACCGTTTTTTCTTGTTGTTATCTTCGAGCTACCTCTCTGTACTTTGCCGAAATTCTTCGGCACTTAAAGGTCCCTGTACTTAATAGCTTTCTTATGTGTGTGTTCGTACGTTCGCCTCGAGTGCCGTGAAAACTTATTCCGTCACAGAACATATACGCTGATATGAAAAAAAAGCAGCGCGAAGTATATATATATCTCGATGAGGCGAAATTTGTTCTATAAGTAGCATGGTAAGTAGAGAGAGGTGGGATAACCCAAGAAGCAAAGAAATCTCCGGGAAACTTTATCGTGACTGAATAATTAGTGAAATCGGTTTCAGTCACATTTTAAAATTACAATAGCAATATATAGGTATGGTATGGTATGGTATACTTTATTTAAATCAAGGAAACACGCCAGCCCCAACAACACTCAGCTGGTTTCCATGGAGGGCGTGTTTGTATAGATATAAAAAAAACACTAAAGCTAATAATAAAATATAAGATGATTAATTAAGTCTAAAATCATAAAAATTAAACTTTTTGAACTAAGTACATATTATAACCTAAGTACATGACTAATAATATAGTAAATCTGAAACTACAAAAATTCAACTCGAACAAACTAAATACATTCAACTAGAACAAACTAAGTACATTTATGAACTAAGTACATGTGGCATGACGTGGTATGAAAATAGGCCGATTTCGATATCTTAATATTCACTCTTAGACAAAAGGCACCGTCTCGAGGAGGTTAGAATTAGTTCCCATTCGCCACAGCCCTTCTTTCCATTTCACTCGAATTGCATGAAGTAACTATCATAATAACCGAAAGCTTATCGTGTTGAAATCGGTGCTTATGCTTAGGGTGGGAGTATTACATCGCGTAAACCCCAGAAAATGTCCTGTGGGACTGGCTGATGGGATGTTTCAACAAAACACGGTGGCCATATTGGTGTGTTAAAACAATCCTTGGAGGATTGATGTTCATTTTATGCAAATATTTCCCATAGCTTCAGTATATCAACATGCCGCTGGTCACGTGAGTGAAAGCTATCGATAGTTAGTACGTATAATGGCATTAGAAAACCTGACAAACGCCAACCTAATACGATTGTCTGACTGGCTTGTTGCAATTGTTTTAGTGTGTTAAATAACATCACCGAAGCCGAGGTCAACATAGAAGCAATTTTTAAAGTATTTGGTGAGGACAGTAATGGGAAGCAGACCACAAACTCTGAAGTTCTGTTTCATGCTGTCAGTGTTAAGACCCAAACGATTATGACCAGCGATGAAGTCCTGAGGTAAGCCGTTGGTAAAGTAACTTCATATTTTACGTAGCCTTCAAGAGGGCGTTTCTCAGTTCTAAGTAATGGGATGTTACTTTCTTTGCATTTGGTCACCAAGATTACAGAAGAAAAATACACAACGTGTGTATTTCATTCTGGTAGGTCATTGAACAGTCATTTTATGCGTCGAAGTTTAGTCAGGTCAGGACTTCTCTGGAGCCTATATTCAACTCCGCAAATCGCATTCGTAGACTTCTTGACGTTTTTACTGACACTACAGGAAACCAGAGTTAGGCTATGCGATGTAATCAAAATTCTACCTTTTATTCAGAACAATTGAGAAATACTTGGATCAATTGGATACGCTGTACGCGAGATGGAAGATCCAGGCCCCTGCGACTGCTGCAACAAAGTCTCCCACTGTAGATAGTAGCCTGGGAAACGCTGAATTGGCGCTGATTATATTAGGATCTGTTGTGGGGCTTCTGCTGTTACTCGGCTTGTGCTTTGCTGTCAAGACTCGCTGCAGGTACTTGCAAACGGCAAAAGTTGCATGAAAATGCCTCATAGTTTCATCTTAAGAGGGAAGTCTACACGAAGTTTGGAGAGACGTTTTTTAGTGGGGTCTAAAAAAACGATGAATTTAAAAGAAAATAAACATTTCTGGATAGCTTACCAACGGAAGCAGAGCACCCTGTATGATGTCAGTCTATTAGAATGGTTTTCGATATAGTGTTGCAAAACCAAAATCAGGCCAATTACACTCCTCAGCCAACCACCGATCGATGTGAATAAAATCCTGGTTTTATTAGCCAATCAGAATGCAATGGCATGTGCGGGAAAACGGTAGTGACGACGGTAGTCTCGATTGGTTTTCGTTTTGCATGTGATTAGTTTAAAAGTTCTCTCAAGTCTTTTTTATCCACTCACATAGGAAACAAAAACCAAAGGAATTGCGTATTTACTTTCACCAGTTAATTGAAAGCTGCTAACTACAGTCTCCACATTTCAAATTTCAATCTAGATTACAACGCAGCATTTAGGTATTTGCCCCGATAGAGTGTTATGCGTCGTTTGCTCATTGCCCCCGCAGAGTTAAGAAGCGTGAAATGTACAGTTCACCAAGGGGCAGGAGAAAGTTTGGTGACATCAATCGACAGTAAGTGTTGTCTGACAAGCGTGGGAAGGAGAGGGGAGGTATGGCAGGTCGATGGAGGTGGAAGCAGAGGGGGCCAATGCGTATGCATTGGTGGAAATCGGTGTACCAAGTATTTCACACCATGGAAAAGATCTTAAAAAGTTATTATTTTCTTAAGGCGTTTCAGTTATAAAATGATGACTTTGTGAGTAATGAAGTGCGCATACTCGGAACAACAAATCCGGGTTATAAAAACAGGAACCGTAGATATGGCCCTCCTATTACTAGTTGGGATTCTACACTACTGAGCTACAGGAGCCTCGTGGGAGCTAGGGCATTAAACTAGGGACGCTTTCCATTTGATAGAACTGACCGGCCAGACCGGGCATTTGGGTGGGTTAACTCTACAACGCCTTCAAAATAACACACTTGTCGAGCAAGATATATACTCTTCTGAAAAAATGTGAGGGATATCATGCAACTGTTTGTTGCATTCTCTTTGCAAACTGACCGGTCTGGCTCGCCAGTTCTGACAAAAGGAAAGCGCACTAGGTTCAAGTGACAAACGTGACTTAAAAATGAATTGATATTAATTTGATTTTGTGAATGTGCCCAATGTTTGTGCCCAATATTTCGCGTTTATTTTCTTCTTTCCTCAGGAAAAGGGAATACTGTTGTCACGATATAGATTATTTGCAACGAGTTATAGTTCTAACCAGTTCCGGCCTGCGGTTTTCTGACTGGTTCACAAGTCTTAAAATATATAAATTCGTGTGTGTGTATAACGTGTATCACCATTCCTTTTCCTATTCTTTCTGTTCTTCTTTACTTCTTTCGTAACGTTGTGTTTTTAAATTTCACATTTGGATCCGAACTGCAATAACTGTGTTGTGTGTTTTGAGCTTCATGTTCAGCGTGGCTTGAATTTATTCACCGATGCACCTTCAGAGATCTTCCCATTCCACAATTGTTTTTGTTGTTGTTGTTTTTTAAATAATATTCTGTACTCTAGTTCCTATTTTAATCTGTCTTCAGGGGATCCTGGTCATATTACAATGATGTCATAGAAACTATTGAAGGAAAGACCGTGGCTCCCGTGAGGTAGGTTTGCAGTCAACAATTAAGTTGCATGTCGTCTGTAGGAAAGGGTGCACTGAATGGCAACGGCCTTTTCGGTGCATTTAGTATACGTAGCATATGTAGTATATGTAGCATGTGCAGCATATGTAGTATATGAAACAATGATATGCAGGGCGGAATGATATGGAAACCTTATTCTCTTCCATTCTCATTTCTCGTTAACCGGTCACGTGACAGCTTCATCTGAGTCAATTTCTGTTAACAAGTGTTGTATATTTGCAGATTACAGTCTCAGCCAGGGAGTTCATATGGAAGTGACCCTGGGATGTACAGTTCAGATTATATACTTACTAAGAAAGAACAGTAAGTCGGGAATATTTATCCACATATTTGTAATGTGAACAAAGTGCAGAGAAGGATGATGCAGCGGTCGTCCGAGACGACCAGAACGTTTACTGGGTAACCAATTTGTCCTAAAATTAAGAGTCCGGTTGCCCGAGGAAAAGGTCAACAGACAACGCAGCCAAAAATAGACCTGATACATGTACGTGTCAATGTCCGATTGAGTGAAGTTAATGGTAACTTGAATAAATTTGTTTTAGCTACGTTTTCCCGTTCTTGAACATCAGTAAATTTTACAAAACGTATACTGTCAGGTAAGCAAATATCTGACAATAGAGAAACATTGTCTCGTGCCGATCAAGATCGGAGACGCCATTTTGAATGTGGCCCAGACTTCCGCGCAAACCGTGGGCTGTGGGATATTGAAGGTTGTCCGCCATCATCGCCTGATTTGGATACATGCAGAAGGTAGAAATGTTACCATCATTGTTTTTAAATTCTTGATTTCTTTTTTGTTTGTCATCAACTGGCAGCTTGGAGTCAGAAGCCCTTCAGACTATAAATCACGCGAGGCCGACTATATGCTGGCACCAGGGGTAGTCAGTAGAAAGATTTTCTTACGTCATCAGTGGTTGGTTTGCGTCGGGCCAAGTTAGAGGCTTAACCGCCATTTCAACGTGGTCATCAGAACCAAGCGAAAGTTTAATTATTTGTAGGTGTCGAAGCAGAGACAGCACCTTGCCAAATGTTTAAGACCTTCTAGTCGGTCTGACCGGGCTCGAACTTATAACTCCCCGCTCAGCGGCCCGGCACTCTAAGCATGAATGGCCCATTTCCGATATTCGTTTAGCCTCTTTTTCAAAGTGAGTCCAGGTTCGAAATTTGTGTGTGTGTGTGTAATTAATTTCACTCGTACTAATTTTATTTTTCCTTTACAGGAAAGGAAAATGCTTTGTTTGGAAAAACTGCCTTTTTCAAATTTGGCTTCCTCAGAACACTTATTTCATTATACACAGATCTCAGCTTGTTTTCCAACATCATTTGATTTGTTTGATTCTTTCAGCTCATTAGAAGATAGTATTTGGGACGAGGGCGACTACTATTTATCACAGGTGAAAACGAAAAGCGTAGCTAATTGTGAAAATAAAGTTATTTTAGCTTGGTAGTATGGCATCGGCCAGTGGTTTGAAAATTCCACATCAAATGTGCTAATGACCATAGATGCAAATAAAAAATGGCTTACATCAATAGATGGAAAGGGTAGGTACAAAATAAATTTATTCATTTGTTTATTCATGCATGTTTTTAGGATTCTAAGCAGGGTTCGTATCTGGATGATGACGGGGAATCGGAGCATGGAGCCGCAGCAAGTGATATCAGTCAGGCCAGCTCTGCTCGCTCATCAAAAAGCATTGCCGAGGGAATGGTCGTTACCAAGATTTAGCAGAACTTTTTGCAGGTGGTTGGAGGGCGTTACCTAACGAACTAACGAAACCAAAAGTAACTGAACACCGCTTTTTTCAAAATCCTAGAGTTATAGCGATGTTTTCTGTTCACAAACATAAACATCTAATTTCTTTTGATCTTGAAATTTGCCAACGACCGAACAAAAGAAGTAATTGTTTCAACAGCCAATAAAGCTCTTAAGAAAGGCTGGAGTAGTAGTATTTTTTTAATCAGCTTTCACCACAGAGGTGGTGTGTGGATCACACAACAGAGTGGGGGCTCCAATTGGGATTGTGCCCTTTCACAAACCAGCTACTAGGGGTGGTCACAACCAAAGGATTATTACGTTTCTAATGGTTCTTTATCGTCCCCCACAGTCAAGTATGATGACGTGTTGCGAGACTGCAGCTACGGTTTATCGTCATTATCCGAGACTATGTCCGAGAAAAGTAGAACGTTTAACCATTTGCAGATATCATTACAACATCTACCAACTGAACTAACCGGTCTGCGGTTAAAAGATCAGCTTTGTGGAGTTTGAGACACGACGTTTATCTGTGTGACACACATTCATCATGGTCTCTCGGTTAATAGTATTGTGTCCCTTAGAATATTTATGTTTTGACTAGTTCAGGCAAAGAAATCAAACCGCCAAAATATACAAGGCAATTGTGAGGGAGACGGCATAATGAAACATCTCGTTCCCTCATGAAAGCACGAGAAGGTGCTAAGTCGGTAGGCCTGTTGGTAGGTCAGTTTTGCTGCTTCTTCGAGCAGGCAACAACATTTTGTCCGATTGATTATCCCTGGCGAACTTACTAATTAACAAATAGACTCCATGTTGCCGTGCGTCAGTAATTCTTGGTTTTGACGTGACGTCATAAAAAAAAAACTAAAATTAAAAGGTAAACAGACATTTGAGTTTTCATCTCGATAGCATGCTTTGGAGAATAGCAGTTCAAATTTCATTTTTTTCAGAATGCGTGACATGGAAACGGCTGGCGAGAAACACGCCATGAACATGGGTGCTTACCATTTGGAGAATAAGAGGTACCTCCAGAGGTACCCCTGTCTCCCCGTTCGGAATGGGTAGTCAGAAATCCTTTACCATTTTACGAATCTTCCGTTTCCAGGCCCTTTTTGTGGACCTTACCGCGGTTTCACGATTTGAAATGGGAAGAACTTAATGGTAAGTGCGATTTAAATGGTTTATTTGCAAATTCGCTCACCATTTTGCAATTAACAATTACCCCAACCGGAATTTCCCAGCAAATGGTAAGCACTCCATGAAAACATCGATTCGCATTGTGGTTTTGAGCTCTGAATAACCAATATGTTAATACAAGTGTTTATGCGAATCTTTAAAAGTTCAAGAGAGCGAAGAAAGGTTTTGAGACAGCCAAAGTACACTCCAGATGTTTTAGCTGGTTTCCGGCCGCCATGTTGGTGTCCTTCTGAAGGACAGCAACATGGCGTCTCCATACTAAACCCTACGGGCCGGTTATTTAAACGAAGTCTAACTTAGACCGCGGTTTACAACGATCATTATACCTCCGCACCTTTCTAGAAGTGAATTGCTTCAAGTAGATAAATGCTTTTCTTCTCTTCTCTTGCCTTCTAGACACTGTTTTCGACAATGAACAGCCCATGTATATGCGTTATTGGCTAAGCGTGATGAGCTGGATATTGGCCAAG
>BLFK01000397.1:1119396-1143917 GCA_014634185.1 Astreopora myriophthalma | reverse complement strand
AGAATGAGGCCAATATCCAGCCATCAGGACCGAACAAGCTTAGTCAGTAAATGATTCATTATATGGCAATACCTCTCTCTTCTCGTTTTCCGTAAGACAAAACCGTTTTCATGCCTTCATATCACTTTTTGTTTTACCGTAATTTTTGTATTTCCCGAAACTCGTCTATGTTTTGTTTGTCTTGACTGTCTTTTGCCGCCTTTTTCGACTCCATTGCCGACATTGTCAAAAGTTACGAACTTTGTAAGTCCGCTTTATGCAATTCTTTATTATTCCGCGGGAAAGGAGCAGCCTCGAGCGGGTAAGATCGGCCCATCTTGCCTGCTCGGGTAGCCAATCAGAGCACAGAATTCGCTTCATCTTGCCCGCTCGCGGGCCCGCCATATAATGAATAGTATGATTGGCCAAAGCGAAAATGACTTGAAACGCGGTTTTGTTAATCGCCGGGTAACTAGACCAAAATTGATATTTTAAAATTCAACTTCAAACAATAAACATGAATTTGAGGCTTTGGGGAATAAAGTAAGGATTTGTATGAGTTTTTTTTCCCTGGAGCCTCGAGATGATGCCTTTTGTCTAAGAGTAAATATTAATATGTCGAAATTGGCCTATTCTGTCTTTATAATCGGCCCTATAAGTTTGAGTGGTACATTTTCCCGAATAACTGAAGTACGGGGTATCGCACAGGACAGACTTTAACACGTTGTTTCTTTATTACTTTTCTATAATATCTCAATTTCTTGACTACATGTCGTGAATGGCGAACGATTTTATTTTTTAGCAGCGTGACGTACAAATAAATTTGCGTGACGTGCAAACCAAGAATAGATCATAGATGACATCAAAATGTGGTAAGAACAAAAAAGGTGGCACACGAGGCGATAACCGAGTGTGTCACTGAAGTTCGTACCGCATTTTGGCGTCTTCTGTGATCTATTACTAGACAGACGCGCGGCAACATGGAATCAATTTTTTTTGATATAATAAAGAGACAAAACGATGACGCCATCCATGAGTCTGTCCTCTAATAGATGATAAGTGAGAACCAATCAAAACACGCGGAGAATTGAGTGTACTATATAACCTGTGCTAGCTGAATTTATGATAGATAACATTGAAATTTCATGTAATTGAACTGCAAATATGTGATGATTTGAAATTAGAGTGATCATCGTAGTACATTTCCTGTCGCCAAAGTTTCATTTCGAGACCATAACACATTTTGACTTTTTCCCTGGAGGTTTCAATTTTAAGGAGCCGCAAAAGTTACGTTAAGTGAACAAAACTGGTGGTCGTTTTGTCCACAGTCGAGCTTGTGAGAGGCATGCATCTATTTTTGAAATTACGTCACAAGTCGCTTTGCATTCCGGTTTTGAAAGGATTTTTGCATTGCAAAGCAGTTTTTGACCTCATTTCAGGAATAGACCCGTGCCTCTCACTAGCTCGATTGTGAACAAAACGACCCGTTGTAGTTCAATCCCAACTGGATAGCTGATCTTGTGACCCAATCACACGACGACAGCGCTCATCGATGTCATCGTAGATGAGGAACTCGGGAAACACAGCTTTATTTTTTCCCCATTTCATTCATTTATGTCGTTTTAGATAGTTTGGGATTTGATGTTATAAGAGTCCTGGGGCCATTGAGCAAGATGCCTTGTCGGGTGAGAGGACAGGGAAAATATGTTGACGATAAATTTGTTGTTTATTTGAGGATTGCTGTTTTTAAATCGATGACAATGCCTTCACCAAATCTCGTGACCAGTCAGTGCTTCGAGTATCGAGATTAAAACCGCAGTGTTTGTGTTGAGTTACCGATCATATGCAACCTTGTGATTCACATGAAATTCCCGTTGTACGTGGACCTTTCACCATGAAGAGTGCAGTTCCTGTTTTCATTATCAAAATTTTACAGGCCCCCCCCCCCCCCAAAAAAAAAAAAAAAGAATTCCAAATCTTTTGATCGTGAAATGTGTTTAACAGCTTCACGGGAAACTCGAGAACTGCGCTGTTCGATTATTACAGAGTTATTTTCGTCACAGGCAGCCCAAGCTCAAAATTATATCATAAGAATTAAAAAATTATAATTATAAGGCCTTAGATGGGGAAGAAATCGGGTTGCTTTCCAATACATTCATCATCAGCATAATCAAGTTTGTTTACACGTCTAAGCATTCATGAGGCTGGGGGACAAACGGACAAAATGTTAGTTTCAAATTAAGAGCCAAACAATCCGTTTTGACTCCTCGGAAAACTGCAATTACTTGGGATTCGCGTAGCATAGAGTTTCAACGAAATTGTCCATTTGCGAAATGATTAAATGCCCCATTCAAAAATGCTTGTGCGCTTACTGGCATAGAGGTTTCAAGGTTCTTTACCATTCACATGCCCGATGATGCTGATTCCCCCTTATGACGGGGTAAAATTTTAGCCCGAGTCTTTACCATTTTCTTTATTCGTTGAAGGCGCAATGCATTTTTGCAAGTAGTAACAGCAGTAAATCTTTAAAGAAAGTGTATAGGAAATCTGAATCGTTCGGGTAATTTTCAGTGGAGAAATATAGGATGGCCACGATTGGTTAATTAAAGTTGATGTTTATTAATAATATAGATCCACCATAGGTTCAATCAATATTTTGATTAGGTTGTTCACGGTCTCCTCTGTAAAGCACTCAGTCCTGCACATTGTGAGGCTCTGTCTCTGATGACAAAATTGAATTGATAAAAACGAATCACGCTACAAAATTAAAACAACAGGTTCATTACTTCATTTCTTTGCCATCCTCTGCAAGGGGAGAACGTCAGCACAAGACGTTAAACTTTCCTTTCTCTCTCCAAACCTGAACAGTGTTCATACCAGTTTCAGTTTTGAACGTTTTGCATATTGCCAGAGTTGAAATAATCGCGAAGTGATTACAGTGGTGCTTGCTGCTATTTTGAAGCAACGTTCTCGTTGTCGTTGACGTCCTCGTTGCTAAAGCTCCGTAGTCTTATTGAAATCCTGCTAGTTAAACAAATTTGCAAAAAAAAAAAATGTACTAATCTAAGTGAAAATCGGATGAAGCAAAAATTTCTTGTGATTAGCTGTAAATGTCGTTTTCAATGGTGCTTCCTGTGCGCGCGCAGCTCAAATTTTATATGGGCCTGATTACATGAGCCGGGCTGGCCCGGTTAACCAAGCTGGCTCGGGTTGCCGAGGTGAAGTTCAGCTCGATGGCTTCTTTAAATTGTAGAATGGTGAATTTTAATGACAATTCAGCGAGACAAACGTCTCTCCACTTCTTGTTGTTGTTGTGATCTTTTTTCACACGACATATTCTAAATTTAACCCAAGCCGGGCTGGCTCACCTCATGTAATACCGAGCTGAACTTCACCTCGGCAAACCGTGCCAGCTTGGTTAACCGGGCCAGCCCGGCTCATGTAATCAGGCCCTAAATATTCCCCGGCGTTAAACGAACGAGTTGCATTTAAAAATATTCATCCCGACTGAGGAAGAAAATATTGCAACTAGTTACAAAAACTGATGTAACTGACATTGTTTCCTGCATATGTTTCATGGGGGTAGAACTGTGTTTTATAAATGAACGAATGCCGTTTAGAGAGGTGAAGTTGTGGTCTGAAAAGTTAAGCGTTACCTCTTTCACGTTTCTTTTCGTGCAATTTGTGTTAGCTCTAAATTTGCCACTGATTTTGTTTATTAATAGACAAACAGACTTAAACATGACAATACATATAGTGACCAAGAGTAGATGACACAAGCCAAAAGCCTATGATACGTGACTAATTCTAGCAAAATCCATGATTTAGGTTGGAAGCTTCAGTCGTGAACATTTAAGCAATCAAGCCTTCGTGATCTGTGTACCACTTCTGTTCAGCTGGCAGACTCTTCCAGCAGAGAGAAAGCAACGGGCAAAATGGACCCTTCGTTCTCTGTTTTTGCCGTTGGAGCTACAAAAAAAAAAAGAAGAAGAAGAAAAAAAGAGACCGTTACATGCAAAACGTAATTTGTTATAATCGTAATTTGCAAACATTACTATTTTCACAGCAAGCGTCAGAGGTTTGGTGTGCGTTTTGGGTGGCACTCTGTATCGTAAAAACAAAATTTCTCTTAAGCATGAAACCTTCCCAATCCTTTTTCTTTTTTCTAGACTTTGAAACATGTTCAGGGACCAGTCTTTTAGAATAAGTGTATCGTACTTTTACAAATGGCTTTTCGGGCCCGAAAAGTTTTCGGGACTTTCTAGAAAACGGGCCCTTGGTGACGGGTGGGACGCGGGCTGCGAGTTATGGGTTTATTGGGCATTTAGTATGGCCTTCGTCGAGCACGGGTGTTACGTTGGTTTTTCTTTTATTTATTTATTTATTTATTTTGAAGTCACTAGTAGCTCTATGTCTTTTTCTGTTTTTCATCATCTTTTCCTATGATTAAACAGTATATTTACCTTCGCCATTTTCGCCTGTACGTTCATTTTCCTGGCCGCAAATATTTTCGTCAGGAGGAGTTACCTGCAAAACGAAACAGTCTAACGTCACACCATCAAGAGTAACATAAAAGTCAATCACCTATAACGAAACGAATTTAACAGTAAATCGAGTTCTACGAATGACACCGCGCACCTCGTTTAATGAAGACATCCTCGAGCGGTGACAAGCTGGAGCCAGTTCAGCAGTTGGATTAAGGCTTTCCGCTGGGGGTGACAGCAAGAAATGCATTCATTCACGCGACGAATAGCACATTTTATACAACAATTTCAAGTGGCCAAATTACGGACCCCTTGTAGTTCAAGCCCAACTGGATCGCTAATCTTGTGACTCAGTCACACGAAGACAGCTCTCATCGTGGCAGAGGAACTGGACAAACAGCGCTTTAATTTCCCCGTTTTTCAAGAAACATCACCTTTTCTACTTGTTTGTGTCGTTGTTTAATCAGATAGTTTGAGTCATTGATGTTAGGAGAGTCCTCGTATGCAGGATGCCAAGCCTGTTGTAGGCCAGAATAAGATTTTTCTTCCAGCAGATAAATTCATCATTTCAAGGTTTCTCACGTTTTTCTTTTTAAATCGATGACAGTCCCCTCAGCAAACCTCGTGCTCATACAGTGTAGGAGTAACGAGACTTAAACCGCAGTGTTGGTATTGAGTTACCAATTAGGTCCAAGGAACGTTTCTAAATTGATCATGATGAAATGCTTTTGATAGCTTCACCGTAAACTGGAAAACTGAGCTGCTTGAGCGATGCTTACAGTTTCAATTGCCATTTGTTATATTCCTTGGGAAGGGTTGTATTAGTATAGGTAATAGCATGACCTGTAGTGGTATTTGGCAATAATACCGCCTCGTGATATTTCAAAATTCTCCAAAATACCACGAGCCGCGAAGCGGCGAGTCGAGTGGTATTTGGAGAATTTTGAAATGTCACGAGGCGGTATTATTGCCAAATACCACGTACAAGTCATGCTATTATTTGTTTATAATGGAAGCCGAAAAATTTTTGCTGTTATACCATTGCTTTTATACCATTTTTGCTGTTATACCACTATTACGCGGAAATGGCGATACTATCAACCAATCAAATCTCCGAAATTTCTCGGCTTATACTATAAACTTGCTTATTTGGCCGTTACGTAAATCAGAGGCTACAAGAAAGTCTCGATAATGTAAATTGTTGGTTCAGCCTTAACGGGATGAAGCCCAATGCCAAACAAACAAACAAACAAAAAACAAAACAATGCAAACAAATATTAATTGGAATTGCTCAAAAGCTTCGTTGTGCAGATAAGGCACGCATTAATTTATTTTTGAATGAAGCTAAGCTAGAATCTCACTTGGAATTTGCATATTGATTATGTTATCAGTAAACTGATTGCAGAATTAACCTGCTCAAAAAGTAAAACTTTTTTCCTCCTTTCCACTGTAGGAAATTATTGTATAACTCCCTTATAAAACCAATTCTTGAATACTGGTGTGAGGTATGGGGCAACTGTTCGAAGGAACAGTTGAACAGATTATTACGACCACAGAAACGCTGTGCCAGAGTAATGCTAGATGCTAATTTTAATGACAATTTAGTAATACTATTCAGTTTACTAAATTAGGTTGGCTTCCAATCGACGATATCATTCGCGTAAGAATACTATCCCTTCTTGACAAGATTTGTAACGGCCATGGTCCGGAATATCTTTCCTCCTATGTTAACTATGCCAAGAGTAGGTATGATTACAATACGACAACCTAAGTGCAAGAAAAATTCAGGTCTCAGAACATTCCACTCCAGTGCCTCTGGTCTGTGCAAAGGAACTATCATCTCTTAGAGATACGCTCTCAAAGAAGCTTTTTTTTTTTTTTAAAGAAACCTCCAAAGAAAAATAATACTGGAAAACTCTATTACGGAACATTTTAATATTAACGATACGTATAAATTAATTTATTAATGATTATTCTAGTCTTAGATTCTTGGTTTAGATTAGCTTAGGGAGGGCCATTATGTAAACTACTGAGTCATCAGTAACTGATATTACCTTCGTTAAATAAATTGAAATGTTATTATTATAAGGCTCCTATCAGCCAACACGCGTGAATGCAGTACTTAACAGTAAATGGTGTTTTTCCCCCTGGTACTCAGGTTTTGTCCCTCTCCTCAAAAACTAACATGCTAAATTCCAATTCTATCTAGAGAGTGTCCCCCCCCTTCTAAACAAATATTATTATTATTATTATTATTATTATTATTGCCTCTGTAGCCTAGTGGACGTCATGTTTCGCAATCAGTCAAGCGAGATTTGAAGGTCGGCAGGTCTAGCTGGCCCACCGAAGCACAGGTTGACGTCCCTTATCTGCAAGTGTCTTACACAAGCGCGTGGTTAATTACCATATGTCACTAGGGGAGGGAAAAAAAGTCAAAATAAATTTGGCCCAAATTTCAACGTAACGTGGTATCCCCCAGGCATCCCACGTGAAATGGTGAAAATTGGCGAGGGAAGGGGGGTAGACACACGCACGGGGAGTCAGGAATACGTTGCCTTGACAGACGTACGGGCTGGAGCGAGAGATGGATGGACCTTTCATAAGTTGTGTCCATTCCGTTACGTTTACTTACGGGACTGTAGCACAATGCCACTAGAGTGGGCAAATTAACATTTCATCAAGGAGTTTGCTAAACTAATCGCTACCATGGTTGATTAAAAATGATATCAACTCAATTTTCACCCGGCCTAAGTATGTTAAGTCAAACGAAATATTACCATGTTATCAGTTAAACACGAGAAAATGTTTCGTTTTAAGGCAAAGAGGCGACTTATTAACAAAGCAAAGCAATAGGATGTATATAAACCAGCTTATAGTGTCCTGAGTAAACTAGCTACTACTGATTGTCATTACAAAATCATCAAAAAGATTTCTTTTTGTCAATTGTAATCTCATCACGAACCACTGATTTCCCGTCACAAGGGACCTGATACATGAATTTCAATTACTTAGTGCTCTGGCCTCAGTTGTTCAAACAATGGATAGCGCTATCCACCGGATAAATCACTATCGACCGGATAAACACAAGCAAAACCAATTGAGTTATCCAGTGGATAGTGATTTATCCGGCGGATAGCGCTATCCATCGTTTGAACAACTGGGGCCTGAATAATTGATGGTGCACCAAATAAATTAACCACACTGAAAAACTAGGATTAGTCTCGACAACGATTTATAATACTCAACGTCTTGGGTGGTAGACACGTTTAAGGCCGAAAATACGTAGTACTCGGACGTTGCGTAGTCCAAGAAAAGTGTATAATATACATGCGTGACTTCTTTTGGCTTGTGTTAGGTATGAGCTGAAAAAACCTTGGTGATTGACCGTTTAAGTAACCTGGAGAAAACTTTTTTCTCTTAAAGCAAAATAAATCACACAAAACCATACTAAAATTGAAGTTTCCCTTATTGTTGGAAGGAACCCCACAATGAAAAGGGATTGTTTATCTCTGAAATGCAAATAGTTAAACTGTGTGGTTAAAAAAAGTAATTGACATACTGTACATTGACTGTTACTCGCGGAAACTGAATAAGATATATCTTGGGATTATTCTTGCCATCTTTTTCTTTTCAATTTTGTTTCAGCGCCTGTTTTGCTTAATTTTTCTTTTTCTTCCCTTTTCGAATGTTCTTAATAGTCATTATATATTAATTTACGCAGCAGGACGCGACTGGTGTCCAAAGGGTCTCCATCGTCAAACATAGCTGGAGGCTTCTGTGATTCCTGGCTCCTCGCCTGATACATTTGTCTTAAAGTTGTGTTACATATGAAAGGAAAAAGATATATATTGAGGCAAGCCTATGTATGTTTCCGTTTTTGCTAATTTCTAGTCCCTCGTTCTACTACTCTCCCCTTTCATTTAAAAATAAAACAGCAGGCTATTCATTCAGTCCATGCGCCAATTCCACTACGCCCTTCTCAACGCAATATTGAATCCACAGAACATACGGATGAAGTAAATTAACCACCGTAGTCCTATTTACTGTGCAAATGAAGGAGACATTCCCTTGGAATAGACAAGAGAATCAGCTATATGGGAATTACCGTACAGTTTGTGTTCATCACGAACAGCAGCTTTCTCCCTGGTGTTCTTCAGTATGGTAACACAGCATCTACATGAGGCACCTTTTCTCAAACTCCTAAGATTTGCTCTCCTAGGTGGTCAGTTGAATAATTACACCGCACCTGTCCGCATGCCTGCGAGACATACCATTCTTGTATAACATATTAAAAACAGCAGAATTGTTGTTCATTTGTTTGGTTAAATTCTGCAATAAGTAAACAGAACTGTTTGCTGTAGATTTGTTTCTAAATATATACCTTCCTACGGACAAAAATTTTACTCTTAAGTCCAGTGGTGGGATCGATATCCCCCGGGGACGAAACCCACACTGGCAAGTGTTCAAGCCCTTAAAAGGGTCCACTGTTGAATCTGCGCATATGGAACACATCTTCAATTCTGGAGGGTTACAAGGGACCTACTAAACTGGAAAGCGGCTTTTTTTAGTCGAAACGGACTTGCTAAAGTACCCAGTCACTATACTTCGAGAGGACATTTTATCGGGCGAGGGTATTTTGTTGCTATTGGCTGCATCTCCATCGATTGAAAAAGGTATGTATTCCCCTCATATTGGTCCAGATTCGGTCATGGAAAATTGACGTCGTCAATGGAACCAGAGAACGTCACCCGGGCTAGTGGATAATACTGTAAACTGCAGTTAATTTAGCGTGAAAATGCATTCACGGTATTGTACGTTTAGCTTAATTAGCGCCGCAACAAGTGTTAAACTTAGAGAATATTCATGGGCAGGATATTGACTTATTCGTTGGGTA
This sequence comes from Astreopora myriophthalma, assembly GCA_014634185.1. Classification (NCBI taxonomy): domain Eukaryota; kingdom Metazoa; phylum Cnidaria; class Anthozoa; order Scleractinia; family Acroporidae; genus Astreopora; species Astreopora myriophthalma. The sequence continues at coordinate 1,134,560 of BLFK01000397.1, read as the reverse complement.
AAGCTATCCAGAACATTTGGGGTCCGTTCAGGGCCTTAAGTACTACCCACCAATGGAGCGAGTAAATATGGAGGTCTATTCAGAGCTATAGAAACTGAAGAGAACAATTTCAAGTCCGGCGACGCTCACTCGAGGGATTGAAAATTGTCAATTAAATATCCTTGAAATATGCAATCCGCGACCAAAATGTTGTTGTTTTTCGACGTGTGTAATGGTTTTTTTTCCTTAAACATGCCGCGCCTTTTAGCACCCCGTCCCTCTCCCCCTCCCACTACAATCACTGTTGTCAAGTAGTTGTATCAAATGTTGCTAAAAGGAAATAAGTGTAGGCAAGAATGGAAAGTGTCTCAACACTTTTTTGTCGCGGATTTTAGTTTTAAATAATGTAGTAGAAAATTAATAATAGTAATAATAATGGTGATGATGATGTAGATTTTACCTGGCTTATATTAAATTAATGATTGGTCTAACAGCAGCGTTTTGGCTGTAAGAAACAAGGCAAGAAAAAAAAATACGAACAATCATCTCTCTGTGGCATTTTGTCGAGGGTTGAACGCCATTTGAGTCGTGCCGGTTACGGCAAATTATATGATGCATCTTGAACGATAACGAAAAATACAAAACAAAACAAAACAAAACAAAACAACGGAGATGCACTGAAAGCAAGCAAAAGGAACTCAAGCGTCATGCGTATGGAAACAGACCAAAAGCCACAACAGCTCTTATTGATGAGGAGATTGATACTTTATTTGAAAAACAGTCAGCTTGGAGTAGGTTCACAGCAAGCTTTATTGAAGGCGGTTAGGCTTAACGATATGATTCATTTGGGCCTGCGTGGTTGTAAAGAGCGAAGGGAACTTCGATGGGGAGACTTCGTTCTTAAGACAGACATCGACGGTAAAGAATGTCTTGAGTATTCTGAAGGTCAAACAAAGACCAGAACAGGGACCCTCGAAATCAACGACAGATTAAGCCGCGAATGTACTAGACAAGTGTGCAAGCAAAGCTGCAGCGACTTCTGGCCTCGTTTGTTCAAAAGGTGGATAATGCTACCCACCGGATAAATCACTATCCAGCGGAGCTAGAGCTAGCAAAACCAATCGCGTTATCCAGCGGATAGTGATTTATCCAGTGGATAGCCCTATCCACCCTTCAAACAACTGGGGCCTAAACGTGACCCGCTGCTTCCGGTTTCACAAAGAAAAGCGGCCTTCATTTATGACGGATGATTGTTCCCCTTTCATTGGGTAAATCACTTCAAAACGTTATCTCAGGCAGTTAACAAAGCGATACAGTGGTTCACTGCTCAACCTATGGGAATGAACAAACTAAACACCGTAATGAAGGACATGACAGAAGCGGCGGGAATATCAGGTAAAACAAACACAGTGGAAGAATAACCTTACTTCAGAAGCTGCGCGGAGACAATGACATATCCGCCCTGACGAGATTTTTCAAATAACAGGGCACAAAAACTTGCAATCAGTGAACAATTACAGTTTGCCTCGGGACAAACAGATGGAGAGCATCTGACACGTCCTATCTTCGACACCAAAAGACACGTTATAACCACTACCACAAGTACTATCTTAAAGACATCACAGAGCATGTTGACAACTTCTCCGTCGCCTGCCCACTTCGACATCGCTTCTAATTAGATAGATGGATAGATAGATAAACAGATAGATAGATAGATAGATAGATAGATAGACAGATAGATAATCTTTATTTATTCACGGACAATTCATCAGGCAAGATAAGAATGTAATGAAATTTAATGAATAAGATACTCGATTAAAACTATTCGCCAAGAAATCTATTCGCCAAGCAATCTAAGCTGTCATAATAAGAATACTACATTAAAAACTACTAAATTAGAATTACCCCCAAGCAATACAACCCATAAAACTGTCATAAAAGAGATGTTCTCCAAGAATGGCATGACTCAACCTATTTACTCAACGCACTTGTTTGATTAGGCGTCTAAACTGTCCCAGACACTCTGCTGATCTTACTTCTCGCGGAAGGCTGTTCCAAAGTACAACTGCCACTATAGCTAAAGCTATTTTTATAATAGTTTGTGCGTGTTAATGGAACATTTAGTTTGTTCTCAGAGTCCCTTACGTTATAAGCAGTTTGACGCTTTCAAACTTAGAACACAAGCATTCTGGAGCCAACCCGTGCAGAGACTTAAAAACCATTGTAACTCTTTGCGCCAGTACTGGTCAGAGACATGTTAGTTTTACGCATGCTCAGCATTCGGGCTCGTGGGGGGTTTTCCGTGTGTGTCTGTGCTCCCGATCGAGCGTCTGCTTTTCCCTGGTCGATTAAAGCCACAGTTGTGTAACGAAGCGTGTGTCCGGTTTACCTTTGCTCCATTTACTGGCGTTGTATTTGCTGCTGGCAAGATAGATTTCTCCATCCTAGAAGCTCAAACAGGTGGCCAGCATCGGCGTCATAGTTAGAATGAGTCAAAACACGGGCTGCTCTATTTTGTAATTTCTGCACTTTATACTATGGCAGGCCATATCATTCAAAAGTGGTACGCACTGAAGATTAATGATCAAGTCAACGATCGCTATGACTGAGTTTATCGATTGGTGGTTGAGAACGCAGATCGCTGTGGTCGAGATTATCGATTGATGATTAAGAACGACGATCGCTATTATCCAACAAAAGATTGAATATTAAAAACACGATTTGGTAATGAACTCTGAAGATCCAAAAAGGATTGAAAAGGATTGTCGATCGGTGATCCAGAATGGCAACTTTAATGATTGAAATTATCGATAGGCAGTGAGAATTGGACAGGACTGGTTACTAACGGGGATACTTCAGTAATACTATCATCAAGCAAAAAAATGACTTGCGCCCACCTTCGCGGAAAAAAAATGGCGTCTAGTGGGAGGGAAAAAGAATTCTTGAAGAACTTCAGCAGAAAGCATGTGAACTTTCCACGATCCTGGACAGCAAAGTTGCCGTAAAATCCGGGTCAAATACACCGCAACAAGCCAGTTCTTCCGGAAGTTCCAGTTCTTCTAGCCACTCCTATATGCCGAGTTTCCGAAGCCGGCAATTTAATACTTCCACTTAAAACCCTTTTCGCGGTAAAGGAAAGGGAAACAGAAAGTCCGTTGTGAAAGGACCCTTCATGAGAGATGTTATCTTGTTAACTGGTGTGAAACAATTAGACTGAGTTACTTTTACAACTCTGAATGTTAATAGTCGTCGGCCCATTGTCCACACCTGTGGACCAACACTAGAGTTACCTTCAACTTATCAGTGTTACAAAGAACTCGCAGAAGAGTTTACAGCACTTCTTAATGCCACGGATTCCTGGTCATCTAATATTGTTTAGTTTTGTAATGTGTAGACTATTGTTCCGGAAATAAGTGTAGACGGAAGTCAATAGTTCCTAACGCGCGCAGCTTTTGGGTCAAAAAGGACATCCATGCTTTCCGGCTTGTATCTGTCATGGCGTGGGAGCCGAGTAAATTTGTTCGTTGTCGAGTTAAGTTAAATCTGTGTGTGTATTGGTGCCATCAGGCGGAAATCGTTGCAAGTTTAGACTTCAGGGGTTGTTGTAACATGGACTTGTCACGAAAGTCACCAGTAACTCATGTTATTAATACTTTACACGTATGTTTACTCAACACAAAAAGTAAACCACTTAATTGTTTGCATAGGTGTTTAAATTTTCGCTATCAAACGATGGCATCCTTACTCGAAGATAATGTCCTTAACATAAGGGAAGACATTGATAATTTCAAATTTACAAATTAAACGAGACTTACCTGTAAGGTGAAGTTTGATTAGAATTCTATGAGTCATTGGTCAGGAGCTAGGGAGTCAAGTGAGATAGAGCGCGGGAACCTGAGCATTCAGTCTTTAAATCCTGTGAGTGGACACAATTTCTCACGAGTTTAGGGTGGGCTGAAACACACATGCGCAAGACTGTGTAAGAATAGGGTGGGCACGTGACTCCCTAGCTCCTGACCAATGACTCATAGAATTCCAATCAAACTTCACCTTACAGGTAAGTCTCGTTTTATTTGTAAATTCTATTTCGTCATTGGTCTAAGTCGCTAGTGAGTCACGTGAGACTTTGAAGCAATGTGGCCATGAACAGGTAAACAGAAAACCATTTTTACTGCTTACTGGAACAGTCATGCGTGGAGACAAGTTGATCTCCAAAATTGACAACTGCTTTTACTGACTTGTCATAAAACTTTCTAAAAGTGCTTTCTCTAGACCATCCAGCTACATCCATGATAGTGTTAATAGAAACATTATTTGAGCGTGCAGCTGAAGTGGCAGCCGCCCGGGTACTATGAGCAGAAAAAACCTTTGTGTTTACTCCAGCCTTTTCCAAAACATTCTTAACCCAGCGACTAACAGTGTCACGACTTACGGGTTTGAAGGGTTTACTATAACTTAACCACAGAGGGTCATGACCAGCTCTGATTGGTTCTGTAAGTTTTACATATTGTTTAAGGCAAGTAACAACACAAAGACGTTCTTCAACTGGGTACGATTTTAACGCCAAGTGTCCTCGATGCTTGCCAGGTTTGGATGTCTTCAAAAGTTTAGCAATCTCAAAGTGAACTGTATCATTTGTAATCCTCATGCCACTAACTGTAAGTGCATGAACAGTTTGGCAACGCTGGCCTGATAACAACGCAACTAACACAACAGTTTTATGAGTGATGTCTTTAAGGCTTAATTCCTCAAGAGGAGACTGTGTCTTTAAATAGTCTAAAACAACAGAAACATCCCAGATGTCCTTGTAACGTGGAAGGGAAGGCCTTGACTCAAAGACACCTTTAAGGAACCGGGAAACCAAAGGGTGATTTCCAAAGGAGCCACCATCTGGAAGGACGATAACTGTGGATAAAGCACTTCGGGCTGTGTTAATACCACTATACGATAGGCCATGTTCATACTGCTGGTAAAGAAATTCCAGACCATCCTCTATAGGAGCTGAAATGGGATTAATACCCCTTGAACGACAGAACTCCTGCCATCGCTGGTGATAAATCTGGTACTGCTTTTGTGTACCTGTTCGCCAGGATTGCATGATGATCTTTGCAGCCCCAGCCGAAATTCCTCTGCTTGTAAGGAGATCCCTGACAAGTGGCAGACCAGTAGTTGAAGTTTCTTGTGTAGTGGGTGTAGCAGGTGGGGATGTGCTGGTAGGTACAGTGTGTCTTCCTTCCTAGGTAGCATGAGAGGAAAATCAATGAGCATGTTCATTAAATATGGCCACCAAGTCTGAGTTGGCCAGTGTGGAACTACTAGTAAGCTTGTGGCCTCCTCGACAGAAATCTTTTGCAACACCCGCTGTATGACAACTAAATGGGGGAAATGCATAAAAGGTATACCCCTTCCACGAAATGTGAAAGGCATTGATGGCATGGGCCTCTGGGTCAGGCTGGTATGCAACATAGGGCTTTAACTGGAAATTTAATCTAGAGGCAAACAAATCCACATTAGGAGTCACGCCTAATTTTTTAGTAGCAGCATCAAAAAATGGCTTCTGTAAAGCCCATTCTGTTTCTTTCCGGGGAAGCCGTGACTCTCTATCTGCCTCAGTATTTTGTTTTCCAGGAATATGTGCAACTGATAGCCAAACACTATGGTCTATGCACCACAACCAGATTTGGTGTGAAAGTTGATTGTTTACTCGAGAATGGCATGTGCCCATTTGGTTAATAGTAGTTACTGCAGTAGTGTTATCAACCAGGAGTTTCACATGTTTACCCTGGACTACACTTGAGAAAGATTTCAAGGCAAGGGAAACAGCAAGCATTTCCAAATAATTAATGTCATGCTGTGCTTCTTCTGGAGACCAATTCCCCCCAGAGGTGACTGTATCAATACAGCACCCCCATCCAATCAGAGAAGCGTCTGTTGTCATAATAACCTGGGGCTCTCCATGGTTGATAAGGTTATAGGCTGTGGGCAGTGCAGTGACCCACCATTTTAGGTCAATTATGGCTTCCTGGGATAAGTTCATGTTCTTATCAAAATTTCCTTTGTGTAGTTTTAGAGCTTGTGTTTTGTCCATTTCAAGAAACTTATGGTGTAATGGGCCATACATCACCCCTGGAAAACTAGAGGTCATAAGCCCAAGTACTTGGGCCACATCCCTTATAGAAGGGAAGGCAGTAGCAAGCAGATGTTCACATGCATCTTTTAATTTTAGGGCTCTTTCTGGAGTCAGTGAAACCTGCATCAAAATGGAGTTAAGAACAAACCCAAGGAAAGTTATAATCTGTGTCGGAACTAGGACAGACTTTTCATCGTGAATTACAAACCCTACGTTGTCAAGCAAACTGGTTGTATCAATGACATTTTTGGTGCATAGGCTGAGAGTACCTGCTGTCAACCATGAATCATCTATATATGTAACTGAAATGTGCCCTTGTTGTCTCAAATTTGAGAACACCGGCTTTAGAAGTTTTGTAAACTTTCTAGGGCAAAGTGCTAATCCATTCGGAGAGCACACAAATTGGTACAAGACTCCTTTCCATTCAAACTTAAGAAATTTTTGATGGTCCTTACATATTGGCACTGAGTAATAGGCGTCCTTCAGATCTACGGATGCCATGTAGCACCCAGGCTTCATTAGCCTGATGGCAGACCAGATGTTGTCCATTTTAAAATGGTATTGAGTTACATTTCCATTAAAACTTTTCAAGTTTAAAATCATTCGAAAGGAGCCATCCTTTTTGGGTCTGGTAAAGATAGGTGATACAAATTCTCCTGCCTCGTGTTGGCAAGTTTGAATAACTCCTTTCTTGAGGAGCTGAGTAATTTCCAAATCAACCGATGCTGCTTGTATTTCTGATAACTTAGGTTGCATAAAGGGTTTGACCTGCATTGGCAGGGAATCAAATTCAAGATATTGACCAGTAACAGTTTCTAAAACTTCAGGATCTGAAGTTAGCTCTTGCCATATGTGGGTATAAGCGGCTAAACTGCCTGCTTTAAACGTTTGTGTTCTCCTTTGAAAATACTTCAAAAGTGATGGTAAAATAGTTTTAAATTCGCTTACCGGGGTGGTGCTAAGAGTCGCAATAATGTTACTGGTTACTTTCGGACCGTTTGGCCGGTCTGTTTCTTCCAGTGGTGTTGATATGGAGTCGACTTCTTGTACGACTAGTTGCCCGGAGGCGTTTTGCCTAAAAAAGGCTTCCACTGCTGGTTATTACCTGGTGTGTGCGATTTGCCATAGGATCGCCTATTGGTGGAGTTAGAGAGGCTTGCCGTGCTACTGATCTTGTTTGAAGCACGGATGTGATTAAGCTGCGTTTGCAGTTCATCGCCAAACAAAAAATCTGTAATAGGCACGTGTGAAGCACACAGCGTGGAATAATCTTTGTGTAATGTTGGGTGAATGGACTCACGCCTCCTTTGGGATATTTCAAAGCTGAGATGCCCAAGAAGTGCTAATGCATCGGCATTCATTCGGACCATGTTTTCCGTCCTCGGCGCGAGCCTTCAACAACATATCGGTCGTTTGCGCGGTTATATGACCGACCTTCGTAAGTGTGGTTTGCAAGTTTGACAACTTCAGGTCCTTGCCCCTTGTTTGCCGATCGAGGCGCCCCCAGATTTCAGGGTTTACCTTCGGGATGATTAGCCGATCACAGTTTATCGGCCGAAGGTATTTATCCGATTTTTCCTTGAGGTTTGTCTCGTCAAGCTTAGTAAGCCACCTCAAGTTTACGATTTTCGCAAGCTTCTCAGACACTGTCGGGGCAGTTTTCTCCGTGTCGGTGAGAGACTGCGTGATGTCGTCGAGTAAAGAATCGCTTTCGTCATCTGCACTGGTTTCGCACGTGGAGCCGTTGCTCTCGCCGGCGACAACTTTAGGTCGTTTTTTTGCAGCCAAGAGTGCGTCTGCATCTAATTCCTCTGTGTCAGAGCTATCCCTTGTTGACGGGGATTTTCGTTTTGTGGCAGGTTCTGCCGTTGTGGGGGTCTGAGTTTCCCCTTTTTCTTTCAATGACCTCAGCGATGCGCCCATTTCGGTCATGTTCTTATTCAACGACTGGAGGACCGCAAGTATAGCGTCGTTGGTACCAAAAGTCGCTCCAGAAAAACCGTCAGATTCCTCACTCAGCAATGCTTCCTCATGCATCGAAGAAGGATCGCTTTTATCCATTTTTTGAAGAGTTATCGAAGGATAATTCAATCTTACGACTGACTGCTCAAAGGTCAACGCTCGAACTGAATGCTCAGGTTCCCGCGCTCTATCTCACGTGACTCACTAGCGACTTAGACCAATGACGAAATAGAATCTATTGTACTTGGCTATGATATCAACATTTGTTCACGTTCTTTCAATAAACTACATGTACTGTTAACCCTGACTTGGTTCTTCTCATTGTATCTTTCTGTTGTGTGAACCCACTATTTACACACATCATTAAAACACGAACTCCACTTTGGCCCTCTTATTTCAAAGAACTCTTACTTTACAAAGCCTTGGGGGAATCATAATTTAAAAGATGCCTGATTTGAAAAGATTAGTAGATCCGCACCTTATCACATATGAGGCCCTGTCAGGTGTTTTAGGGATAAGGGATAACTGGCAAAATAATTCCAGGGATAAGGGATAACTGAGTAAATAATTATAGGGATAAGGGATAACTGAGATAGTTTTAGGGATAATAAAAATAGCTTTGATTTCTTAATTATCATACTTTTGGTCACTTTTGCCGAAGATTTACATCACTGACAACTGGTAATGAACAGGGAGGGGTCATTTATCAGTCCAAATTCAAGCAAGATGTCCAAGATTTGCTCCCAGGCTCGTTAATTCGGTCAACCACTTATGTCCTGGGATGACCTCATGGCGCGCGTGTGACACGGGCATCACATGCATATGTGCGCTTGGCTTTGTTATTAACAGGCTCATTCTCATCAACATATATATGGCTTCTGTGAAAGTACAGGATGAAGGTACGGGTTGCATTTTTAAACAAGGCGATGAGAAACCGGCTATGAAATGCTCGTTTTTAACAAAAATAGAAGCGGACGATTTACCAACATTCCTTCGAAATCTCAAGTCGTCTGGGATTGACCAAAGAGCCAAGGAAATTGGTGTTTTGAAGTACAAACTGAAGTTGCAGTACAAACGCAAAAGTCAGTTGCCATACTGCTATCAATGATAGCGAGTCCAGATAACTTAGAGAACTTATCGGTTCTCCTAGCAAATATACGTGTATGTAGTTTGTTTTTGGCATTCAAATGCACGGTGAATTATGGCATTAACAAAACCATACGAGATTAGTTTTGGACCCTTTCTTGAAAAGTGTAAAAGAAAGTTGTTAATAATCACTTTCCAAGTGCGTGAGGCTGAATCTTAGAGAAGTGAAAATAAACTTTAAACTTCTGACTGGTGCTTACATTGTAACCCTCAGACGAGGAGGAGGAGGTAAAACTCTGTGTTCTGCGAGTTGGGTGTCCTACAAAAATCCGGCCGAACCAACTGATTTATAAGTGTCTACCAGGATTGTCCAGCACTCCCACAGGACTCTTTGGTAGGAGAATATCTTGAGCTAATTTCATATAAAACTGTAAAGTTGTCACATATATTTTTTTATGCAGTATTAGGTTATCTGTTAAAAAAAAAATGGGTCGCTTTACAGTTTAAACTTGCCACCTATTGTCAAATTCCGAACATAAGTAATTTTAGGGATAAGGGATAACTGTCCCCGGAATTTTAGGGATAAGGAATGACTAACCCCCTGCCCTAACAGGGCCTCACATACGCAAATGTCCTCAATACAATCATAATCTCAGGGTTGGGATTTCGTAATCTGAATCACACTAATTACAATATGATTTCAGTTCCACTGCCAAATACTTCTGTACTTTGTTCCTGTTACATGCAGCACAAAATCCCTTTCATCACTCAACAAAGAAAAAATATAAAATACCAGTGATCACATGCAGGAAAACATTACAGTAAAAGTGCAGAGTGATGAATGACTTACAAAACCCCAAAATACTTCACTGGTCTCCAAAAAGTACATGTACATAATGGCAAGATCGTTACTTTTGCTGCAGTCTGCTCTTCATAATGAGTTTCAGCAGAACTTCTTACTGTGGAACTAATCACAAATCCACAAAGATTTCAAAAGTTATAATTTCCGAAATGAGACCAAACGTCTGCACGCGTTCAGATACTTTACTGGTTTAATGACTCACGAGAACCTACGGCTCACAATCTCAGTCACTCTTCTTTGGGTTCGGGTACCTCCTAAACCAAACATAGTTGATGCTGTGCTAAAAATACTAATTATCACAGTAGTAAAGAAAATGCTGACACATTTCTGGTAGTGGATATTAGAAGTTAATACCTTTAGCCATGAAAAAGCTGAGAACAGTCTTGTTTAGATCACTGACATTTTTCCATGTACAACACCGAAATAACTTTAGCTATAAGCTAGCTATCACATGTTTCATTAAGGCGAGTTTCCCATTGCATTCACCTCGCAGTGCCTCATCAGCGTCTTCGAAACACTGCCCCATGGAGGTAAGAAAGTCCTCGATGTCTCGACTGCCGCCTGCCGCCATCTTGATTAACCAGTCGTGGCAAGCCTATTGCTTGAAGTTAGTATTAGTGAAGTGTCGCCGTTAGTAACCAGTCCTGTCCAAGTCTCACTGCCAATCGATAATTTGGATCACCGATCGACACTCCTTTTCAATCCTTTTTGGATCTTTTTGGATCTTCAGAGTTCATTACCAAATCGTGTTTTTAATATTCGATCTTTTAAGAAAATGGTTTGAACCCAGGAGTAACATACCTCGATTGAAAATGATCATCTGGAACACTGGAGTCCTGAGAAGGACTTGTTGTTGACTGACGTTTCGACAACCTGTGCGGAAGCCATCTTCAGAGTCAAGTGATCGATTTTAGTCAGTCGAAAATTCAAGAACCCTGGTCAGCGATTCGATTGGTCAAAAGATGGAGTAGCCGTTAGTAAACCCGAAATGTGATTGGCTGTGAAGACGTGAGCGGTGATAGTTATGTAAATAGAGTAGAAAAACGGGGGTATTATACAACTTACTACCCCCGTTTTTCTACGGGTCTGCACCCTTGATGCCCTCCTCTAGTTTAGTTTTCGCGCCGATTTCGCATTCGATTCCTCATGTGTAACTTGCGTACACATGTGCATTTTAAGCGGATCAAGATTTGGTATCTGGTTTTGAATAGACCAGAGCCTATGTGCACTTTAGTACCGCTGACCGAAAGCGTACGTGTTCTGCGGGCGAGAATTGACTCAAGCCAAGCTAATTTCACTCACAAAGGCTTATATATAACAAATTTAATGAATTCCAAATGGGTCATCTAATAGCCCATGGTTTAGATTCTGCTCCAAATTAGCAAAGCAAAGATTGAAAACACCTGGTCACAAGCTTGGCTTGCGTGAATCTACGCTCTATGTTCTTCTGTTAATCAGATAAGAAATGATATCACTTAATGGTTTAGAAATTTGTGTGTTATACTTCCTTTAAGCTGAGAATTTTTTTTGGTCCTTTTCTGATAAAGAAAACGGGAATTCGCAGACAAATATCTTCCAGCGTCAAGAAAAATCGAGATTTGCATGAGCGTACATTTTCAAGCAACAATGTCGGCAATGATGTGGACCGAAAATATGTCCTCAAATATTTGTCGAGTACGATGGACTCCCGAAACGGAGAGCTTGGATAGCACAAGATTTTTTATTGAAGCATTCGGGCATCTCTTTGTTTACGAGCAGAATTCCAAACGTTCTTTTTCCACCATTAGGCAAATACGGGGTACTTAGGGCGCCTTCCGTTTGACAGAACTGGCCGGCCATACTGGGCATTTGGATGGGCTAACTCTATAATGCCTTCAAAATAACACGCTTCGAGGATGATAGATATACCGCCAAAAGAGTGTGAGCGATTATCATGCAACTGTTCTTTCAAATTGTTGCATTTTCCTTACAAACGGACCAGTCTGGTTGGCCAGTTCTGAATTTTTGCCAGCAGGACGTTTTTCTCGTGAACGTTCAAAAATCAGGCAGACACCACCAGAGAGAAAAAAAAATCGGAGAATTATCATAAGACCGAATATTGCTAATAAAGCATGAGTAGCGGCCGCAGTACTGATTGTTACTTAACCCTAATTGTTCGAGCGGTGTCATTTTGAAAAGCACAAATAATGATCAATTAAGATGAAATGTAGTATAACTAACCACCATCAGGGTGATATCCCACAGAGGAAAATAAAATTTTGACCCCAACTAAAATAAGTGGCAACCGTAATTGTGTTCTAATTAGGACCAATCAGTCCGGCAAACAACACGGACAAAACTATTTTTTTCAGGAATGCTCTACTGTGCAATATCCTCTTTAGACAATCTGTTGACAGCTCATAATAAATCTAAAAATGTTACTCAGGGTCTATAAAAGCTCGCGTCGTTGCCGAGACTAATATCTCCATTTCTACGGTGGACGTCTTTAATTCTTCCGTTATTATTTTTTATAAATTTTTATCACTTGATAAATGAAGGTTACCCCAGGAAGGTGCTATCAGTGATCTTGTTCGAGGTATATGTCAACCAATTTATGATTTTGTCAAATCGCAGATAACCTTTTAGAAAAGTTATAACTAAAGCTTTGAAAAGCAATCCACTGAAATTTCCTTCTGTTTCCCATATATCTAAAGTCATTGCTTCAGAAGATCAACGTACACGAGCTCTCGCTTCGATGGTGTGGGTCTTGTGTTTGAACAGCGTTGGTGACAGCCTGAATGAAAGTTTGACCAGTTTGTTGCCTCATCAACCGTTTCACAGGTGAGGAATGTCTTGCTTTGCATACCATGCTCTACTTTGTTAAGACGTTTTCCATTGGAAAGAGTATTTTGTTTGGACGTTTAGGAAATAGCATAGCACAAGCACAAGCATAAGCTCAACGACTCAGAGAAAAGGGCGATCAAACAGTGTGAAAATTGGGCACAGATATGGAACTGAGCACAACCGAAACAAAAGCCTCAAAAACAAAACAAGTTCAGTAAAACAAAGAAAATAAACAAATTCTTTTGAGTCTTCAGCGGGCTCGACCCGTCGATATAAGATAGCAGCTCAATTCTCTCAGCTTTAACTCCAGATGACAATGAAAAGTAAAAGGAAATGTTAATTAGCTTGTGAGGGATGAATGTGTGTAGACAGAGAACATAATTAGCACATCCGCAGTTCAAATAGATACGATATGTCATAAATTAATTGTCAGTAATCAAAATGCTTTCATTTTTTGTTGGTCTCATATTTTTCGAATAAAGTGGGACAGTCTCACGTTCACACCAACACAGAGGTAGACGTCAAATGTCTCAAATGAACAGACAACTGAAAAAAGTCTTATTTCTGTTGTGTCATTGGTTGATTACAAAGTGGCACATGACTGCTTGAACACTTTGCATGTAAACTTTGAGTAATTACTTTTCTTCCTCTATAAATGTAGTCATCCGACGCTTCTTAATTCTTACGTGCAATAAATATCTATATATCTTATTCTTGGCCTGGTGGCCAAGTCATGTCTCAATGGTTCATGCCCTTAAGAGGGGTTCATATTACGGGCCAGGCTTAGTTCACACTGGCAATATTTCACGTCTTACTCATAATCGTATAACGACATAAAACCGAAAGGTCAAAAATCGGTTTTATCCTTTTGATGTTTTTGCTGAGGTCCGTATGTTCTTTGTATTTCATTGCGTTCTGTTATTCACTCACCAGTCTTCCCGTTATGTCGTTTAATGTCGCTGTTATATGTCTGGCTTGAACACGCCTTACTCAAAAACGGCGGTAACTGATGGTCACAACAGTATAAGATTTAATTCAGCACTTACATCTGTTCAAAGAATAGGAGACTTGAAAATGTGCATGATCGCTCGACATGAAGAACAAGATCGACGTTAGCGCCTTCTGTCCCTTGGCATTGTTTAATTTCCGTTCTAAATTAAAATGCATACGTGCGGTTATTCTTACCCTGTTTTGAAGAATCTATTCTATAGCATAGTTGTGGAATCTGTGCAAAGAACTAGCTAGCTGGCTCACCAGTTTCAAAATCTGACAGTATTTCAAAAGCTGGACAGTGAGTTATCCACCGGATTAAATTATCCAGGCTTCGAACAACTTGTGCAGGAGACAGTATAAATGAAAAGTCGTGAGAGACCTCTGCTTCTGGGGAATGGTAGGACGACCAACATTGTTTGGCTTATGTCATTGAGGATCGCTTCGCTTTGTTGTCTGTTAGATGACTGAATTAGACGCTTTTCAAGAGGGCCTTTGAGCAACGTATGCCACTCTCACATTTTAATGCGCGTGCACGGAATCTGAAATAAAAACTTCGGCGAGTAAGTTAAGTTCATGTTTCGGTTGTCTTTACTGGAACAATTGAAACAATTTGTATTTGATCACGATTGTATCCCGGGGATTGTATAGCTAGATTACTACAGGCGTTTCGAATTTAAAATAATATTAGAGAGATTTGGCATCGCGTTTACGGCAGGCTGAAATTTGTTGTTGACCAAAAACTCATGAAATTTATTTGATTTTAGCGTATATTTTGTCTGTTAGCCACGGCTATCAAGCAAGTACTAAAAACAGAGAAATAAGCTAGAATAAGACAATTTTCATGGTTTTTTGAGGAGCAGCTGCCTGCCGTTTTCCGTTTGCATTGGCCGCAAACGTGATGCTAAATCTCTTAATCTCTAAAGATATGAGTTAGGCGCCAGAAGTCCTCGGTTAATATTGATTAGTGTTGAAAAGTAACAGTACTGTTTCGCCGTAGATGTCTCAAGCCATTTGTGGACATGTTATTCCAGCCAGGTGAACCGAGACTGTCAATGTTACTCGCTGTTATGCCTTTTTGTCCTGATCTGCATGAGTCTCTAGTCCTGCTTGCCATTACTGCGGGTAGTACGAATACTTAATTTTCAACGAAGGGAAAAGGTAACGCAATTTTGACGAGCATTCAACGGTGCTGGAACGTCTTTACCATCGAAAGTTTACTTGATTACTATTTTCAGGAATTTGCCCCGATGTTTTCAGCGGGAGTCCTACAGGAACTCACAATTAATTTCCCTTTATGATACCCTGATGAGGTTCTGACTGACAAAAAAT
>BLFK01000397.1:1114397-1119386 GCA_014634185.1 Astreopora myriophthalma | reverse complement strand
GAATGAATGAATGAATGTGTATTTATATACCGCACATATCACCTATTGTCTCATAGTGGTTTACAATTCTATTGAGTGAGATCGGACGTCAGCTTGTGAAGGCGCCACTTGCAGAGCGCTCTTTATCTTCGAGTGTTCAACTCGTTATCTCACGAGTGAGCGCAGCAAACCTACGCTAATGATCCGTTGATTAAGGTAGTTATTTTGTCATCACTTTAATTCCGGTTTCTTATTTCTGGTAAACAAAAGGCGGCCAGCGTTTATATATTTTAGGCCGGCATCTGCAAAAATAAAGTTTTCACGCTAGAGCTCACTTGGTATTTCACTGTTTATAATAATAAAATAATTTCTTTTGTTTCTTTCGCACATCACAGTCCAACATGCCGTCACTCCGTCACGCTGTGCAAACAAAGCGAGGTAAATCCTAAAAATAACAGAACGGCGAAAAATCACCGCAGCTCCTAAGAGACAGAAAGTCGTGAATTCGCTATGTTAAGCAAGTATTTTCCTTGAAATATATTTCAATTCAGTGGGAATCCAATAAAATTACTGTAAAAACAACGTCTGGAACATGTCAAGCGCTTGACAGATTTGACAGTCAGGGACAACACGAAAAAAGCAAAAACAAAAAGGGGATACGTGAGCTTATTGTCACTTACTTTTTTTGAGCCTTTTTGGGAGGTTGGGGGTGAGGTTAGAAGCAAATTTTGACAGATCTATGGCTCTTAGCATTTGCCTTTTAGGGTGGGGGATTTTCCGTCATTCCGACTTTTAGGATTTTGGGGGATTTTCCGTCATTCCGTCTTTTAGGATTTCGGGGAATTTTCCGTCATTCCGTCTTTTAGGATTTGGGGTCATTTTCCGCCGTTCCGCCATTCCGCCATTCCACCGTCCCATCATTCTGGCTTTTAGGGTCGCCCGCAGCTGCCTGCTGTTTTCCGTTTGCATTGGCCGCAAACGTGATGCTAAATCTCTAATCTCTAACGATATGAGTTAGGCGCCAGAAATCCTCGGTTAATATTGATTAGTGTTGAAAAGTAACAGTACTGTTTCGCCGTAGATGTCTGAAACCATTTGTGGACATGTTATTCCAGCCAGGTGAACCGAGACTGTCAATGTTACTCGCTGTTATGCCTTTTTGTCCTGATCTGCATGAGTCTCTAGTCCTGCTTGCCATTACTGTGGGTGGTACGAATACTTAATTTTCAACGAACGGAAAAGGTAACGCAATTTTGACGAGCATTCAACGGTGCTGGAACGTCATTACCATCGAAAGTTTACTTTATTACTATTTTCAGGAATTTGCCCCGATGTTTTCAGCGGGAGTCCTACAGGAACCCACAATTAATTTCTCTTTATGATACCCCGATGAGGTTCTGACTGACAAAAAATATCAGTTAATTACCAAATCTGTCGATGCATATAAACATATTGAAATGTTTTCGTGAGGTATACTACAGTGCATCGGTTTATCACCGTTTTAAGGTTATTCGTAACAGTTGAACAGCAACAAGAAAGCAACAAACAGTTTTTGCATTATCATCGATTATCTTTTTTTCATCATGGCAGACAAATCCCGTGACTGTAAGAGAAAAGTCTTTAAAAGCCATTCGAGTCACATTTCAGGCATAAATTGGATTGTTCGAAAGCAATGGCTTTGCTGTTCTTTCAGTGAAGTGCAAAAAAAAAATAAAATGAAACAAATAATTAAAATAAAATAAATAAATAATAATAGAAATAAATAAATAAATAAATAAATAAATAAATAAACAAATGGCGATATTTCCAGTTCAGTACAGACCGCATTGAAATAGCAGCATGCTGAACAGGAGCTTCTTTGAAAGCTCTGTAACTGATTTCACCATCATTTATTCGATACTATACATGGCATATCTGAATCGTCCTTTATAGGGATTATTAGGCTAAACACCTCTAAAACGTTGAAGAAGTTATTTTTGCATATTACTATTTGGTGCCAAATGCAGCCATATTCCGTATTCATCTTTGATTCCAACAATCTGCCTCCAGCGAGACGACGCTGTTGACCAGCTTTGGCTTTTTTCCTCCACATGGGACAATGTTTTTTGATTGCGTATCAAATTGTTTTAAGAGGTGGCATAGCCGTAAGGTTTGCCTCCTTTGGTTCATTTCTTATTTTAATAACAATAGCAACCGTAGCAACAAAAACAAAAACAAAAACAAAAACAAAATAATAATTGAATACTCGCAATTAAGTAAAAGAAATGGTTAATTTTAAGCCCTGTAAATGAATGAAGTAGTCTGTTTTTCGCTGGTTACTCGGGCACGCATACTAGAAAAAAAAATCAAAGTGCTCCCAACAGGAGCCGAACTTATGACCTTCCTATTACTGCTTCGGATGCTTTTCTATGAGCTATGACAGGAGAGCCAGTAAACTAGGTTCAAGTGCATACTGCTAGAAGAGAAATGTCGAAAGGGTGGCATTATACTTTAATTGCGAGAATGCATAAATAAATTGTATAGATGTACATTGGATGAGTTACAAACGATCAAGAAAGTAAATGATTTAATCTAAAGTTAAAATCATATTCATCAGTTGCAAATAAAAACAGTTACAGAGCAATCAGGGAGATATTCCGATGTTAAACTCAGCTTACACAAAAATGTTTATCGTTTCCTATGGAGTTAAAGTATATTGGTCCCTGGAAGTTCAAAGAAAATTTACGAAGATTAGTTCTACAGAAGGGGAGGTGAAAATCATTTGCAAATCTAGTGTTATGATTATGGACTTGGTTATTAAAGGAAACTAAATCATTAAACCTCGAAGGTAGAAAGTGTTTATAAGATTACATAATTTTGCCAAGTTCTAGTAATCTAATATCCGAAAACTTCAACAGCTCTCAGTGATTCAGTGAAATAGGTTCTTAGTTAGCATCAAGAAGAGACTGAATTATTCTGACGACGCACTTTTGCAAAGAGACAAGGGAAGGAAGATTGGACCTGTACGTAGAGCCCCAAACAATAATACAATAATGGAGATAAGGAAACTTGACCTGGATAGAGCTGAATTAGAACATAACTAATCTAATGCCCGCGATGTCATTGATATGAACATTGTCCATGGGAGCAGGTACCGTGAGTGGTGAGAGCACTAGCCTCCCACCACCAAAGTTGATCCAGGTTCGATTCCCCGACTTGGCGTTATGTAGTTCTTTACTGTGCCCCTGAGAGGTTTCACTCCAGGTTCCACGTTTTAGTTCTGGAACGCACAGTCACAAAGTCTTTTCTTTATTCCATTTAAATTCGTGTTCGCCGACCCTGCTTGACACTTGACTGAGCGCCATAGGTTAAATGACGCATCTTCGTTTTCAAATTGAAACTCTCAGTAACTTCTCTAATATTAAAAGAAATCATACCTCAACTATGATATTCACTTATTACAGATTTATGGACTAATGAGTTGTCTATCTTTACCAGGTTTAACTGCCTAGACTGAAAAACAAGATGGTGAATAATTTTACCAATGGGTCTGCTTTGTGTCCAACACATTTGAATTCCAGCACTCGACACACACCAACCCAGCTCATTGCCATATCTCTTTCAGAGTTAATAATATGGTGTGTGGCATTCGCCTTGGTGGCAGTCGCCATAATCATCGGCAATGTACTAACCATCACAGTGTTTACAAAGAAGAAACTCCTGCGCATGCGTGCTAATTCACTTCTAATAACGCTGGCCGTCGCTGATCTACTTGTGGGCGCTTTTGCAGTACCTCTTTACATCCATCAGTTGGTATTGTACTGGAAGACAAACAGGATTGAAAAAGGAACCTATGTAGCTCACATTGTCGTTGACATTTTCACCGGATTTGCCTCAATCTTTGCACTTACCATCATTGCTTTGGAGCGTCTGTACGCCGTGATGTGTCCGCTGAAGCATCGGCTTGTCTCAAAACGTACTTACGTCTTCCTCATGGTGATTGTATGGGTCTTATCAGGACTGGTAGCCTTTCTTTATTTCATGAATGGATTGGAAGTATTTAAGCCTAAAGTTTTCTTTTACTTCATAATCTTTTTCATATTTTCGTCGTTGCTGGTTATTTGTGTCGCTTATGTGCTGATTTGGATAAAAGTGACTTTACAAAAAGGCAATATTCCACGGCGGAGGAGCAAATACAATCAGAAGAAGGAACAGATCAAACGAGGAGCGCAAGAAAGGAACCTTCTAACGACACTGCTTATATTAACACTAGTTTTCGTTTTAACATGGGTTCCTTTTTACATCCTAAACATTGTAGTGTTCTTCCTTGCTGAATGGAATTCCCGCATCCCCTTTGAAGCGTTCTTCTTCACTAAGCTACTGCACTACAGTAATAGCTTTGCAAATCCTATCGTTTATACGATTAGAATTCCGCGATTCACACGCAGTCTTCTTGAAGCTTTTCGAAAGAGGAAAAACAGCGTTTTAGTAGCGCTGCGTCTTTCAAGGAGCTCGGGAATTGTTTGATGGTCAGTTGGGATAGTCAGAGATAGTAGGCTCAGTCAAACGGGGGCTGTTATCTCAATGTGGGTGGGGTTAGGGGTGGGGGTACTGTTGAAGGCTACCGGTAGAATTCGCACCTGGCTTACAAAGGATGCGAAGTGTGGAAAACGTAACAATAACAGGGTGAATGTTTTGACTACATGGACCATAGACAGCCCAAACTCACGCGTTGGCAATTTAAGTGCCTTAGAAAAGAATAATTTACATGAAAAAGTTTCGCGATTTTGATTGGCTAAGAGAAGTGCAGTTTTCAGGAAACACGACGCAGAAAAAAGTAAAAAAAAAAATATATATATATATGTATATGTATATATACATATACATATACATATACATATACATATATATACATATATATATATATATATATATATATAAATAGGTACTGCTCATTAAATGTATAAAAGCCTTTGTAGGCCGCGAGGAACGCCGACATTTTTTCGTTGAATACTACCCGTTGCATACCGC
>BLFK01000397.1:1094397-1106897 GCA_014634185.1 Astreopora myriophthalma | reverse complement strand
TAAAAGCCAAAACACATGCGTGTTGCACGCACATACGGACAAGAAAAGTACCCAGATATGTTGTACGCTTCGTTCCGCTTCGTTCATAAAGCGTTTTAGTACTCTATTACTAAGAGCCGACATACATTGTATAACTATCTATGCTTCGTTATTTTAAGCGTGTGTGACACAGAAATGACAAAACAAGTGAACATTAGGTTTCACACTGAGTTTAACTTAATTAATAGAGCTTTCCCTGTACATTGCTCTGATTTGTTATATCTTTAGTTGGTCTCATTTTAAAACCAGTCTCTTTGTTTGCATAATTCTATTATCATCCACTATCAGTCCACTTAAAGGTGAATGGACCCCTAGTTCAAACATCCTGATCGAAGAAGAGGCTACCAAGAGGTAGCACTTTATGAAACTTTTCAAGAATTCGTCCTAAACTTGCAAGAGTGCTTTCTTCAACGGATTTGATAGTTTGTAGGGTGGATGTAGTACTACAACCACGCTACCACCTCGGGAACCTCCAAGGAATAGTCCGAACATTTGGAACTCATATGCCGCACATGAAGACCTCGACTCAACTAAGTAGTGCAAGACCAAATTCAGAGTAAAAAAAGAAAGGCATCCCAGTTTTAGCTAGACCCCCACAATGTACGTTTGTAGAGAATTTGATGAAGGACTTCAATCGATTAGCATATCCATGCAGGTACCACGATTTGTAGATAGTTTTTATGCTCAGCAACGAAGTTCTTGACTGGACTTAACACAAAAACAATAGGTTTTGACTGTAAAAGGTTCATAAGTAAATTCGTGTATCGTGAATAACATCTTAGATGCGAAAAGGCCAATGTATTATGCATATCAGATGAGGATAAATCGACTACAATCACGGCCGACCGACCTCAGTGTGGTATTACAAAGCAAGGTCAAAAACAATTTGAAAATAAACCAAACCTAAACAAAATGCCACCTGATATATCTCCTGGCGTGTCTCAAACAAGGTTGTAAAGAAAAATGGTTCTTTTTCTCCTTGTATCAACTCTTAAGAGTTTGTGTAGCCTTGACTACGCG
Source organism: Astreopora myriophthalma (assembly GCA_014634185.1). Classification (NCBI taxonomy): domain Eukaryota; kingdom Metazoa; phylum Cnidaria; class Anthozoa; order Scleractinia; family Acroporidae; genus Astreopora; species Astreopora myriophthalma. Next base: position 1,105,838 of record BLFK01000397.1, on the reverse strand, counting down.
AAAATCGCCGACTACTCACCGTCGTGAGGCGACGACGGTAGGAAAATGGCGGCCTGACTACCTCAGGCCAGTCCACTTCCGGCGCTCGTCCGTGGTCGTAGTCCGTATTCGTCGAATCTTAAAAGTCCCTAGTCTCTGATGAAGTGACGTAAGCGGTAAGTCTTTAATAAAGCGATAAATAGCAAGGCGCCAATTATGGATCCCTGGGGAATGCCATGATGAACAAAAGCGACATTCGACTCTTTATCTCCCAGCTTAAAACCGTTGCCTGTCTTACCTGTCCTTCAAATAGGAGGTAAACCACCGAGTGGATTCCTTACCAAGCCCATACACTTCAAGTTTCCTCAATAGCAGGGTGTGAATTTCAATGCAAAGAATCTCTCTTTCTGCAATGTGTATACTCCAAATGACCTGCGACAAACAGTAAGAATTTATACATAGTTTAAATACCGATATTTGATGTCTAACACAGATGTTGAAAATCTTGTAATAGGAGGGGATTGGAACGTTTCACTGCGTGCTATTGACAAAAAGGGCGGAAACCCATGGAAACCCACTGTCTCTAGGGACCTGTTGATGACCATGATGAAGGAATTTGACTTTGTCGATGTTTACAGAGAGAAAAATCCAAGAAATAAAAGCTACACATACGAATCAAAAGCGCTTGAACTTTGTTCGCGCATTGACTTCTTTCTAATACCGCAACATCAAATTAGTTTGGTCGAAATGATAGAAACTGTGGTTTCTAACGCCCCAGACCATAAGGCACTAAAACTCCAATTAAATAGCCCCAATAACAGAAGAGGCCAAGATTATGGAAATTTAATAACTCTCTCTTGGATGACAAAGGTTATGTAACTTTAATTAGAGAAAATTATTCTTCCATAAGTGAAAAATATCCTGGACAAGAAGATAAAGGGCTTAAATGGGAATTAGTTAAAATGGAGCTGAGAGGTCTCACAATCCCTTATGCAAAAAATAAAGCAAAAAATATTCGTAGAGAAGAGAGAGATCTCCAAAAGAGACTGAACGATCTAGACCAACTCATTTCTAGTGCTAGCAGTGCCGACAGCCATCGGACAAATCACTTAGAAGCTGAACATAACCAGTTGAAACAGGAGCTTTGCTTCATCTATGAAAATAGATGGAAGGGCTCAATTGTTCGTTCTAAAACCAGATGGATTGAGCAGGGTGAAAAGCCGACGAAATATTTCTTCAACCTAGAGAAACGAAATTACAATCATAAAACAATAAAGGAGTTGAAGCATCCGGAGTGTAAGTCACTAGAAATACTAGAGGAAATTGAAATATTTTATAAAGAGCTCTATACTTCGACCACTAGCTTTGAAAATGCGCAATTTATCAGTTTTATTGAAAACTTAGAATTACCGACTTGAAGATTCGGTGAGTAGCGAGTTAGAAGGAGGTATCACTCTCAAGGAGTTTAAAATATATTTTATCCACATTCAGTAGAGGTAAATCGCCAGGCGAGGATGGATTTACTTGGGAATTTTATAACTGCTTTTTTGATTTATTGGGTCAGGATCTTGTTGACAGTTTCAACGCTTCGTACAGAGCGGGTGAAATGGCACCCTCACAACGGAGAGGCGTAATTACACTTATACCCAAAGAGGACTCCGACCTCTCCTCACTTGCTAATTGGCGCCCGATAACGCTATTAAACGTAGACTATAAAATTGCGTCAAAAGTTATTACCAAGAGATTGGAAAAAGTCTTAACCCTTCTAATCAACCCTGACCAAACAGGTTTCATAAAAAGGTAGATACATTGGTCAAAACATTAGGCTAATTAATGACATTCTTGAACAAACAAAGCTTCGCAACATTCCAGGTATACTTTTACAGCTTGATTTTCGAAAGGCTTTCGACACAATTGAATGGGAATTTATACAAAAAACGATTTCGCTATTTAATTTTGGGGGAAGTATTCAACGCTAGATTTACATATTTTATGTCAACACAGAGAGTGCAGTTCTAAACAACGGTTTCTGCGCAAGAAAGAAATTCAGGGTATAGATAGTTTTGGTAAGGAATTAAAACTAAGCCAGTTTGCTGATGATACCACGCTTCTCAACAGTAACTGCAATTCGATAAACAAGGCCATCTCTTTATTGGACAATTTTGGCGATATTTCTGGCCTGAAATTGAACCCTTCGAAAACTAAAGCTTTGTGGCAGGGATCGTGGAGACACAGACAAAACAAACCCTTTGGATTTCAATGGCCAGAAAAACCAATTCGCGTGCTGGGCACTTTTATCTCTTATAAATGAGAACTTGAAGAAAATGAAAAATACAACTTTACGTTAAAATTGCAAAAATTGAAGACCATCCTTGACATATGGAACTGTCGGAGTCTTACACTATTTGGAAGGTGCCTAATAGCTAAAAGTCTTGGCATCCCTCAACTGATGCACTCTATCTCCAGCCTTGATGCTCCTCTCGAATATCTTGGCGCTGTGAATTCGGCCATATTTAAATTCATTTGGAAAAATAAAAAGGACAAAATTAAGCGTAAAGTGATGTTTTTAGATTATGATCAAGGGGGTCTACGAGCACCTAGTATATATGTTTTATTCATTGAAGTTAGCTTGGATCTCCAGACTGTTAGCTGATGACCATAAGAACGGTGAATCTTGGAAGGCGATTCCTAGCTATATTTTTGAAAGATACGGGGGCCTAAATTTCATATTACGATGTAATTATGACAAGAAATTTCTCGATCAGATTGGGCTACCTCAGTTCTATAAATTGATTCTCCTGTATTTCTTGGAATTAAAAAAATCTTTTTCCAACCATTCTGGCCAAGAACAAATTTTATTCAACAACAAAGATATTTTTAATCCACGGTCACAGTATTTTTTACAGGAACGGGTATGATCCCGGCATCTATTTGGTACATGATCTTCTCAAAACAGATGGGAATTTCTTTCTTACTCAGAATTTATCCAAAAATATGATCTTAGAGGTAACTTTCTCATTTATTTTCAAGTAGTTTCTGCTATTCCTAGACACTTTGTAGAAAGTGCGAGGGCAAACCCCATGGACAGATCAGATCTGCTGTTAAATAGTATGTTTCAGTTTTCCCCAGAGATCTCCATAAAATAGAGACTATTATCGGCTCCTCGTAAACAAAGAACCAATTGAGCTGAAGGCTAATTCTAAATGAGACAGAGACCTGCAAATTGATCAAACATCTCTGAAAACGTTTTTTAACCGCGTGAAAAGTGTATGCAAAGATAATAAACTTGGGGAATATTATTTCAAACTTTTACATAGAATAGTTGTCACCAAAAAGGAGTTATTCCTCTTTGGTAAGGCGGAGGACACAAAGTGTCCATATTGTGAGATGAATGATTCCATAATTCACTTTTCATAGCTGTAATTGGAGCCAATTATTCTCAGATAAAATGGTTCAACAAAGAAAATGTCACCTCCTTCAGCCTTCCACCAACTGAATTAATTTTTGGTATGAAAGTTGACACTTCAAGCAAGAAATCAAACAATATCAGAAAGTTAAACTTCACCTTTTTATATGCCAAATATTATTTGTACAATCAAAAATTAATACATGGCTAGTTATCGGTAAATGAATTTATAGTTAATCTTAAGCATAAATACATTTACAGAGCCAACAATTATACATTTCAAATTAATTATTTGTCTTCCCCCCTTCTCTCTCTCTCTCTCTCTCTCTCTCCCTTTTCCCTCTACTGTTGCCGTTCTTTTGTACAATCTAATTTTAACGTAATCTTCTCCTTGTTTTATCTGCAAATTAACATTTGCATGAATTTCTAGCCGATCTTAAATGTAAGTAAACTCTCGACCAACTTTTCTATAGCTAGTATAGCGATGTAAATAGGAGTGTAAAGTAGGAGTTATAGCCCCAGTTAATGGTGCATGTTAATTCCGTTATTTGGTTTGTTATTTGTCTTTTCGTTTGCTGTGCATCGGAATATAATAAATAATAAATAAGTAAATAAAAACATTCTAAGTATTTGATTATATTATGAGTAGAAAATTGTACACTTATTAGTCAAGGTAACCTGTAGAGTAGGCAATAAAAATAAGGTATCAAATTGTAAGTGACTAGTATTGCAAGGATGTAAATAGTGTACTGTAAATTGAGTATTGTAATGTGAGTGGTGTAAATAATGTAATTTTGTAAAGTAGATATGTAAGTGCGAAAAAAAAATACAAGTAACACAAGTAACAATTTTTCTAATCTAAGAGAACTGGTCCAACAGGATCTTAAATATAGGATAAACCTTAATCTAAATTTTCTTAATTGACTGAAACAGTTAAAAACTTGAACGATTACACTTAAACTAATATACTATTAACACTAAATATTTACAATTATAACAGTTCAGTTCTTCGCTTTTCTGCACTCCGACAAAAACCAACTAACCAACAAAACTCACTCCGCACCGACCAAACCAAGCAACGACATAAACAGTGTTCAACGAGTCGGTCTCTCTCTCGCTTGAAAACTTCGTCCTTTTGTCACACTGTTCGATACTTTCAAGACTTTGTATTTCTGCCAACGTTTCTCTATCTCTTCTCATCAGGCGCCGTAGAAAAAGGAGTTCTGTCTCTGAACTGCTTCGGGCTGCCCCCTCGGCTAAAGACTCTCAGCAGTGAATTGAATCCTCGGTTCCTTTAACCGATCCTTCTGCTTCTTTCTTCCCTCCACTGTTCACCAACAACGTCTTTCTATTAAATGTGCACCACACCGTTACAACACGTTACTTACATTTATATCTTTACTTAATAATTTATTTTACAATGAACACTTACTGACAAACTTATGTTTAAGCAGGACACAATCCTACAGTTACAATGGCACATTCGAAATCGACACTTTAGCAACAAATAAACTGACAATCTATTCTTTAAGGTAGTAATTACGGTTTACTAGGGCGATACATTAACACTAAATAATTAACAATAACGAAACAAACTATACAGCTAAGGAAACAAAGAGCAGCAAAACAACAACAAATGAATTTCGTGACACTGGTTATTTGTTTATGTAGTAATCACGAGCGAATTTACCTTACCTGGATCTTCATGCAGGGAATGGTATATTCAATATATGTAACAAACATTTTCAACAAACATTTTCGTCGATACTTAACACCTGCTTTGTTCTTTTCCATACGTTTAAGCAAATAACCTAAATACTAGAGTTTTACATGATTCTTAGCCACTTATGTTACCGGACAAGGATCCATTCGACGAGGAGGACGCCATCTTTTATGTTAGATCCTCAGTGAGCTCGCTACCGAGTCGTACGATTAGGGCCTGAAACCAAGAAACATTGCAGCGACCGCAGTGAGTGAGAAACAAAATCCACCGTAGGCGATATCATTATTAGCAACAAACCTTCGAGAAACACAATTCAGTCAAGAGAAGCATATTCAATACAAAATTACGAAAAATTTTCACATAGTAGAAATAAAAAAGCAGATTATGCCAGCAGTGCTTGTCTTTGAAAAAAGTTAAAAATTATGATTGTTTTGCCAAATTATGCTCAAAATTATGCTAGCACAATCGACTCAAGCCTACCCGTCAGTCACTCAAGCGAGATTTGTTTGTCCCTTCAGTTCATACCACCCAATACGGTATTCGCTCTCTTAATTTCTTACCCTGGTACTAACCTTTGGAATTCTTTACCGACTAATGTAAAACAAATCACTCCAGACCTTTGTCCAAATTTAGAAATAATATAAAGAACTTAATTGATCTCTGATTACAACAGTATTGTTGATCCTTAAGTTGTACACATCATTCTTTCTTTCAATTAGTAGGAAGGTAGCTAGCAGTTAGTCCATGAAGTAATACTTTTTACAATAAATTGTTGTTTCAGCACTGTATTCCTTTGATAAATTTTGTTTTCCTTCGGGTCACCTACTCGATTTGTTCTGCGAACTATTTAGGTGTCCCAAACTTTCGCACAATTCGTTGTATTTCAGCCATCTGTGTTCCTCTTGTTTTTGGATTATTGTCTTAATATTAATTCTCTGTATATAATATATGTGTGAGTTTAAATACAAATTGACTTGACTTGACTCAATGAACGTGGAGTGCGCAAGTAGACGAAAATCTAATTTACTTAATGCATGGCTTAATGTAACTATGTCTTGACCCACTAATCTCCAAATGCGTTTAATAGATCGTTTTCACATGACGGCAATCATCGGGGAACTGAACTCCATTTTTATGTAAATATTTCCTTTTGTTTCAATATATCAATACGGACGCTGGTCAAGATCTATTGTTGAATTGGCTGTTTCGCGTACTGATGGTATGAATTTAGCCGTACTTTTCATATCGTTCGAATGGTTGAATGTGTGTAGGTATTAACTACATTTATTTACACAGTAGTGTTAACAACAGTACAATTGACTCAGCCAGAGCTATTTTAACTCATGACTCAATATCGTTTTTGTGTCGAGGTTGACAATATCGAGTCGTTAAAGCTTGACTGCCGAAATTTGTCATACCCTTGCAATTCTTGAAAATCTTGTATGTTTCAGGTCAGCCGGCGGAATTGACAGAAACACCGTTTTTCAAAGGTTTGGATATGACTTATTTCATTTTTTTACCATCAGGAAATTAGCATATATATATATATATATATATATATATATATATATATATATATATATATATATATATATATGGGACATGGTCCTACGAAACAAATTTGTCCATTACGGAATGTAGTCCATTTACCTTTACCTGTATATACAGCTCTAGCTTCACTAGCTATTGAGCACTCTGCGAGGGCTTATTGGCATCCTACATTCAGTATATATAAATATATATATATGTTTTTTTTTGTTTAGCCATCATAATACTCCAAAATTCCGTGCGATTACTTAACTGCCAAGCACGGTCGCTTTCCAAGTTGTTACAATAAAAAGATTACAGGGCCTTGCTTCTTATATCCGTATTAACTTCAACTGTTAACCTTTTCCCCAAGAATCGAAATGTTTTAATCTAAAATTGGCCAGATTGTTTTATAATGATGGAGTATTAATAAGCATAAGTGGAAAATGTCAGTGCAATGCCGCATAGAAACCTTTAAGACGGCCAAACCGTGTGGGAAAGTTTCAAGTTTCAACTGGGAAAGCCTTGATGTCATTTGGTCTATATGATGAATTATAGATAATGTCTGGTTAGAAAAAAAAGAGCATTACCACAGCCTTATAAACACGAAAAACGAAATGAATGGCGTCATGAAAAAAAAAATCAAAACAAAACAAAAGAAAACAAAACAAAAACGAAAAAAACCGTAATATCCGGCAATGCAAATTTAACAATTATTCGCAGAAGGCGAAGTGAATATTGGTGAATATTTACCCGGACGTAGTCGGGGTAAATATTCCCCAATATTCACTGAGCCTGAGGCGAATAATTGTTTTAGTATAATTTTCAGCGGTGAATATAAGAAAGTGCAAAACAACGTGCTAAAACACGATAAAAAGGCACGAAAAGTTCTTCCTTAGTTTAGCAGCCGTGCCTCCAAAATGTTATATTCACCGGGTAGCGCGGTGAATATAACACCGAATTCTTATATTCACCGCTGAAAATTATACTAAATATGTATATAATATACATTTTTTTAAACTCAAACATTGCGTGAGGAGAATCATTATGAGGGGTACCATATTATGAAATGAGGTTAAAAGGGGGCTTAATTATAATCTGCATTCTGTATTTATCAGTGTTGACATGACAACCGTCACTGTCTAGTTGTTTTGTGCTTTTGGCCTAATGTTCAAGACAACTCATCCGCCAGAGCAATACATTGTCCATTACAGACTCAAAAACAGAAAATCCTGGTTTCTTCCCGATTTGATCAAAGACTCCACCAACGCATCAAAGATCAGGTTTCCGTTCTCATTTGTCGAACGCAACTGACATGGTAAAACAAGACATATCGTAATCCTCCAAAGTGCTATTGACCACAAATGTCATCAGTTTTGTTTTCTTGACCACCGCTCTCCCTATTTCAGACCCTTTATTTATATCCACGAGACTTAAAACTGCCCATGCATTCTTGAGGGGAAATACGCGAAATCAAATCACTTAGAAGGACCACGCTTAAATCAAGAATGGCAAATTGCTGTGTGGTAGTGAGGTCATGTTATTGACAGAAGAACGAACAATTTATGACCAATTCAGATCAGATGCGTTGGCATTACTTCCCTGTACTGTAAGTAGTAAATCGTCATAATTTCAAACTAACCGAAACCCACTGTATTTAGTACGAATGTCAATTCGATGAGTAGTACGTACCTAATTGGGTGGTGGGATTTATTTTTATAATACATTCTATATACATTATTTCTTCATAAGAACGGCGAATTTTGGAACTCAGGCTGGGCGTTCTTATAGCCTTTTTGCCATTTGAGCCTAAAAACGTACTTAAGAAGTTCTTAAAGTTGCATGGTATTAGAATTCCAGTAAATCAATGCGGACGTGACCAGGAAACAACGTGCATCGTTTGCTGTGATGCCGCAGAAAAGGAAACAAACAAACTAAAAGATCAGCCAAAAACAGCAACAACACACACACACAAAACACGAGGAAATATGTTCCTAAGTATTTGGGTTAACTCTCCTGTTATGCTAGAGTTTTACACTTATTTTACCTTTATTTAAGCTTATACTAGGGTACCTAAAAGATAGTAATGCTGCGGCACATTCTGTTGATGGTAACATGTTTTACGTAGTCATTAATCTATCTGCGCGTTCCAAGTCTTACATTATAACCTTTATTTCTTAAAGGAGTGTCAAATTGTGGTGTGTAACTTAAAATATGTCCTTGTATGCATCAACTTCATGCATCATAACACATCGATGGCGAGGTGTGACAGGGGATCGAGACAATAAAGCACATATACATACACATACGATACGCATCTACCTCCCCTTTTACCAGAAAATCGAAAAGATGAAAATCGAAAGATGTGGAAATTGTAGGAGCAGAAATCTCACTTATAAATTCTGTACTGGTACGCATTAAATGTCTCTAGATTTTTGACTGTGTCGAAGACGTGTCCATCGCCGGGTGTGTGAAAATTCTAAAACTTAAGTTAAAATTCATGTTTGGACGAAAAGGAATGGATCGTAGCATATATGTAATAAGTGTGTTCGACATTTTGCGTTCGTTTTAATTATTCTACAAGTTTTTGTAATGACGATTTCTCTTCATCTGATTTAAGAATTCGACCACGGAGGCGAGACTGCTAAGAAATGACATACTAAGTTTAAAATAAGATGTCACAATTAATCGTCCAGATTTACAAACTTTACGAACTGCATTAAAAACAAAAGCAAGAGCTGTGACAGTCTATCACGATCTCCTTCACATCGTTTTACAAGTAAATCAGAGCAAAATTTCTCACTGGAATCCACGCAAAAAGACAGTATGACATCTTCGCGTTGTTCGTGGCGCAATGCACTATGGTAAAATGTGGCGCAGTGCACTCTGGATAATGCAATGCATTCTGGTAAAAAGTGATGGATTCGAGAATTCGTACTCCCTTTATATATTCTTTTTAAATCCTGCGTACCAGTACAGAATTTATAAGTGAGATTTCTGCTCCTACAATTTCCACATCTTTCGATTTTCATCTTTTCGATTTTCTCGTAAAGGGAGGTAGATGCGTATCGTATGTGTATGTATATGTGCTTTATTGTCTCGATCCCTAGTCACACCTCACCATCGATGTGTTATGATGCATGAAGTTGATGCATACAAGGACATATTTTAAGTTACACACCACAATTTGACACTCCTTTAAGAAATAAAGGTTATAATGTAAGACTTGGAACGCGCAGATAGATTAATGACTACGTAAAACATGTCACCATCAACAGAATGTGCCGCAGCATTACTATCTTTTAGATACCCTAGTATATTCTTTTTAAATCCTGATTATGTTGCTGCTCGCTCGCTACGCTCGCTCCGCAGCAACTACTTACTTTCTGCCCCCAAAATAAGGTTAAGAATGGTAACTCTGTAATTTCAGTTAGCCTGTGTCCTTTTGTAAGTGGAAAGGCAGGTTGTATTAAAAAGGGAACCACCTCCCGCACTCACAGCGTAGCTGATGCCAATGATGAATTAGGGGCTAGCTAATCTTGATCAATGTATGGAATCAACTTCTTCTTTCTTCCTCACAGACCGAGGCCCAGGAATAATGGACGGATATCAAGTTAGGGTGCCCACAGGAACCGAGAAAGTTGTTTGGTGTGCATCATTCGTTGTTGCAGGGTGTCTGGTCACTGTGGTAAATACGTTGGCCTTATACACATTTGCGAAGACTAAGTCACTCAAAAATCGCAAACATGTCATGATAACTAACCTTACTGTCACCGATATTCTCTTTGGAGTTGCAGGAATGACATCAACGGTGCTCTTCGTGCTAATGCCATCCAAAATCTGCTACGATGTCTTCCAAACACTGAGTACGTTTACCAAAGTTGCGTCTCTTTTTACATTAAGCGCCATTGCAGTGGAGAGAATGCACGCCATAATTTGGCCATTGCATCACCGCGTTTTGGGAAACCGAACATACGAAACCGGCCTGTTACTTATTTGGGTTTTGGCAACCGTTATGACGACATTGGTAACATTTCGCAGCTGGGCTAATGGGAGGTACCAAACCACGGTAATCAGTATTTTATTTCCGATCGTGATATTCGCCGTTACAACCACGATAGTCGGGTGTTATGTTGCGATCTGGGTAGTCGTTCGACAAAGGAATCGGCGTAAGCTCGGAGCGTCGTTTAAACAGGACAAAGCCTTGGCTCTGACATTGTTGTTGGTGGCGGGAGCTTTTGTGGTCACGTGGGTAATACCCATGCTTTGCTTGTCACTTACGGAGAGCATGTGCAGAAGATGTCACCAGCCAACCGTACGGGAGCTTCTAAGCGTGCATTTGTTATTTGCAATACAGTCAGTGACCAACCCTGTGATCTATTGTTTCCGACTACCAGAGTTCAAGGAGGGTCTTAGAGCACAAGTAAGGAAGATGAAGTGTTTGAAATATGGTCAACGGCAAGAGGTAAATGAGATGCAAAGGGTTAGCTTCTCTGTAAATCAAGCCTTTAGCGTGACAATTGAATGAATTCGTACACAAATGTATAGGTACCACTACGATTTAGTCAAACAACACTGATGATTGCTTTTTCAGTCATGTGCAATATACACAAACTGATACAGTTCGTGAAAAGATCCTTACAGACTGAATGGAACGTGAAACGGTACCGTATAAACGGCTTAACTGTCGGTACGGTTTGAGCAGGCTGTAAAGTAGTGAGTCGGTCCGTATACAAACTGAAAAATGCATCTCACTAGTGGGCTGAAGAGAATTTCGAGACCTGTATTCTCCTCGTGGCCGATGAC
>BLFK01000397.1:1078743-1088743 GCA_014634185.1 Astreopora myriophthalma | reverse complement strand
CCCTTTTCATGGCATCGGATCCGGACTCCCAAGTACATCGATCGTGATCTGAAAGACAGTGGCTGGGTTATACTCATGTGAATGGAAAACAGCCAAGTACACACGTTCCACTGGATTCCTTGTCGCCGTCTCCGCCTTCTCCAGTTGTATTGTCGCCATTCCCTGATGTACCTTCTCCTCCTCCTCCTCCTTCGTCGTCCTCTAGTTCTGAAGTGTCTTCTCCTGAGTCCAGTTCTGATGTTCCGTCCCATGTTCACGGCCAAACGTCCGTTCCTGAATCTGCGTCTAAATCCATTCCTCAACCCCCTCCTTCTTCTTTTGTTCCTGTTGTCCCTGCATCTGTTTCCCCTTCTTCGGAGTCTTCGTTATCCCCTGATATTCGTTCGTTTTCTTCCTTTTCTCCCGGTCTTTCTGATGCTGAAATTGTTGCTGAATCTTATGCGATTGTCGACACTGCTGAGCGCCAACTGGACGCCTTTCCGTCGAAGTCTTCGTTCGCAAGCCAGCTATTCGCTGTCTGTGACTGACTCGGCTTTGCTGGAAGTGCTAGATACGGGGGATAGTTTTCCCATGTCTACACCGATGATGTTCTTCTAGTTCATACAGAAAATTTGAGTGACGAGGAAGATGATTCAGGTATGAAGGGTGTTGTTGAAGTTAATTCCTTTGATCCCAGTTTCAATAATGTATCTTCTGACAAACAAAATATATCGAGTAGAACAGATTCTCCTCACCGTAAGAAACCTTATGATCGGCCTGATGTTACTTAATTTTCTTATCTTAAATTTGGTTTTAACAGCCGTTTCCGTGACTATGTTCTTAGTAATTTTGCCTCTTCAGATTGCATTTCTTGTTTTCAAGAAACCTTGATTTCTGACCCGGCTTCCTTTTGTGATTTCGCTGATGCCTGACGGGGACCTTGTTTTTGGTTCCCTGCTGTAGGTAAGCAAGCTGGTGTTTTAGTGTGTTTTCCTGAGTCCTTTCAGGGCCTTGTCCTGAATTGGAGGAGGGATACATCAGGGAGGATCACGGCATAAGTACTCTTTTTAAATTTGGTTGATTTAAAATTAATCTTGTATCTATCTATGCTCCCACCAGGTCAACTGATAGGAAAGTCTTTTTTGAAAGTCTACATGACCTTTTTTTGTCTTCCGATTTTTTAGTTTTATGCGGTGATTCTAATTGCTATGATCAGAGTCTTGATAAGTTTGGTGGGAATTTTATTCCTGCCAAGTATCTTTCTGATTTTCGGTCTTCCTTTAATTTTATGGATGTTTGGCGTAAACTGAACTACATCCTAGGCTTCGCCAATGCACTTGGTTCAGTTCTGATCTATCCATTGACTCTCGTTTAGATAAATTTTGGTTTCTCACAAGTTAATGTCTTTTGTTCAGTCTTGCGAAATTTCTCCTTGTTGTTTCTCCGATGATGATTTTGTCCGCCTTTCCGTCAGTTTTGATGATAATGCGTCTTGTGGGCTCGGTATATGGAAATATACGGTATTTTATTAATGTCCGTATCCAAGATTTATCTGGTTCTATTGAATGCTTTCCTTCAGTTGGATTTTGGTGGGACTTCCTTAAGTCCTCTATTAAATCAGATATCATTTCCTTTGCGAAGGACAAACGTAGAAATCTCTCGCACCAGCGTGTTTTCCTTACTAATCGTATTATTACTCTTAAGCGTTGCCTTGCTACAGGTGATAATTCTGTTTGTGATGAAATTTGAATTAAAAGAACTTCCCCTGACAGAATTAGAAGACTTTAAAATCCGCTCGCGTGTCCAGTGGCTTGAGGAGGGTGAGAAGCCCACGCGCTTTTTCTTCAGGCTTGAACGTGAGCGCTTTGAACGTAACTCTGTCCTTTCTATTTTAAATTCAGAAAACGTTGAAGTTTTTACGCGTGCGGAAAATGAACGTGTGCACGTGCGCTTTCATTCTAATTTGTTCTCTGAAGAACCGATTGGTGCTTCTTACAAACTACGTTGTTTAGGCAGTATTCAAGCGTTCCTCTCTTCTGCTCACCGCGTTTCTATCTTTGTCCGAATTACTTATTTCGCTTAAGAGCCTTAACTTGGGAAGGTCACCGGGATCCGATGGTTTATCTGTTGAATTTTATCGCTATTTTTCGGAGACTTTGGGTCCACTTTTCCATTGCGTTGCTAATCCTTGTTTTTCGACCCGTCTTATTCTTAAAAAGCGGGGTGATGTTAAGGATCTAAAAAATTGGAGACCCATCTCTTTGCTCAACGTACAGACTATAAAATTATTTCTAAGGCTGTTACTTCCCGGCTTTCTAAGGTTTTAGAATATATTGTTTCTTCAGATCAGACTTGTTCTATTCCCGGCCGTTCTGTTTTTTCTTTTAACGTTTTTCTCTTACGGGACATTCTTGATCGTATTGAGCAAACGCATGAGCCTGAAATCCTGGTCAGCCTTGACCAGGAGAAAGCCTTTGATCGGGTTAACCATTCTTTTCTCTTGGAACTTCTCAACGTTTATGGCTTTGGCCCGGCTTATTGTAGTTGGATTTCGACCTTTTACAATGGATCGTTTCTGTCTATTATCTTGAATGATCGACTTACGGATAAAGTTCCTCTTAACCGCGGTGTGCGTCAGGGGGATCCTTTGTCTCCCTCACTTTATGTTTTATGCGTTGAAGTTCTTGCTAACCTAATCCGTAGTTGTCCAGAGAAAATAAGGGTTTTCTCTTGCCTAGTGCCTGTGGATATCAAGCTAAAGTTCGTCTTTACGCTGATGATACCACGGGTATCCTTAAGGACCTTCTTTCAGTTACTAAGCTCTTTGAGTGAGTTAGTATTTATGAAAGAGATCCCTGTCCTTCCCTGGCAAGGCGTTCCTGGTAAGGCTTCCCTGGCAAGGCTTGATATTAAATACTATTGGTTTGAGCAAACTGGTTTACCCGGCCAGAGTTCTTACTCTGCCGGCTTGGATCCTTGCCCGGGTTAAGGCCTTGATCTGGCCTTTTCTCTGGGGGTCTAAAATAGAAACAGTGTCTAGGAATACTATCTTTTTGAAACTTAAACACGGTGGCGTCAATTTAGTTAAAAAAAGCTGAGTAATCTTAACTCCAGTGAATGAGTAACATTCACCTTTTACCCAGCAAGTTGAGTATACGTATACTACTCGACATACTGAGTTCAAACAACCCAACACCATGAGTAAGCGGAAGCACAGAGTTGAGTGTTTCTCAATTACTCAAGAGTTGAGTTTTTCAAATACTCACAGAGTTTGAGTTTTCCTCAATTACTCACAGAGCTGAGTGTTTCACTCCAACTCAAATTATAGTTCAACAACCTCGTTCCCAGAGCCCACTTTTCCTTTGGTCAGCACCAAGGACACGGAGTCTGGCGACAGCCAATTGATGCGCAGTCGCAGAGAAGGTCCAATTTTTGTAACCGTCTATTGCTTCAAAGTTTTGAGTCTGTGTAGATGAGGCCTAAGTCCGTGATTTGCGGACTTCCTCCTTTGGTACTGGCCAGAATCCGTGTTTTTGGTGCTGACCAAAAGATAAGCGAGCTTGGGGATCGAGCTTGATAGTTCAAGTGAGCGAAAATACTCTCAAATGAGAAACGTTCATCTCATATGATAAATTATACGATACGCGTTAACGTTCAGTTCTCAAGTTATCAAAGGAAGATGCTGTTTTTGAACGTTTGACCACGTCGAACCGAAATGCATTCATATCCTCAGGGTGCAACCTTCCAAGTAGCTTGCCGTGATCCACCGGCGTCGAGTTGACCACCAATGTAATGTAAGACACTGGTAAGCTAAGTCACACAAGATCTGCCGGCTAGAAAGCCGGCAGACTAATGAGGTGGGATATGTGATCCCGTAGACCCACCAAAAAACGGCGCTCGAGAACATTGGAGATGACAGGGAGAAGGGAAATTTCTCTAGTTAATACACTTCACGATCAGTTTAAAGCAAGAACTTAGTATTTGTATTAACGAGTAGTCCTGTAGTTTAGTTTTAATTTGTATGTAAATTTAACTCCATTCAAGGAGCGGTATTTGGAATTTTATCACTGTAATTTCAATTTCATTTAGATGTCAAAAGTTATTTTTACTGGTAAGCATGGTTAATGTACAAACTCACTGTAATCTGAGTAATCTTAATTTCACTCAAAATGAAGAATATGCTTTACTCAATCTGTGAGAATAAAGAGTCAGCATGGATGCATTTCTCATGAGTATTGTAACGCCACAATTCCACAATAAAACACGGCGTTAAAACTTTTTAATCTGGAACTACGAGATATACAGTTCATCAACTCAACTGAGCAGATGGTTATTGCACCATCCGTCACGTGACTTACAATAGTTACTAAAAGGGGGGGGTACCTGTGGGCAATCGCTAGCGCCACAGTATTTTTACCTCTGACTTCGAGTACTTTTACTCATTGCAGAGTCAAATGAACTCAAACCCCTGAGTACAGTTTACTCAGCAACACTGTACTGCTAATCTTTACTAACTATAGCTACTCAGTACGGATGCATCGATTTACTCAATTTTTTTAGTTAAATTTACTCAGCTTTTTTTTCTGTCTGGGCGATAATTCTCCACAAGGTCTCTCTTTCCTTTCTCGAAGGTGAGTACAATGTTCGCGAGTTTCCAGGACGGTGCGATCTGGTCAGCGGTTTCCTTCAGCAAGCGCACTAGAATTCCGTCGGATCCAGTTGCCTTGTTTACGTCAAGCTGTTTCAGGGATGTCAAAACCGTCTTTACCAGGATCTCCAGCTCATTTAATGTAGGACGTGAGGGAGGGAAAGGTGATGACAACATTGCTGCAACATGCGGATTCAGTATGACGTTCGGGTTTCTCTTGTTTCCGTTTAATTATTTTGTCTGTTAAAGTAGTTCAATATTTTGTTTCTCGTAGACAGCAACGAATTTTAGTTCCATCCAGTTTCATGCAAAGAGATTCGTAAGGTTGTTTTTTCGTTTCCATCTAACAAGCCACCTGGACGAGATAAAGCTATGGCACTTCTTAAGGATGCTTTGCCATGCATCCTGCCCACACTTTCTGAAATAGCAAACTGCTCTCTTATGTCATCAGTGTTCCCTAAACAGTGGAAGGAGGCAGAAGTCATACCGCTTTTAAAAGAAGGCGATCCGGAGAGGCAAGGGGCAATCGCCCAGTTTCTTTGCTTCCGGTTGCCTCGAGGGTGCGTGAGCGTGTCGCGCTAGATCGATTGACTACATATTTTAGGGAGAAGAAACGATTGTCAGTCCATCAAAGTGGTAATAAGGCGCAGCATTCTACAGAAACGTTAAACATCCTGATAACAGACACTGTAGAAAGCATTTGACAGCATTGGTGCTTTTAAGGCATTCGATAGCAATTATCATTCGTTTTTGCCACTGAAATTGAGATCGCTGGGCGTGTCTAGCAATGCCAGATAGTGGATTAAGAGTTACCTTCCTGACAGGAGCGAGATCGTGCGCGTTGGCTCTACGCTATCAGACTCATGCCGCATTAAGCACGGAGTGCTCCAAGGGTCAATCTTGGGGCCCCTACCGTTCAATCTATATATCACCCATCTGCCACACGTGCCAAAAGTGTGTTCCCTGGAGTCTTACGTTGATGAATCGAAGCTTTACATATCGTTTCCTACAAACGTCAATGATGCTCTGCCGAGCAGCTGAAGGAAGATCTACGAAGGGTTGCTGCGTGGTGCCGCACCAACAGTCTGCTGATAAACCCAGCAAAGACAAAACTTCTGTTTCTGGGTACAAGTCAGATGCTGCGCAAAGTTTCGGATAACTTTCATGTAACTCTCCTTGGTAAAGATATACATCCCTTGACTTCTGCTGAGGACTTAGAAGTCATAGTTGACAATTCACTGACCTTCAATGAACACGTTACCAACCTTGCGTCTTCGTGCATAAATTGCTTATGTGATATAAATAGGATTAAACACATATTAGATAAGGACGCACTCATTATACCTGTCAATGTGCTAATTTTCTTTGGGCTGTTTTATTGTTCTTCAGTATGGGCGAGCACTTCAAAGATCAACATTGCAAAGTTGCAGAGTGCAAAACTTTGCTGCTCATATAATAACTGGAACAAGAAAGTTCGAACACATCACTCCCGCGCTACAAAAACAAGAATGGCGACCAGTTAATATAGGAATGCTATTATGGCATTTCAATGGGTCAAAGGCTTGGCTCCGTCGTATTTGTGCGACAAATTTAACAAAAGATCTCATGCGCATTCAGTGTCAACTAGAAGCTGTGACACTATGAACATTCCTCTATTTAAATCCGCTGCTGGACAACGGACTTTCCTTTATAGGGCCACAACCACCTGGAATTCAGTGTCTGAATGAGGAACTAAAAACAATGGATATCGAAACTCGAAAGAGCTAAAAGTAAGGATTTTTCTTGGTCAATTAATTAGTATATTGTATCATTTAGTTAGTCTTTTTTAAATGTTTTGTAATTGGATTTTTTTTGTGAAAAGCACCATTTATTCACAAAAACGGGGATCAAAGGTTCCCCCAAAAGAAAATTACAAAAACACTAAAGAAAGGAAAAGGCAAGACAACTACCTACCTAAAACAACTACAGAAACCTAAAATAACTCTACTAAACAAAGGGTATCTACAGACAGGCGGAGAGAGCCCCGGGAAGCATACGCCACGGCCTGGCTTCAACCGCCCTAAAAAACACATATATACACTATGTACAACTAGGGAACCACACTGGCTTACAACAAAGAAGAAATATACATATATACATCATAGAAAAGGAAGTTAAAAGTGCGCACAAGTAAAACGATATATATCCGGAGTAAGCGACGTACAACACGAAAACAAAGTCCTAGTACAAAGTCCATGAAACGTTAGAGGCTAACATAGACCCTCGTAAAAAGTCCTTGATCCTATTGACACACAAACAGCGCACAGATACAAACGAATACCCATAAACCTAGCTAGATAAAAACCCTACGAAGTCCATTCTCAATGGTACAAAAACCATCGAGAAGCCAAAAATCAAGGAAACGGGACTCAGAAAAACGTCGAAAGTCTAAGAGCACCCTCCTCTTCAAATCCCCACATACATATCTTACAATCCCTCGATGGTCATCCCTCCCATTGTAAAAAGTGGCCTTATTTCGAAAGAACCAAATACCATAGAGAAGGGACTTCACTAGGTGGCGCGCAATTCTGGCCCTCTTAACACTTACAGAGGGCCAGCGAAAGAAAAAAACAACCAAGAAGTTTACAACAAACTGGCTACCCAGCACCAGGGAGAGCGCCGAGGCAAAATATGACCAGACCCTCTTAACACGAAGACAGTTTTAAAAACAATGGTCAATGGTCTCCCGTCTAGTACAGGCAGCACAACTTGAAGCGCAGAAGGGAAATAACCCCGATTAAACAAAGAATCCCGCACTTTCACCCCACGAAGGGTGATCAACCAAATTAAGTCATTTTTAAAATTCTCAGTGAAAGGATCCCTGACAAGAGACCAATGACCATCAAGAGAAAACCAGCCTGGCCCGACAAGTTGGGACCATTGCCAGGGCAA
Organism: Astreopora myriophthalma; assembly: GCA_014634185.1. Lineage (NCBI taxonomy): Eukaryota > Metazoa > Cnidaria > Anthozoa > Scleractinia > Acroporidae > Astreopora > Astreopora myriophthalma. Next base: position 1,081,185 of record BLFK01000397.1, on the reverse strand, counting down.
GATTGGCGGGGACGACTCAGTTGACAAAAGTTTACCTTAAAGAATTTTAGAAACTAACTCACAGTCACCCACCTTCCGTGAGGGTGGAGAGACACGCCTCATAGAAGGGGGTGGGAGAGAGAGCACTCGGAGCAGAATAATCACGCAAAGAAAGCCACTGGGGGGCGAAGGAAAGACAAACGCGGACCAATGTAGTATTTACAAAAAAAAGAAACTCGAATCATCTGGCGAGGAAAGGATAGACGCCGTCCCCGCCAACCGCAGTGCCTGCAGTCTTTTCGTAGCGAGGCAAGTGAGAAGTCACAACTCCTAACAGCTTTTCTATTGTTGCCCAGTTACCCTTGGCCTCTATTGTTTCGATTTCCAGATCTTATGTCCATTGCAATCTCATCATCCTTGCCACTGTCTTGCGCACTCTTTTGAGGCACGATGCAACTCGGTGACAGGCAATTTTCTTAGAACTCCATCCGATGCACCATTGACCTTTCCAAAGTTGATTAGCTCGAAAATCGCGTCTATGTAACCCAATCACAAGCCATGTCCAAGTTTGCACTCTTCTTGCAGAAAGTCAATAAATTCGAGCAACAGGCTTGGCAAACACATGCTACAATCCACGACTTCAAAATTTAACTGCTCTTCTTCGCAGCAAAACTTGAGAAACTTAAAGCATCTATTGACAATCTTCTGAGCCGGGAAGATCTTTCGTGTAACCGCCGCCACTTCCAGTCAGCCAATTTGTTAATTCCTCGCCAATTTGACCAGAATCGAAGGTGAACACGGAGGCATTAACCTGGCACCATGTTTTGTGGATGTATGCGATATATCCCCATCTGTGCCTGAGGTGGACGATTTCTTTGGTATTTTTGAAGAATTTGTGGCACGCTTCAAGTCGGTGGGCTTTTCGTTGAAATAAAGGAACCAAAGGTGCATGTTGTTGACGTGTTTCCTGCAACTACGCTGACTTTGAAATCCTTCATATTTGCACAATTTTACTGGGCAATGGTACAAGCTATCGGCCTCCTCTTTTTCTAAGTGAAGGCGTTTAGCTTTAGGCAATGCCCCTTCGATATGTTAGCTTTGCTCATTTTCGTCGGCGAGTAGAATACGCCTTATTATATTCAAAAATGGCCTCCATTTTAACACTCTTTTGTTCTTATTCAAATTAGCCCTTGTTGACTCGTCTTGAAGCCCAAAATTCAAAGGAATATTTTACTTTGAACGAGGCAAAAAGGGCTAATTTGAATAAAAACAAAAGAATATTAAAATAGCGGCCATTTTGGAATAAGGCGTATATAATTTGAGAATGCACCCTCGTTCGTTCCACTCGACAAAGGTCGATAATAACTTAGGAACTCACCAATCGGAAACAAGACAGGTGCCATTCATGTCTAAGCTTGTCATAACTTGCCCGCACTTGCCTTAATTATGGCTCCCTATATGTAGCAATATTTAATCCTAAATATATAAAAAAAATTAAATGCAAATTTCGTTTGATCTTTCTTTTAAAACCCATTCGATTTAAACTTCTCTACCTGTGAATTTAAACTGTTCTTCGTAAATTTAATTATGCCTCTCAATATAAATGAGGTTGAGTGCGTCTCCAAACTGTTGAGCTCGGTTTGCGTGGCGGAGAAAAACAGACAGGCCACTTGGAGAAATCTGGCTATGTGCCTTAGCACATAGCCGGTTTAATAACAATGAAAATATTACATCACAGACTTAAAGAACTGATCGCACGCCCAGCAAAGGTGGGGATCTGAAAGCGCACCACAGAAGTAAACTGAGAAAAAGAAAGAAAGAAAGAAAGAAAGAAATAGTGGAACCTGGCAATGGGGAGGAGGAGGGTGAAAAAGTTTGACAACCAGATCAGTCGAGCTTGAAAAGCGAATGAATATTTACCGCGCTTTCTCGGAATGAAACAAATTCCCTATAGGGGATACTTAATAATTGCTCCTCCCCAGGAATGACCACGTCACACTTTGCTGAGTGCATAATTATGCATGCATTATAAATTTTAATTGTTAAGATGCATAAAAGTTTTATTGGCAAGCCAATAACACCTTTTAGTCCTCTTTAAAATTCATTGGAACCTTTAAATTTTATTTGAACCTTTGAAACTCATTTGAACCTTTTAAATTCATTCAAACATTTGAATTAATTTAAACCTTGCAAAAATTATTTAATCTTTTCAGTTCATTTAAACTTCCTGGGGCGAGCTCGGCCAGGGTAGCCTCACTTTTGCGTGGCCTCGTTTTCAAATCTACCGGCCTTAGCAGCCGTTTTGTTTTGGCACTCAGGAGATGTACAACATAGTGAAAAACCGGGTCGCTGAGTTACTTAATGAAGCTTCGAAGCTTCTTGCGAGTAATTCTGCAGGAAGCACCGTAGGCCGATCTGCGAGTAGTTCCGATTCAGGCCCGTCCTCTGCGACACTGCAACAAT
>BLFK01000397.1:1050471-1060766 GCA_014634185.1 Astreopora myriophthalma | reverse complement strand
AAAAAATGGCGTCTAAACGATCAGCCGGACGATCAGCTTCTCTTTTAAGTTACTTTTCTAAAGGTAAGTGACTGGGATTCCTTTGCAGCACACGTCAAACTTTTGTAAAACGTTTAGTGTACTAAGCCGGTATGTATGTATGAATGTATCAAGTTAACAAAACATGGGAAACATTGTTGTTATGACTAAAAGTACCTGTTATTTTACACTCCATCAAGTTTGAAATATTGACGTGCACAATGCTGAAAATAGCATTTCCGGGCCTCTAGATTTCAAAATTTTCTGGGGGAGCATGCCTCCAGACCCAACTAGAGGCTCGTGCCTTCGGCCCTCGTATTTAATAACCCCCTTAATAAATATTCCAGTCAATACGAACACCCCTCTAAAAACCTCAGCTACGCGCCTGGTACTATCTGAGGGATATAATAAGGAGCGCTTACCATTTGCATGGAAATTCCAGTTGCAAGGGAACGTTTGTAGGGGGACAGAAGTTTACCCGTTCTGGCGTTTCGCCAGTGTCGAATCTCTCGCGAGAGAAATTAAAATGGCGGCTAAAATCTTCCGATTGTTTAAAGCGAAAAGGGAGCCGTCAAATTTTTGGACATTCCTTACAGACGAGGTCGACTAGCAATAGAGTTATTTCAGTAGAGTTATCACTTAGAGTTAGAGTTAACGACTGCCAAAATCCTGAATTCAAGATTTTAGACTGCCAAAATCCTGAATTCAACATTCTGGAAAGCCAAAATTAAATGACCCGACTTGACTCTTAAATCATGGTTTAGACCTAATCACTAAACTTTAAGCTAACCCCTCCAAAATCATGACTTCAGGATGTTGGAGGCTTAACTCTAACTCTATAAAAGTAACTCCATAAAAATAACTCTATGAATTGCCGTCCCCCAGCATCCGCAACCGGAAAAAGTTTCTTTAAATTTTTACAATTTCATCTTATAAACGAAGTTGCTGCGTGCGTCGCCTACACCATTAACACAGTCCTCTGAAGAACCATAGTTGTCGTACGATCTCCCGGGAGCCACTCCAATCCAACATTGCCCATAATAGTGGATTCCAAATATGGTAAAACCGCGAGAATGCACCCTTTCTGCGCATGCGTGAACGGTTTTCGTCAGGTCACTCCAGTCGATATTACCACGAAAGTTTGCGATAAGCAAGTGAAGGGTGCGAGGGTTACCCTCTTTAAAACATCCAAGGGCATCGTAGCCGACTGAAAGAAAATAAAACGTACCAACGAAGATTGAGGCTTTACTCCCTAAGAGGTTCCCATTCGCGAGTAAAATCGTCCGGCGTTAATCCATTACGTCACTAAGTGTCGAAAGGGTTTAACAGACGTTCTCGAGTACAATGTGATGGAAAAACGATACGGTGGCATAGGTTCTAGACCCATGTCGATGCTTTCTGTTGCGTGTTCAACTATTTCGTAGAAAACACTGGTCAGGTTCAGTCCTTGCAGATAATGGTTAGAGCATCCGACCGGTGTCACGGATCGATACATGCCTGGGACTCTGATCTCCTTTTCAGTTGTCTTTTCGCCAGTTTCCAAGCAACTATAATCTTGGACAAAAGCGACACAGCAGCACGAAATACAGGCACGTCCCCTCATTTCTGTGTTCCATAAATGAACAAAGTCTTACTTATACCACCCCCCCCTTCCCAAATACACTGTTGGTTTACAAAGTGCCTAATGCTAGCACAACTTTTGACATACTGTTGACAACATTGAAATGGAGGAGGGGGAGGGGTGACAATATGTTATGCTCGCACATCCGTCTTTTTAATTTTTCGCGACAGTTTTGTCCAAGATTGTAGCGTGTCACCTTTCTCACGGGTGATTACATCATTTATGTATAAACGGCTCTCTCGGAGAGCATTTTATAAAGGGACTCTGTGTTGAACAAAGGTGATGACGGTCAGCGTAATCTTCTTTTTTTTAAGATGTCGTCACCATCATAAATAAATTGCCTTGATCACGTTCATTTACCTACCTGTTTCCGGAGACAAGTTAGGAACTTGAATAAATGGAAAGGCACGGTTCAAAAGCCTTTGGTTGTAATAGAACTTGATACTTATCATCCAGCATATCAACATAACCAAAAGGTTTTTTTCCGACAAATACGATAATAGTCAACAAGCAGACCAAGCTTGCATTGCGCAAATTAGCATTTTCTTGGTTCACTAGCTTAGTCGCACGAGGGAATTTTACATCAGGCACGTGCAGTCTACGCATGAGCATTGTATGAGCTTTGCACTCTTAGGACGCTTTCCTTTTGTCAGAACTGGCCGGCCAGACCAGTCAGTTTGCAAAGAAAATGTAACAATTTGAATAAGCAGTAATTAAATGACATCCCTCTAATTCTTTAGAGGAGTATATATCATCAGTGCCTTTTGTTCGTTCACCAGCATTTCTACATTACATCTTTATCTTGGCCTCGATACTAGACATTGTTTGCATTTCACACTTACACGTAAAGCTCACACTCTCCGTCGCGTTTTGAATTTTGCTATTCTTGTTACAAGTGCGAAAGTCAGTAAGCAAACTTCCGTTCACATCACGGAGTACTCTGGCCTACACTCTTTCTGAACGTCTGTGATGTGGGATATCGAATGATTTCACTGAAAGAGCTGAAACCAAGTCAATAGGCCATTTCCGAATTGCTGTTTGCCTCTGGTTCAAAGCGAGTCTTGGTGCACAACCATTCAAATGCAAATGAGTTGTGTATTTTCATGCAAATCAATTTCATTATCATTTGAATGGTTTAGCACCAAGACTCGCTTTGAACCAGAGGCAAACAGCAATTCGGAAATGGCCTATTACAGGACCAGTCCGGTTCAGTCATCCACGAATCGAAGTAATTCACGAGTTGGTTTGAACTAGCCAATCAGAAAGCAAAGCTAGTAAACGCAGACGGCACCAAGCGCGGGAAAACCAGAAGGACAAAATTCGCAGTTGGTTTTAGGTTTACAACTAATTGGTTGTATCCTACAAGCAGTGGATTTTCGTCTCTTATTCACTTTGGTAGCGAAAGGAGAGAGAAACTACTGCGAGCAAGCGATCCGCTCCACCCTGGTTCAGGGACGAATAAATTAAAATGGAACTGAGAAAACTAGTTTGCAAACCAGTGTTTTGAGAATAACGAGAGCGATAATGTGACGTGAATTAATGACATGTGAGTGTCGTCAGGCGCGCATGCTCGACAGAGAACGGGTCGCTTCCTTGCAGTGGTTTCTCTCTCGTTTCGTTACCAACGCGAACAAGAGAAGAGAATCCACTTCTCCTAGGATAAATTGGTTGAAAACTTCGCGAAAGTTGTTTTATCCAATCATAGAGAAAGAAGAAAACAAAAGCAAAACCACAGCAATTGCGTAATTACTTTCGACACAGTTAATCATAAAAACTGCCCTATAACAAGAATGAAACGTGACCCTCATTTAATAAAATACTCACTGCATGGTTTTCCTGAATATCCATCCTTACATTTGCACATGGCATCGTTGGTTTCGTAATTGGGAATGCAAATTTCATTGGGGCCGCAATATGAGTCATCGTCCTCGCAAACGCTCTGTTGGAAAGACGAAACCTTGTTACTAAAGCCGCATTTACACTACCAAGTTTTCCTTGACGACTGCCCTTGACCAGTGTTGAAAACATGGCGCCCTTTGTAATTAGCGAACAGCAAAAGCGTTTTGTTTTGGGGACCGCAGTGCTCAGCTTTGCTGCTGCAGGCTGGTCACGAGATGAAAAAGAAGAGAGAACTGCGACAGTTGTGGGTTCGTCCGTGGGCTTCCGAGAGACGAAGGGAAGCCCAAGGAATTGCAAACAACCCCAGTTGTAGGCGTGCTAAGGGCTACAGACCCCGAAAGGTTCAGGAATTTCTTCCTCTTAGCGTCCCTAACTATTCTGGTTGGCTTGGTATGTGACCTTTTTTTCCGTAGACTAACTTAGTTTCTTTGCCTTTTTGTTGTTTGAGGCGAATTCCCGATAAGGCCGTGGCAATTCCTTGACAAGTGCGCTTGTCAACTAGTTTATACTAACAAGTATTCTCCTTGACTAGTGTTTCCTTGGCAAGTGTTCAAGGCAATAAAGGCTCCTAAACTAAAGTTTTAAAATGATAGAATCTGCTATTTTTAAACAATTCTGATGAAAAACACGTACAGCTGCACTACCCAAATATAAGCTCCCTTTTAAGTTTGCGACCGACTTTTGGGTAATTTAGAGGAAACATTACTGTTTAGATATTTCAGTTCAGTTTTAACCTTTTTTCTATCGCCGATATTTCATTCATCTTCCAATAGGGTTGCAGTGCATGTCGCACTCTTTGTCAACTGATTTAGAATGCTTTAATTAGTGTTGGGAATTGCCTCCAAGATTTAAAGTCCAACACACTCACACGCAATCCTGATTTTTCCTTCTTTATTTTTACCACCGAGATCTCTCCCTCAAGCTCCAGTTTTCTCCACAAAGGTATTTTTTCCTTATTCACTTCTATTATCACTCCTATTACTATCAATCATCCGGTCTTGGGTTTCAATTAAAAGGTTCCAAAGTTCAAGACTATTCGATTCCCACGCGTTTTCTGTCACTTAACACTTTCTCAAATCACTTGCTTATAATCAAGACAAAGACAAAATCACGTAATCTACACCAAAGAACAACGATAACTATACATCGCATAATTCCCGACATCCTCCCCCCATATGTCTACATCTAGAAGACATATGTTAAACTTGCATCTTTGACTAGGAAATTGAACTTTAACTGCTGTCGACCTTATACAAAGAACAATGATCAAATTATCAAACTGTAATGTTAAACTCTGCATAGAATCATTTCGAACTTCGACATTTACTCAATGTTCAAACGGCATGCTCATCATTTGCTATATCAAGTATTCGCACACTCGCTGCGACTGCTGCATCACGGGCAGGTCTGAATTCTGGGATGTTCGGGTTAAGCTGGTCCTGGGAAGTAGAAGGCGTCCGATCGCATGTCAGTTCCAGGGGATAGAGGTGGTTTACTGGTCTCTCGATATGGCCACTTGCGACTCGCAGTTTAGCCCCTCGAACCACTCCATCCCGGCCAGTGTACAGCGCCTCAATTATCCCCAGCGGCCACTTCCCTCTGCTTCTATCTTCTGAATGGATCATAACAACGTCACCAACTGCCAAAGTGATTCCTTTCCCGTCATGTTTCAAGTTATGCCGTTCTCGAAGTCCCCTGAGGTACTCTTTGGTCCATCGTTTCCACATGTCGTCTTTACACCTTTTCAGATACTTGGCTCGTTTACGTAGATCGCGAAGCTCCCGGTGTGGCTCCTTCTCTGGCAGCATGGTGGTACCAATAAACTGCATACTGTTGGGCGTGATCAAAGGCAGTTGTACGTCATCCTCCACGTAATCTAAAGGGCGGTTGTTCAAAGTCACCTCCACATCTAGAAGTACGTCTTCAAGCTCATTCCAGCTGAGGCGACCATTTCCAATGGTTTTGTTCAGAGCTCGCTTCACCAGGCCCACCAACCGTTCAAATTGACCGCCCCACCATGGGGCGCGACTCAAATTGAATTGCCACTTGATGTTTTCTGTCGATAGGTAATGGTGAACCCGTTCATCTTTCTGGACTTGCTTTAACCAACTTGCTGTGGCAGTGAATGTTTTGGCGTTATCCGAGTAAATTTTCTCTGGCCTTCCCTTTCTAGCTATTAGGCGTTTTAGACTTTTCAGGAATTCACTCGTCTCCATGCTCTGGCTGAGTTCCAAGTAGAGGGCTCGCGTGAGGCTGCAAGCGTAAAGAACTACGTATGCCTTCCCTTCTTTCTTCTCAGTGACACGGTACTTGATGGGCCCTGCAAAGTCTACACCAACGACTTGAAAAGGGCGACTTCCTTCGGTTCGGTCACGTGGGAGATTTCCAGGTGGTGGTCTTTCAGTGGCTTTGACTTGGAATCGACGACAACCATAACACCCTTTTATCACTCTTTTGGCTACACGTCTGAGCCTGGGCACCCAATGACGCTCTCTGATGTGCGCCATTGTCAGGCCGACTCCCCCATGCAAGGTGCACCGATGTGCGTCTTCTACGAGTTTTACGGTGTAGGGATGCGTGTCTGGCAGATAGACTGGATAGTGTCCCTGAATTCGACCCCGACACTCGAAGATGCCTTTCTCATTCTCTTCCAAACCCAGCCTTTGCTTATCCTCTGTCACCTTGTCGTCCAGACTCCTTTGAGCGCGCTTAGTCCAGAACAGGTGTTGTCTTTGTATCTCGTCGGTCGTCAGGGGTCCCGCCATTCTTTCTTCTTTCTTTAAACGTGAGTTTCTTGTAAATCTCACAATCCAAGCGACAACCCGCAGCGTTTTGGTCAGACTGAACTTTGCCAGCAGATCATCCAGGCAGTCGGTTGCTGCTGTGAATCCAGCAAACACTTCTCTGATAATTTTAGCCTCTGCTTGGCTCTCGGGTGTCGCGCTTGTCACAATGTCTGTGGGCCACTTGTCTTTGTCTTTAAGCCAACCCGGCCCTTGCCTCCACAACTTGTTGTCCTCGACTTGCCCTCCTCGACTACCCAAGTCGGCTGGATTATCCTTGGTGGGTACATGGCGCCAAGTGATTTGTGTATGCCCCTGTATTTTCTTCACTCTGTTTTCTACGAATTGCTTGTACTCGCCGCCACCTTTTATCCAGTGTAGAGCCACTGAGCTGTCCAGCCATCCGTAACTCTGTTTCAAGGGAAAACCCACGAGCGCGTTCCCCACATTGGTGATAAGGTTTGCTGCCATGTGCGCAGACACGAGCTCCAATCGCGGAATGGTCAGTCCTTGCTTCGCAAGTCGAGCTTTAGCAGTTACTAATCCCTGGTTCACACCTGATGGCTGTCTCACCACAGCATGTACTGTTGCACACACTCCATTCTTGCTTGCGTCTCCGAAGGCATGAAGCTCTATTTCTTCTATCTGCTCTTGCGCATAGGTTAGGGTCCTTGCTAACATGACCTCAGCTGGTAACTCTGCATTCCATCGTGCCCACTGGCTCGCTAGCTGTTGGGGTAGTGGTGCATCCCAGGCCACTTTCGCGTTGCAGGCATCTCTGTAAAGGAACTTTCCCTTGACAGTTAAAGGCACCACGAGACCAAGGGGATCGTAGATCCTCGCTAAATTACGCAATAACGCTCTTTTGGATGCGGTTTCATCGTCTCGACGCATAACTATCCCAATCTGATCTTCTTGTTTGTCCCATAGGAGTCCAAGGAGACTTCCGTTCTTTGCTCTCGAGTGACCAAGCTGCTGTTTGGCAAACGTACTTTCGTCTCCAACCCGGCTTTCTCTCTCTTCTAATTCGGCGACATTCGAGTGCCACTTGTGTAACTTGAACTTGGCGTCCGCGAAAACTGAAATAGCTCCCTCTTTTAGTTCCCTCGCCTCTTGCACAGTTGGCTTCCCGCTGATCAGATCATCGACATATAGACTTTTACGCAGTTCAGCAACCAGTGCTGGCATTTGTTTTTCCCAGGTTTCCAGATGGCATTCAATCACTCCCCCAAGGAGAAAGGGGGATGGCACAAGACCAAACAACGCCCGTGTAAATCTCAAGACTTCTACTTCAGAATGTCGGCTGTTCTGCCAATGGAACCTGAGAGCATCTCTCTCTTCTTTTTTGATGCGCACCTGAAGAAATGCTTGTTGTAGGTCACCAGTGATCAGAACTGGATGAAACCGCATGCGTACTAGGACACTCCAAAGGCGATTTTGCAGCGGCGGCCCGGAATATAGACAATCATTCAAGCTTGGCACTTTAGGGCTCGCACGAGACGAGGCGTCATAAACGACTCTTAATTTCGTTGTTTCAGCTCCCATACGAATCACTGGCTTATGTGGTATGTAAAATTCCTTGCCTTGCGGTGGATCACTTGCGACTTCTACTATTCCCTCGGCTTTCTGATTTTCAATAATCTCTGCATAACTTCCGGCGACACCCAAGCGTTGAAGTTTGTTCTGGAGATTGCCAAGCCTTTGCAAACTCACTGTTTTATTGTTCGGTAATGGTGGATGGTTACCCTTCCACGGCAGCGAGGTTTCATACCAGCCTTCTGGGTGCCGGACCAACTGCTCTCTAAACTCTGTGTAAACTGCGCGTTGATCATGTTCTGGGGTGTCTTCAAGCCCTAGGACATCCATGCGGCATAGCTCTTCATAATCAACACGACTCGTTTGGGTCAGTAGCATATTTGTATGGTCAACCTCAGTTCCCGGTGACATAATCGTCCACCCCAACTTGGTCTTTTCAGCAACTGGTTCCCCTGGAAGTCCAACACGAGGCTTCTCGGACATCTTGATCGCTGCGTAATCGCTCGCCCCTAATATCAAATGTACTGGGAGATGTGGTTTAGGGTCGTGATCCGTCATCTCCACTCCCTTTAGATGAGCGTACGAATCAATAATCTTGTGATAGTGAGGGTTATTGATCCTCAATAACTCTCCTCTCTCAACTCTGGTGACATCCACGCTTAGTTCCTCACTACCTTCAATCGAGCGTACTTTAATAGTGGAAAGTTCTACTTCACGAGTGGTAGCTCCCAGCATCATCTCTATTCGACGAACTTCTTTGGCACGAGAGCGCTTGGGAAGTTTGTCCAGTAGTGCGGCGGAAGCATACGAACTCCCGGCTCCAGTATCCAGAAGTGCACGGCAAAGTACTCCCTCCACGCTTACTTTCACCACGGGATAAATAACACGCCCATTTTTCCCGGTAGCGGTCAACAATTGGTCTCCTTGCATGCAAATCGACGTATGATGTTTCTGTCCGCACTTCTGGCAACGCATTTTACTTTTGCAGTCGGCTGCATGATGTTTGGGCCGGGTGCAATTAAAGCACATTCGTTTCTGCGCTAGCATCCTCTTCCTCTCGTCTACAGTGGATACGCGCGGGCAATCCCGCGAGACATGACTGGTGTCTTGACAATAAACACAATGGCGCTGGTTTTTGCTGTCCGCGTAGTACAGGCGAAATTTGCTGTCAGGGCGCCTAGGAGGTGTAGTCTTGTTTGGGACGTTACTATCTTCAGTCACTGGATTTATGTCTCTCCATTTCTTCAGAGCTTGTGTCAGCCGAGGCAAGTCCCAGTCCTGCCAGTTTTCTTGTCCCCTAACCAAATCAGCTTTGATTCCTTTCAGTTTATCTAGCACACTTCTTGTCATTCCGTTTACTCTCTCGATTTTCCCAAGCGTTTCCAGTGATTGGACGTTGAACAGCAACGTTTTGTAGAAATCATTCACTTTCTTTGGATTGGCGTTTGTCACGGTTGGGAGCTCAAGAATGTTGTTTACATGGGCGTTGATAATTTCGCTGATTTTGCCATACTCTTCTTTGATTATGTTCTTTGCTCTTTCATAACCTTCTATAGTTAGCGGTAATCCGTCGACGTCGGCCCTGACCTTGGGCTCCAGTAGCTCTTTCAAATAGGTAAATTTTGTAACAGGCGGCAAATCTGTTTTGTCAATCTCAACTTCGAATTTGTTGATGAACGGCAGCCAATTCTCGTACGATCCGTCGAATTTTGTGATAGTAAGCTTCGGCAGTTTTGCAGACACGATTTTCTTCGCATTTTGATCCTGTTGACTGGCTTCTACGGCCTTTTGAAACTTAATTTGCTGTTCCAACAACTCACGTTCTTGGCTCATCCGCTCCTCGTGCTTGGCCTTAGCGAGCGCAATTTCCTTCTTATCGGATTCCATCTTGACTACAAGACGCTTTTCCTCTTCCATTTTTTCTACCAGCTGTCTTATCGTTAAGGCCCTTTCGTCTGCTTCCCTAAGAAATCCATCAAACTCTTTCGTCCAAGTGGTAACTTCGTCCTCTGATTTACCTTCTATGAATTTCCGCTCGACAATAGATTCTTGGACAGAGTGAACAGCTTGCAGTTTTGACATCAATAGCGCTCCGTGCCTGGCTATCGCTTCTGTGTTTTTGGAGCCAATTACCTCTTCATTTTTGCCCAGGGAAAACTTGAGGGACTGCATCTTCCCGTTAAATTCTTTGATTAGTTCCTCCATGACAGTCGTCGTTGTTTCCTCTCTTCTGTTTAGGTTAAGCGTTATCTTCGGGTAAGTAAAATCTCAGAGAATTCCTTTGTCACTTCGTAATGATCCTTGCGTCGCTCTTGATCGAGCCTAATCCCAGTATATGTGTCCCGTCGGAGGTGCCACTTGTGTTGGGAATTGCCTCCAAGATTTAAAGCCCAACACACTCACACGCAATCCTGATTTTTCCTTCTTTATTTTTACCA
>BLFK01000397.1:1033366-1047199 GCA_014634185.1 Astreopora myriophthalma | reverse complement strand
TTTTTTTTGTGAGGTCCATGAAAACTGCGATGGCTCAGCACCTTTTGATTGAAAGGTGTAAATTTTTACAATATGAAATAATTATAATAAAAATACATGTACATTGATAACAATAACACAGTGCTCGGATCCAGTGTCCTGAGTGAAACTCATTATTGACTGCAAGCCATTTATTCACACAACACTAGGATTATCTTTGATAAGAGACGGGACAAAGAAGGAAAACATCGATTGCTATCGAAATACTACAGTCACTAAAAAACAAAGCACTTATAATCGTTAATAATCATTATTCATGAGCTCAATAGCCCTATCATTATATTAAGTTTTGCAAATAAGATAAAAGAAAAAAAAGATTGAGCAAAATGTGATGTATTTTTCACAAACTTTCTTCAAGTCCCAGCGGCCTGAAAACTTTCTCACAATGTCCTCCTGCTTAAAATGTTCATTGCAAACTACAGTTGAACTTGTCACGGTAAAGCCATCTCTTCCATGTTGCCTCTTAATGAGATTACACCAGCGATTTCTTCGCTTGGGGCTCGTGGGGAATTTGAAGAAATGATAGCCACCGAAGAGCCCTTCGTCATTATAATAGCTGTTGTTACAGTCAAAAACGGCACAATGTTTACCTCTTTTCTTTGAAGACGACATAATCCAATCAAATATCAAAGAAACGCCAAAAACAGCGAAGAAAAGCAAGGGAAAGCGACCTTTGTTCTCATAAACACACCACGTGCGAAAATACGACTCAACGCGAGCCTCGATGTGGTGTCTGCGCGGTTACTATTCCAAGATGGCGCTGGGAACTGTAAAAAAAGGCTATTTGCACATATTTTATCCATATAAAAAGAAAATTATACGGTGGCTTGAAGATGTAAATTTTATTTTCTCGTTGTAAAACAGTATTCTACTCAGTCGTTGAGCTCGTTCATAAAATATGTAAGGTGACGTCACATTGTGTGGAGATCGCGTTATAAAGTGATCAACAAGACCCTTATTGAGAAGATTCGAGGTACGAGATTGGTGGTCCTTTGGAATCTCGTGCCATGCAGGGCTTATAGGGGAAAGTTGAGAGCAGTTTTTAATGGAGTGTCGCAAGCAGCAACGCAATAGAGTGTTTTCACTGTCACGGGATAAAAATAATTTCCGAAACCGTTCAATGAAAAAAGCCAAAAAATAATGTCTTATTATAATAATGTCTTTATCAAAAGCTGATCCACGTTCGGAGCAAAACGCAAATGTGATCCATCCATTTCCTTACAACCAAGGTTAGGTCTTTTCAGTTATGACTAATGGTTCAACTGTTGGAATCGGAAAATTCCAGGTGAACTTGGTGAACGCGGCAGCGAACGTGACGGTTTGCCATGGCCTGAAGGCTGTGTTTCCTTCTGAACGTAGTTTGCTCTGTAATTACTTTGCATTTGGTTTTACGAAGCTCAATTGAAAACCGCCCTAATCATAGCTAACCCTGTGTTAGAGTGAACTTTGATTCCAGCTTATTTACCAATTCACGAAGATTTACCCGAAAGATTTTTGCTTGTCGCTTGTGAATTACACTTTTCTTCCGCTTTAGTCTAAAACCACTTTTTGAAAGTGTTTTTAGAGGCGAAATTACTTTACTCGGTTACTGTTTAATCGAGGGTTAGCGTTAATCGGGTTTCGAACAACCGGGCCCTGTTCTTTCCCAGACAACAAGACACAGTTGCTGATGATACACTATATTTCACTGGATGATTACAATACACTTTCCATATTAAACGATATTGGCGTTGAATTAAGGTCATGAAAATATAATTTGTGCATGTCAAGTCTAAAAATGTTTCCATGTACGTTATTATAATAATAATCAAAAGATATCCCCTGGGAAATCCTCTTAGCATTTGATATCTCGAAGTCTGAACTGTCTAAATTACTATATTTCATAAAACGACCTCCCGGCAACCTCAAAACTCATAACTGCGTAGGAATATAAACTACCATATTTTAACAGTGCTTATGCTAAATACTGAATTATTCGTACTGAAACACACAAGTACTAAACATTCATGTTAACACTTGGTATCTCCACTTGGATCTATCAATGTTCATAACAATCTGAATTACTTCCGACTTATTGCGTTTATCATAAGCAGCACAACACACGACATTCCTCTTATTATAAGATATTTATAAACGTGTTTCCAGCTGAGTACAGCTGCTTGGAGAAAAAAAAAAGTAGTTATATGCACACAAAACTTAAGAGGATAAACGACATTCGATTCTTTGCTCAACATACAACTGGCTAAGCAACACGACAGTGCTTATACTGGTACGGTATAAAAAATAAAAGTGGATCGACCCCTATATTAGCGACCTCTAGGTTGCAGTACGAGTACGACTACGAGTGCGATTTTTTCCCTGCAGAACACGCACGTTAAGTTTGAAGGTCGATTTTTTTCCAAAGTGTGCATCTTCGGAACGAAAAACTCGTACTCCAATCTAAAGGTCGCTGTTAACTCAAATTGTAGTGATATCGCTTTCGTGTCAGGAAAAAAAAAATGCTTGGTGGCAATTACCATAAACACGTTTCATATGTTTCATGCTGGGTCAATCCAATAAAGCTTTTACAAGTACACTTTACAAGTGTAGCAGCCTGGGAGACAACAGCTACTCTGATACAAACGAGGCGGGAATGATAAACATTTCCTTGTCTATTGGCCCAAGCGCTTACAAATTTTGTTTGCTCTATTTCTGACCTTGCAAATTTGCAGGGAAAAAAAAGAAAAAAAGTATATATATGGCTGTATATATATGGCTGTAAGGCAAGCCCGTTAGCTCATGAAAACCAGTTTTACCTGAATATTTATTCTTAAAGGTGTTGCAAAGAATGCTCTCCATCTCCGATGTTTGCGAAGAATCAGAGGTCATTAACATCAATTTGACGTCAAATCTTGGCGCAAGGGTTCATTGGAGAATATACTACTGAGTCACCTTTACTTTTCCACCTCGTAGCTACACTATAGTACTAATACTACTACTACTACTACTACCACTACTACTACCACTACTACTACCACTACCACTACCACTACCGCTACCGCTACCGCTACCGCTACCGCTACCGCTACCGCTACCGCTACCGCTACCGCTACCGCTACCGCTACCGCTACCGCTACCGCTACCGCTACCGCTACCGCTACCGCTACCGCTACCGCTACTGTTACTTCTATTAATGAAGATGATGAGTGAAATATCAAAAAGAATAATAATAAACTCATTACCGGCAAAATTATAGTAGAAGTATAGTATATATGCGTTTTTAACCAAGCTTGTTTAGTCAAGATGGCTGGATAATGACCAAGTTTTTTTTTTTTTTTTTTGCGTTTTTATGGGCCGACAGGAAGCCTCCGAGACCAATATCCAGCCATCTTGACCGAACAAGCTTGGTCAATCAACAGTTTATTATGGCTATGCTTCTCTCTTCTCGTTTTCCGTCAGACAAAACCGCTTCCATTCCTTCATATCACTTTTTAATTTTTGTATTTTCCGGTTTGCAAAATAAATTCACAAAAGTCGTCTATGTTTTCTTTGTTTTGACTGTCTTCTGCCGCCTTTTGCGACTCCATTGCCGACATTGTCAAAAGTTAAGAACCCTTTAAAGTCCGCTCAACGCGATTGTGTTTTCTAGCGCGGAAATAGGCAGTCCCGAGCTGGCAAGATCGGTCCATCTTGCCCGCCCGGGTAGCCAATCAGAGCACAGAATTCACTTCATCTTGCCCCCTCGGGGAGCCTGCCATACAAAAAGGTAGAATTATAGTACAGTTGATCATGCTAAGAAATGTCAACTATTCTTGCGCTATAGCAACGTCCATTTGAAAGATACACAATTCATTGCAAACCTTAAACATCGAAGCCTTTCTTTCTTCAGGAACAATATATATATATATATATATATATATATATATTGTAAAGGAATTTCGAACACTGATAAAAGTTCTTAGGAGTTGTTATGGTTCAAACCGCATTCTCACAGTTGCCATTAGGCTCACAGTCACTAGAACGTAGTGTGCTTCCTCTCTTGCGCCGCTCTGTTAACATCTTCGACGAGGCCCTCGTAGACATGGTTACATATGACGGACCCCAGAGCAAACTAAGGAGACCTCTGCGAAAGTCCGGCATCTTGAACGTATATACGATAGGATTGATAAATGAGTTCATATACTGCATCATTTTGGTTAGGTTTATCAAGATGAGCATTTCCTTGTCGCAGCAACTGATTTTGCTGAATGGGATATAGATGTTAAGACCTTGGAACGGGACCCACGTGATGACGAAAATTGCGGTGATCAAAAAAAGTGTCATCGCCAGTTTCTTGTCCTTTTCTAAAGACCTTCTTGTCTTCTCATGCACCCTTTTCATTACCTTAATCCAAATGCCAATGTACGCTAAGCAAGTTACCAAAAGACAAAAGGAAAAAGAAACGATTGTACAGTACAACATGGTCTTCATTGGGACAAGTTTTCTAGTCGTAAGCATTCGCATGGTAAGAAAAAGTCCGGAAAAAGTCCAAATAGCAGTTATTAAAATGCAGTAGACATAATGTGGCGTTGTCCGATGCCAGTTGGGAAGAGCAACCGAGTAAAAGCGTTCCAAAGATATAACTGTCAACGCTATAATTGAAGCAAACCCTGCGAAAACGTCAACAGCTGTTGGAACTTGGTTAATAACCACATCATACGTACCGCCGTCGTCGATGTAAGCTACCAAGGTGTAAATAAACAGTGGCAAAGAAATCGCACCGACCATAAAGTCGGCGATTGCTAGGCATAACAAAAAGTAGTATGTGCGTTTCCGCAATAACTTGTAACGGGTAAATACGGCGATGGTGAGAGAATTGCTTATGATGATAAGGACGTCAATTATGCCAAACCCAATACACCATCCTATCAACTCTGCATCGTTGAAGAGCAGCGGCGTCAGAGTAGAATTGTTCTGACCAACAGCGGAGGAATTATTCACCATGTCGCTAATCAGTCACTAAAGGAGAACAAACGGGACATGATTAATATGAGAAATCGAATGTGGAAACTCATTTGCCAGTTGACGCTGATTTAAGATGTAGAGAAAGGAATCTTTTTGTGTAAAAAAAAAACAAAAACAAAAAACAAAACAAAACAAAACAAAACAAAACAAAAAACGGCCTCTGTAAAGTTATATATAGTTTTTCTGCATGTTTCAGGCGAACAATTTTCCGAATGCGCGCTTTTACCACTTCTATTTGACACAAGAGTACTCAAATAATAATAAACTTCTTGTCTCGAATAGAAATAGTAAAAACTACGAAAAACGAAAGTTTTGTTCCTTTCTTTGCTTTTGCTGTCACAATGTTTATATGTGCAAGCGATGACGAGTATAGTATTAGTGTAATTTCAAGACATTCAAAGCGGGTTTGTACTTTAAAATATATAAATTATCTTTGTTCTTTCTCTTGTTTTCCGAGGAACCGAGAACCTTCTAAAATTGAAAAATAGTGAATTGGGGCACCAGGCCAACATCACACCGGCTCATCAATATGACATGATAGGAGTCACAGACAGGAATGTAACCTACGACCTCCGTAACCCCACAGGGTCACAACCCGGCACTGAGGTACAAGAACTACTGGTGAGCTAGATCGTTTACCTAAGTTCTTACACAAAGTGCTCGACAATGTAATGTGATTCAACGTATTTGCCACTTAATATGATTTTTCAAAATGGAGGGCAAATTTCTTGATCGTTATTTTGAAAAGATGTTGATTTTCTTCTCTCTTTACATAAGAAAGAATTAGTATCGATAATTTTTTTGCAGGATAAAAGGTGTCAAAACCTTATATGTGGGATATAAAAGTACTGTCAAGGGGCTAGTCCGTCAGCAATGTACCCCTCGGGTAAATCACCCATGCATAAAAATCTTTCCCACATATTTCACACTGGTAAAAAGGATCAAGCAATGGCTTACCACAGCATGACACAAATATAAATGTCTTGTAATCCCGAATTTTCGTACTTACTCGGCACTGTAGACCTTTAATTAATAATGGCATATGGTGCGAACATGTGACTTGCCCATTTTGTCAACACCTTGAATCTTTGTTGACATAACAACACTTTGTCGACTTTTTTGATCATTTTTTTGACGTGGTAATAGTAATAATGATGATGATGATGATGATGATGATGATGATGGTGATGATGACGATGATGATGATGATGATGGAGACAATAGAAAGTGATTGAACATGGTCGAGGTTGTTGATGACACAATGTCAGAAATGGGTCATTTCCTAAAATTGTGAGACCGATCGTTAAAACGCTGTACAATGTCTTGGAGTGACAATAGTCAGGCACGAGAATACGGCCCTAGAAATTCATTTCCGCAGTATCCTACCTGTAACATATCTTGGAACAAGAATCAAAATAAACAGTACAATAATAATGATGATGATGATGATGATGATGATGACATAATAATAATAATAATAATAATAGTAATAGTACTAGTATGGGAAAAATGCTTCTCGTGTACTTTTAGAACCTTTGGTTTGCTAAACTAAGGGCAATCTCTATTTTACCATATTAAACTCATGTTGGTTCGTAGGGTTATTGCGTTATCGATGATTGGCAAAGCTGTAGATAGAGCTGAAAGGCGCGACGACTCACAGGATACGTGTTAGTCGGGTCAAAGTTTTTTTTTTTGTGGGGAAAAGGGATGTTGTTCATTATTGTGGCTGATAGGATAAGGGCAAAAATGTATGGCTACGATCCAAAATCTATTACAGACCAAGCGACAAAACGCACATCAGATCTGACAGTAATGTGATGATGATCAGTAGTTTTCCTGCACTTCGTATATTAAAACGAGGTGGTACATGCTCACATGGACATTTGCAAGAAAAAACACCCCCGTCTACTCCTACTCAAAGTCATGCTGTCGTATAGCTGTTTACAGCGCGGGCGTAAAGCCAGAACTGACAATGGTAAAAAAACACGGCGATAAAGGAATAAAGGAATTTAAGTCGATAAGGGAATCAGAGCAATCCTTTTAGCAAGAAGAGGTTACAAATTCAAGTTGTCTCCTACGAGAGCGGTTAATGAATTGCTTTGCAATATAGAGTAATCCTGCTTAGACCAGAAGTGATAATACAATGTGATTTGGCAAACAAACCCTTCAAAATCTGTGTCCGAGGGTTACGATACAAGACGTAGATAAATCGGGAATCCACGGTCCAGACTAAGGGACACACACTGAGATGAGGCCCCGTTTTGCGCCATAATAAATAACAATTTCCGTCATTTGGAATGAGAAGAATGAGAACTAGCTCATCCACCTACTTTTCTTTAACAAACAATTAGGTTTCATAAAAAATTCAAGTTCACATATCCATGATCGTGATAAAATACTCCAAAGAGAGACGAATGTCATGAGTCACAGATGAGCTCAGGAGAAGCTCCTTGTGCAAGCAATTGAACGCAATCAAATCGGACTTTCAAGACAGGAGCTTTCTGTCGCTAAACTAAACAGGTTTACTACGAAAAGACAAGAAGTGATGTCGCAATGGGAGGATTGTGACTTACATTTCAATGCCACTAACCACGGTCGTCCCTCTCGGCGTTATCCAGGTTCGATAGAGAGCCTGCGACCGTTTTCTTATTTTCCCTCAAAGCGAAAAGTCTATAATTAATTTAACGCTCAGATGCTGTTACAGAACATGTTTAACACTGAAGGCTGGCTTAGGAAACACCAACACATACCCCTTGGAGTAGATGACGTTGTGTTTCACTATCATGACGTAACACTTATTGTTTGAATGTAAGAGTGTCTCTAGACTGGAGCATGGAAAGACTAATTATCCTCACTTTGTTTAGTACAATACAATCGCAGTTCCTGTTACGGCGAGTTACACCTCTGTCCTTTGCTTTCATAATTGTAACAACGACGAACGAAATCTATTTTCAGCTGTCAAATTAAGAAATTTCGGCGAGTCGCGCTACCTGAATCTTATCCCATTCATGCATAATCCCCTAAATAAAAATCTTGGCGAACATCGCCATGACAAGTCGCACCTTGATCATCAAGTCCGGCATCACTGACGCGTTCTCTCCTATTTCCTCTTGTTTTCACTGAAACTATAATCTCCGTATTAATCGTTTCCCTTCCGAAAAGCGCGGAAGGCACGAGGCAGCGTGGAGCGCGTCAACGAGGAAAATATATATCGTGTTTACGGAAAGGTCGTTTGCTGAATGCAATGTCCCAAGCCACAAACTCGCCTTTTCCGGGATATTTTCATCATACGAAAGCATTAAATATTACTTATACGAAGAGGTATCCGAGACGAGTTCACACTTCAGTAGCTCCGTTTAAAGATGCTGATGTTCTTAAAAAATTTAGACAAATTAAATCCTTTACGACTTCCCCTGCTTTTTCTTGAGTTAAAAAAAAAAAAAGAAATTACGTGCAAATGTAGAAAAGAAATGTTGATTTCTAAGGAAATGAAAATGCGCTTAAATTCCGTTGTGGCATCTAGGTATTGATATTTGATTTGACAACTATTTTGCTGTAAACAAACTCATTGGTTTCGTGGAATTTGAGCTATTTAAAACCAATTCCATAATCTCTTATTTTTTCTTCCGATCAACGACAAACATTCTCCAGGTTACCTTTGTTAACAACCCGCGGAGATGAATTTGACAGCCACATGCTGTCATTTCTCCTTGATATCTCCTGAGACGGGCCATGACATAAAACCAAAGCAAACCAAACCCACAGAGAATTCAACAAGGAGAAGAATTGAATGCTTATCAGTGATCACAATGTGCCATTAAAACCAATGTGAACACACGTTAGTTCTTTAAATCACCAAAATAAATCTGGGTAAACCTATATCAAGAAAGCATGCAATTACGAGATGATCGTCGATTGAGACGGCCTTCGCTCACAAGATTCGCAACGAGAGCAGGGGGCGTTAGTCGACTTCGCGACTCGATTCAGGTGGAAGAGAACCACAGTAAATTGCTTTGAACGTTGTCTTGGGAATTTGTCAAGCATTTGTGGTCATATAAAAGACAAGTCAATTAAGCATAACACCTTTGATAACAACTCAACGTTGAATATTTTACTATGGATCATATCAGTTAACTGTTTTAAGTAACTTTCTGGCTGTGTTTGAGTGATAATTGGCGAAAGCCAGGCAAAAGCAAGTCGGAGTGCTTAAACACGATCAAACGCTCATGGGAATTAAAACGCAAGGAACCTTCATGTTTCTTTTAAGGCCAAAGGTGAGTTAACTAAATTCCGTGTATTCTTGCTCGTCAAGTGTTTTCGCCTGCGGATATATTTCCAATGAATTCAAAACTGACCAAATCACACCATTTAGGTGACTGTCCCTCGAATGCTTTTGGAATCGAGGCCGAAATAAGTTTCGTAGAAACCCTCAAGGTGAATTCTTGAGGCAGCTTGAAAGATCAACGCCATACTCGAGATTACTGCTGCTCATCTAGAGTTTCACGCTGTCGAGGCAGATAAGCCAAATTTGTTGCATGCAATATAGAGTAGTTGCTTCAAACTCAACAGCACATCACATAATAGGCACAATACACAATTATGAAATTGTGTAATGTTGTAATCGCACGAATTTTTGTTGTTTTAATGAGCTCACGCGACGGACGTCGCCAGTTGCGCTTACTGAACAATAACACTGAAAATAAATACAAACAACGACAGCCTGGCGCGCTGGTAAATTTAATGGTTCTCACTCCTGTATTGCCTGAAAACATTTCGAAATACAAAGTGGTCTCACTTACCGATTCTAGGTATCATCGTCTCCAAGAGTGAAAAACACCATTATCGGGAACGTCACGGCGACGATAGCAGTACTGAACAACAAGGTCTGCATAGATCAATATACTACGTATACAAACGGATATACAGTATGTAATGTATTTCGTGACGGACACGGCTTACTTGTGAGATCAAAGGAAACGTTCTCCTGGTTGATCCGTTAAAGATTGACATTCCATAATTCTGAGTGCTCTTACAGGCGGCACCCAGTTTTTCAAGAGTTGACTAAGGTATCGCTCCTTTTGCCTTATAATAAAAAAGATAATAATAATAATAATAATAATAATAATAATAATAAATAACTAAATAAATCAAGAAATATATTCTCAAGACCTTTGCCTTTCAATGTTAACGACGCTTGCCTAGCATCATTTTTGGATAGCATTATGAAAACCTCAGTTAAATTTTAATAATGGAGAGGCTAGCGTTGATCAGCTGCAGACCAAAGAGCGCCCAGTTGCTATTTGATATACTACAAGACGGATTTAGTTATTTTTGTTTGAATCCTAGCTCTTACAGCCAAGCGGAGAGTCCTGGATTACAAGTTTCGGTCAAACGTAAGCTTGTTAACTCGACACAGGGATTCCGGAGGGTGTAATCAGCAGGTTGCAGGTCAAATTTTCACCGAGAGCTTTTCTTGTCGAAAGTGAAACAAAAGAAAAATAATAATAATAAATAAAAATAACGGATGTTGAAAATGCTGGAAGTGTACTGGTAAGTGACAGCTCTCCACGTGCTCCGACCACGGCCGGCATGGATTGCAGATGGACGGATGAACATGGATCCGGATTTCATCGAGCAATAAATGAACCCGATTTTATGCTCTTAACGCTATTACATTGAATTAAAACCTAACTCAGTGTATGATCGAGGTGTTTATACGATATTATGTCTGCCAAGCAGGACGATTTCTTTTGTATACGGCAGTAGCTCAAAATACAGCAACGACGAAGCGGACTGTCTCGCATCACAAAGTAAATTTAATTATTTTCTTTGCGTTATGACTGATTACCAGTCGAGAGTCATTGATAGACTTTCGGAAATTTCAACATCTGGTTTTTATTTGTCCCATGTGAGACATGAAAACAAAACAAAACAAAACAAAACAAAAACGAACAAACAAAGTGAAATTCTGACCTGCAACCTGCATATTACACCCTCCGCACCGGATTCCCTCGATGGCGGGACGTTTTAATCGTTTAATTTCCTTTTGCCTTTCATTTCGTGTTTTCTTTTCCTATGCTTTTATGCTATGGCATGCACCTAGGAAGAGCAAACAGGCCTCTGCAACAAGTCATTCAAGACTTTCGCTTTAACATGCAAGAGATTTGGTGAGAGAGTAGTGACAATACTCTGAGAAGAGGGTCTGGATGGGGCTTAATGGTTAGCGTTTTAAGAAAACTATACATAACACTTAAGCATGAATTGCCCCCGCAGGAGGCTTCATTGTAGTCCGCGCACACATAAAGTAAAAGTGTAGAGTCTACCCCCGCAGGGTTTTGCCAAAACCCGAGGAGGCATCTTAGAAGTCCCGACGAACGCAGAGCGCAAAGGATCAACAAAATACCCGCAAGTATCAACGAAACGATCGCAAAACTTCCTGGTGCTGAAACTTTGACCACGAGCTAACTTCTTGTAAGGTTTCATCAGCGAACTTCGGCGCTTGTAACCGGTATTGTTTTATACGGTCGATTAATGGAAAGAAACTTTGGCTCCCAAACTCTTTTCTTTTTTATTTTATCTAGAGAAACGGATCAAAATACCATTCCCCGATTTAAATAAACGATTTCCTTGGGACCGAAGAATTCGATCGAAAACTCGGATTTATTCCGTCGGATAGTAAGCTATTCACAATACTCAGAATCAAAGCGCGAAGCTAAAAGTCTCATGCACGAGGGTCTGAAGGTGTACAAGGCCCCTGAATCCCAAGGGGCAATAATAAATGCTGTTGAACACTCCCTCTCCGCTTAGTCTCAAATCAGCACCAAGGAGGAAGGTGGAACGGCCCACCCTCCCCACCCCTTTTTCTTTGCTGAAAATTCGTGTTTGGATCGCGAATTGGTTACAGTTTCCACCTCCTCAATGGCGCTCGATCAATTTTCCAATATCTTTATGACAATGAGCGCGAGTAATTGAGTGTTGTGGAATAGGATACTGTTGACAGTCAGTGGGCGCCATACGGCAAGTTGGGTGGAAGAGTGGGTGGGCGCCATTGATTGACACAAAGTAACACTCAGCTGAGTTGCTCAATTAATGCATGTAAGAACAACAGTTGGTAGCAACCAATCAGAACCAGTTATTCTTGACACCAAGAGCCATTTCCGCGCGAGAAATGCTACAAATAACAATCCTTCAACAGAATGTGAATATTCAATGACCTTGCATAGAATGTTCTGTAGTTAAGCTGCTACGTTTACTCATTTAAGCAAGGATAACGCACTTTTGTGGGGGGTGGAGAATTTTAGCTTTCATAACTTTAGCTGTTTTTTTTTTTAGCTTGGAGGATATACGACGGTAATTGTGCGTCTATCTAATTCACTCTCTTTTCACTTAATTGCCTTTCTTCATAGTTCGTGTGGTGCAGCAGATAAGTAACGCGAAAATGGTGTTAATCAATTCCTAGAAGATAATCAGTAAACAAATAAAAACAGGTGCGGAGTCAAAAAGGAAGAAAATCTTTGCATTATCACACATGCTTAAGTTTTAAGAACTGCACCTTTGGCATATTTTTTTTCTTCTACCCTTTCCTTGAGGTCCGGTGCTGTTGCATTCGATTAGAATTACGTTTCCACAAATTTTTGGCCACTTCTAAAGGGTGGTTTTTAGTGGTTTTTCGTATCTGGCGCGGGTCGATTGCTTAGATTATTTGCTACAGTACTGCAGTATATTTTGTCTATTTTCACGGTGTTATCGAATGTCCAGTATTTAACCGATCCAGATAACAGGAGGTCATTTTGTTCAGCGGACTGGCTGACGTACCCCTAATAAAGCGTTTTCGCATTGAAATCTTGTGTTAGCGTAGTCAGAATTAACAAATTATATGCGGAGTTAAAATATCACTTTCCAACCGTCTAAATTAAGCGTAACAGCAAGAGCTGAAAAGCATTCTTTATACAAATACTTTCTTGCGGATAGAGTCAGTTTGCGTTTAAAGTGGGTTACGAACGACGTTATTACTTACGAATTCAACAACATGTTTGACGCTTTGAGTAGTATAAATTGACTCCACTTGAACAATGCTTTTTTGACTTGAAAATAAAGTCAAGCCAAGATGACTTCCAAACTTCGTTTCTTCTCGCTGTTTTGTTTGTTAACAACTGTCTTTCTAAATCTCTACTTATTAGAATTTATAATACATCGTAGATTTCGGTCCATACCCATCATCGACCTACATTTCTATCACAATCCTGGTCCTTAAGAGGCAATTTAGTTTGATTTTTTACAACATTTAGTGTTCCAGGGCATTTTTAGTGTCAGATGTTACACAGACTTAGTAAAATTCAACTGTTTGATGTTGCGGAAGCAAAATATTAAGTGCTTAATGTTAAAGAGGCAACCCTAATGCACGATGTGAAAAGTAGGCTTGCACCAGTAAATATCCTAAATTTATATCAAAATACGTCCGATGTTCGCTATTACAATACACGGTGGTCTAGGTTGCGGAAGTTTTAGATAAAAAAATCTAACCTAGAAGTGGAAAGGAGATCCTTCCATCGAGTTGACGCTATATGATGGAACGAGATACCAATCAGCTAAAAGAAATTACTAAATTGAAACAAGTGTCCAAGAAAAAGATTCATGAAAACGTCATGGTATCTTAAGTACTAAAAACTCGTATGTTGACATTGAGGTGATAAGCGTATTAATGAAAAAAATACTCATCATAATATCTATCGATTTCTGACTTTCTAAAGAATATTTGTTTTTTTTTGTAAAGTGGTCTTTGTATTTTATGTTTTAATTTGTTAAATGTAT
>BLFK01000397.1:1025866-1028366 GCA_014634185.1 Astreopora myriophthalma | reverse complement strand
CACACCACTTTCGATCAGCCCCCTGAAAGGAATTTGCCCTAGAGCATTTGCGTCGATTTTAAGAGGAATAAAAACGATGGTAGTATATTTCTGATCTCTACTGAATAAATTCCGCTCAAAATAGAATTGTTCCTAAATACATGTGAAACTAAACCGTTGTCTTCATGAAAGTTACTGAGAAATCTCGAAACGATCACCATTTCTATAGCAACTTAGTAGCGTCTTAGTCATTATATTACAGGCCCATTATATTCACCAAACACTAGAACAAATAGAATACGCTGTAAGACGGCGATCGATCGGTTCAATACACTAGTTAGTTCGAGGTGAAATATACAATTCGCCTTTCTCTCACTACAGCTGTTGTCACGAGCAATTGTGATCATTGACAGAAATAGGTGCACTGTGTGCACTGTGTGAACACATGCCTGCGTAAATAGAACAACACTGACTTGACCATGTTCTGGCCTTTAGGTAGCAAAGCCAAGCCCGTTTAGAAGGAAACAGAAATGTACCTACCGATAGTCCTGGATAGGAGTACGTCTCTTTCTCTTTGATATAATGATCGTCTTAACTGTGACTAACATTTACTGTAAAACCGCTTTGAGTGAACTCAGTTTTATGAGGCCCAGAAGAGAGTTGTGACGAAGTATGCAAATCGTTGTCCTTGTAATATTTGATCGCCATATTAGCGTTGGTTTATTAGCACGAACAATGGCTAATGATAATGCTAATAATAAAATTCATTGAGTGCAGTCTTCGTCCGTTATTACTTTAAGATTGTAGGAGCTGTTGTAGCTTACACGTTCTCAAATGTAATGAGGCCGTGATAAGGTAGCCCAAAGGACAAACTCAAGAGAACAGAATCGTTATGCTAGTTGGCGGGGCTATCTTACCACTCTTATCTACTATGCGTATTATGTAAGGTAAATAAGCGACCCAATATTTTTCATACATCGGAGGTTCATATGATGTATAATGAAATGAGAGAAGCTCCTTAATTTTCAACCGCTGAGCCGTAAAGTTTACAACGCTGATGAATTCTAATATGACAACACGGCATCTTATTTTAGCTGCATAGCGAAACTTTGAGGCCACATTGCACTCAACCGTTAACCAGTCGCAATTTTGTCAGTTAAATAGCAGCGAAAGTGAAGAGTTGCATGTGTTGGCGTGTTGTTTTAGAGCCTGTCCAGTCTCTATCAAACTGCCATCCACACGGACCGGTGATTGAATGGCAAATCGCAAATTCCGCTGATGGGGACGAAGAAGAGAACAATCGAAAAAAGCGTCTTAGTATATAATGTGTAATCTTTATTAATTCGAATAAAAGATCCTTTCAATCACTCATGTATATGACTGTTTAATTAGTCCAACAGAGCAAACGTAGAGCAAATGAAGCTCGAAAAATTACTGAAACATTTCATGAAACATTTCATGAAACATTTCATGAAACATTTCATGAAACATTTCATGAAACGTTTCAGTCTTGCTAGCAACGTTTTAATTTAGTGCCTCAGGTAACGGGAAAACAAAATTAAATATTCAATGCAAATTTCAAGAGCAAATGAATGTATAAACATTGCGGTTTGTTTATGTCGTGTGGTATTTTTGCGGTGGCTAGCGCTGGGTTTATTACGTAATTTTGATTATTAAGCGATAACAGGCACGTACACTCTCTTAACGCCGACCTTTTCCTTGTTATATGCGTTTTGAAGACTAAACATTGACTTTCATCAAAACATAATAAATTAAAACACACTTGTCCCCACATGAATATTTCACAAAGCTTTCAAACGAGGTTTCCCACTGTGTGGTGCCTTCATTTACTGAAGTTTCCTCGTTCTTTTTCTTATTTAAATAGACCATTGTTCATTATATCGAAGCGAAATGTTTCCCACCTGGCGTTGGACTCTCCGAATCACTGAACATTGATGTTTGAATCGTGAAAAGTAAGTACGGGTGCCGTCCCAAATGAAAGTTCAAATGGACGTGTTCAACCGATCGTTCTATTGAATAGTCAGGTTCATTTAGTTAAAGGTAGTACTAGTTTCTTCCACATTGTTTCCGTAAAAATACGAAGAGTGCTAGTGGCGTATTATGCTACTTTTACAAGCACAATCGGCGATTTGTAAAACGGTCTAATAATAAGGGGCACACTAGTGTGCTCGGAAAATAAGTTCATTCCCGAGAAATCGTCTCCGAGCTTTACGAAAGTGAAGCCGGTAGACTCCTCCCATTTAGATGACCGAATCCTGCTGGGTCTTAGTGTCCCGTGAACTTCGAAGTTCAATGCCGGATGATAAATCCCTCTCCCATCTTTTATAGGGAGTCCCCACTGGGCCTTAAACATTGGCCGAGGTTCCAATGTACATTTTTACTTATGTATACTCACTGCCTGAAAGAAAACACATGGTTGTACTTTGTTATAATGTGGAATTCTCTAATAATTTCCTCACATTTGCGAGATAATTAATGGCTTATCCAATGCAAAAAAAAA
>BLFK01000397.1:1011646-1025856 GCA_014634185.1 Astreopora myriophthalma | reverse complement strand
AAAAAAAAAAAAAAAAAAAAAAGCTATCCAGGCTTTGAACAACTAGGGCTAGATGCTCTTATTTAAAGCATGTGAAAACGCTCGCCGATCGACTTAGTTACTACTTACTACTTCGATTTTAGTTCTTTTACATCAACGCTTCTTTTCTGTTTTCTTCAGATCTGAAAATGTTTTGAACGACGAAAATACAAACTCCCTGCCGCTGCTGCAGGTAAGCTTATACCTCACACTGGCAATGCACTATATTGGATAACTTAATTGTTTGTTTCATGGCACTTTTGAAATTAGTACCACTAATCTTACAGTCGTTCCTCTCTTTGTGATCCCAGTGATCTCAATGGCGCGCCGGGCTCGAGGATAAGTGCCCGCTAAATTAAATGGCCATTTTTTGTGTGTTTTATACGAAATTCGGGGAGCAGTGTACCGTCTTGCATTTATACCCGCGTCTCTCTGACCCAGTTTTTACACAGCATGCGCCTTATTGCAAACCTGAATTCTGGGATTTTGAGTGGGTAGATGGCAGGATTAGCAAGGGAATTGCTGTAATGAAGCAGCTTTCCAAAGTAGACGAGATCCACCGGGATGTTGTTAAGAAAAGAATCTCCAAAATTGACAAGAATGTTCATAATGTGAAATGGACTCCACGTTAGAACAAAAACAACTGTAATTATGAATAGCGCGGTTGCTAGGCGCTTTTCTTGCTTGGAGACAGTCATTTCCATCTTAAGTTTTTTCCAAAAGTGAAATCGAAGGGAAACGGCAAGGTAGGCAATGCATATCACCAGAACTGATAGCACTGAGAGTCCAGTGAGGTAGTACGTAAATATTTTCTTTGGAACCACGTTTAAAAGGGCTGGAGTGCTAAGAATGTACGCCACAGCTGCTGTACCCGATATGGTCCACACTGCAGTTATGATGGTAACGTACACTTGTTTTGTAGCTCGATACCGAAAATCTATAGGAGCACATACAGCGTAAAGTCTTTCAAGTGCGATGCAAGCCAGCGTAAACACAGAAGCTAAGCCAGTAAAGACGTCAGTCACTGTGTAAACGTGATAAAATTCCACAACGTTCCTGTTGGATGGCGCGTAATTAAATGCATAAACAATGTAAATGTACATGGGTAGGGCAGAAGTGCCCACCATCAAGTCGGCTATTGCCAGATTAATAAGGAAATATCCACGGAACTGTCGTGGCAGTTTCTTTTGTAAGAAAACTCCAATGATAAGAGCGTTGCCAGCTATGATGGCTGCTGCCACGAGTCCATATGTTATACACCAGGAGAGTACTTGAACATGATTGATTACAAAAGAGGCCTCAATCGTTGAATTGTTCATGGCACTCATTTCTCCCTTTGTGAAGCGAATGGGTCGATGATTGCCTGGAGTGAAGGAACGAAACGATAGAATTTGTAAGTAACAAGACACGAATTTTTGCTTAAACCTATATTTGGCCTTGTTTGTGCCCTAGCTGGCTTTGAAACATTTTATTTCAATTTTTTTTCCATCATCAACGGAAACATCACCAAACTGGGTTAGTTTTTTCGGGGAGTTACCTAGCAATAAATGTGTTAATCAGTAACTTCACATGGCTTTTTTTTTAAAATTGCAATAAGATTCGGATATTCAATTTGGAAAAGCTTGTTTTTTCCTTTTCTTTCCTTTTTCTTTTCTTTTTTGTTTTGTTTTTTGTTTGTTTGTTTTTTTTTTGTTTGTTTTCTTTTTTGTTTTAGCTATTAGCATTTATTTAATCGATTCGCTTGATTATTTAAAAGTCATCTGAGGTGTATCTGGAAGATTAATATGGTGGATCCAAGATGGCGGCTGTGGACTTCCCACGCAGTGTGACGTCATAATTACATTCTGTAGGCGTTTTAAACGAACCATCTCATCACCTTGTCTATACTTCTTCTAAAAGGAGAACTGACAGAAGATAGGAATGGATTGTTTTTTCCTTTGCCTAATTTGAAGCACACGACATCATTGAAGCAAATATTCCAGTATTTGGGAGGCTACTTACTTGACGTCTTTAAGAAGGGGGGAAGGTCCGTATTGACCGTTCAATGGAGGTCCGCCATTTTGGCTGCCATAATGCAGGCTTGGGGACTTAGCGTGACGTCACTGCGCACACAACAGGCTAAAAATTTAGCAACAGAACAGGACAAAATGCCTCAGTGGGTCGTTGTGGTTTGAAAATAAAAATCCCAGGTCCGTAACTTTTCAAGGATTTCACGCAAAAGATGAAGCTTTCCCTTAACGAGTGTGTGTTCCGATTACGAGAGAAAATTGAACTAGTCCAAACGCGGTCTTGCCTCAGTGTGACGAGCATTGTAGAATGCACCTACAGTCTCCAGGATTTCAAGATCAAGCTTTTGCGAGGAAGAAAACTATTAGTATACTTCAATTCGTTCAATAATTGAATAATAATTTAACAATTTATACCGCGCAGTTTCTATACCGCAGTTCACATATGGATTATTTCATATATACTTCACATTATTTCACTCCTCACGGGAGATATGAACTCACTAAATTGACCTCGCTTCCAATGTGTGGCTTCATAGCTCAGTTGGTAGAGCATCGCACCCGTCGCACCGGTATCGCGGAGGTCACGGGTTCGAATCCCGTTGAAGCCCTGATTTTTTCAGGCTTCTCCTTCCCAATTGCTTAAATTGGAAAATTAACTGCGATGATCATTCAGAAGCAACACTGAGTCACTAGTTCACGCGTTTATTACTAATAGACTTGACTACTGTAATAGCCTACTGTATGTTGCAGTAGTTATGTTGCAGCGTGTTATGAATGCTAGCGCTCGCTTGGTTTATTGCGTCCCAAAGTCGTGCCATATCACGCCTCTGTTTCGCGAGTTACACTGGCTGCCTGTTTGTTACCGTATTGAATATAAAATATTACTTTTTGCATGTAAAGTTTTGCACGGTATGGCACCTTATTATCTGCGCCGTTTAGTATATGTTCTGCCTCCGTCTAGGTACAATTTACAGCGCAATCATGACCCTGGTGTTTTATTAAGATCACCAATAGTAACAACTAAGAACACTGGGGGATAGATCGTTTAGTTGTGCCGCCCCCAGACTTTGGAATCTTCTTCCATCTACGGTGATGTTGATTTCTAGTTTAAGCATTTTTAAAAGTAGACTTAAAACTTTTTTTATTTAGTAAGGCATTTAATTAGGTATTTTTATATGGTATTTTAATTAATATCTTATGTAAGGCGCAGTTGAATATTTGTATAGAAACTGCGCGGTATAAATTGTTAAATTATTATTCAATTATTGAACGAATTGAAGTATACTAATAATTTTCTTCCTCGCAAAAGCCTGATCTTGAAATCCTGGAGACTGTAGGTGTATTCTATAATGCCCGTCACACCGGGGCAAGACTGCGTTTGGACTAGTTCAATTTTCTCTCGTAATCTGAACACACACTCGTTAAGGAAAAGTTTCATTTTTTGAACAGAATTCTCAATAAAAAAAATAAGTAAGTAAATTAATAAATTTCAGGATGTCTGCACGAAAAGTAGTCTTTGGTCTTGTTTAATTAAAGTCACCGTTAGCGTGCAACTTCATTGAAGGAAACAGTGCCCAATCGTTTAGTCTCCTCACGGCGGCAGTTTTAACTTTGCTGCAACTAACTTCGTTGTCCGTGTTTTGTCATTGACCCAGCGACCTTTCTGTTTTGATCTCTTTCATTCTCAGCGCTTGATGTGTTTAAAAGTGAAAGAACGTTCTGAGTTGTTTTCTTCCAAATCAACACAATTCTCACAACATTTGTACACTGAACTGTGACGGAGAGAAAGTTATCTTTTGAATGGGCCACTTTCGAATTGTGCAAGAACTAGCCTGAGTAGCAAGTAAGACCTGGGGTCAAGCAGACCTGGGGTCTGAGAGCAATGGAGATCGAGGGACGCTTTTCGGTGTTTTGGCCGCGCGAAAAATGGGGTGAGAGAAAAAAAAAACAAAAACAAAAAGGAAAGAAAAAACAAAACAAAACAAAAAACAAGAGAGGGCTAGTGGAGGGGAGGAAAGGAAACACTTGCAGACAAACCCCTGGATTTTGAAAACCGCCCACTTGGGCTCTCATGCATGAGCGCACTCACCGAGCTTTGATGCTGTAATGAATTCAACCAAGGAAATGTTTGGCCTCCCTCAGTGGAAATGAAACTTTCTGGACAAGTGTTGAACCAAAACAAAATTGTCAAAATATTTCGGAAGCAACGCGGTACGGTTGGGAATGAAGAATTCTCTATGAATCCGAGTGAGAAATGCAGGCTTTGTAACTGCAACGTCAAAGTTAAATTTTCAAATTTAAGCCAAGCAAGCTATATTTCTACAGAAAATCTCTTCAATCCTTCTAAAAGGAAGAACTAACTAACTAATCCTCGTCGGGCCCATGAGGACTCTTAAGACCGGAAAAGGAAGATCTGCAACGGAGAAATTTTAGCACAAATCTGCCAGAAAGTTGGACATGAAGTGAGTCTGAGGTGGCAAAATGTGAAACGTATTGAAATCGTGTTTGTAATTCTTGTGGTCGTAAGATTCCAAATCTTTAATCACTGTACTCATTCGTCCAGGAATCGATACAAGGCGAGATTAACTACGCAACTACTACAAAGTCAACTCCAGAGAAGAAGCGTTTGCTAGACACGCCAGATAGGGAAGAAGTCCCCCATCCCGAAATCGTTTGGACGAGCTGTTTAATCGAAATGTGTTGTTCTTCTTTCAAGCCACCGCTAGATCCTTTATCGAGAAGAGAGCTGCTCGATGTAACATTTCTACAAAAGAGTAAGATCTCTCCGCCATTTAGAGTGAGTAGTGAGTGATTTCAGCGAGCGAAAATCGAAAATCAGTCCAGCGAAAGCAAATTATTTGGAAAGATTTCCGTACAGCTCCCGACATTAATTATACATGCATATTCCTACTAACCCTCTTCCAAAAAGAACGAGCGCGAATGGAGTTTTTCCAGGAATATCCATGCATAATAAAGTAGGGACCTATCTTTCGCGGGATATATTCGCTTTTCGCTCGCTGGAAACGCTTGCTGCGTAGACGATGGTCGACGGAAAAACATTATTTTGACATTGAGGCACTGGAAGGTGTCAATCAAACAATCCGAGCAGCGCCAATCAGAGATCCCTCTCGTAGGCGAACGGGAGTTTTCAAAATCGAGGGGCTTCTCCACCAGCGTTTCCTTCTCCTCTCCTCCCCTCCCCCTCCATTTTTTTGTTTTGTTTTTGTTTTGTTTTTTGTTTGTTGCACTCGCCCTATTCTAGCGCGACCAGAAAAAATGAATTCTCCTCTCGCCCTCTGGAAACGCTGGCTAAAGAAAAGATTTAAGATGACATATTTGCATTTTCCTAGGGAAATGCAAATTCTCCTCTCAAACTGGACTGCGTTCTTCTGTTCTTGTCCAATTCGAAAGTGACCTTTGGGGGTGTTAAGAGCATTGGTCATTGACCTGATCATGTGACTTGAGCCACGTCTGTAAAATGTTGAGATGATGCACAGTGACCTTGATTTCTGTGTGATCTGTAAGTGAATTTAGACCTCGAATAATTCGCTATATTCCCCCCTTGGAATTCCAGAGCAAGGTTTCATGAAAGAATGATTACGTTTGAGAATTGCAGTGGTCGCTACAAGGTCCGCTTGTCTACTTCCGGAACAGCGTTAAATCGATCATCACTTTTTTATGAGGGCGTCGAATCACCCGGCCATGGCGAGGGACTGTTAGGGTTGTTCAGAAAATCAATTACAGTAAACAATCTTGCTTGACGCACGATAAAACGCTTGCAAGTAAAAATGGCTCACGAGAACAATGTCTTCGTCCGTGTGAAAGGTAAACATGGAATACATTGTTCCTTGTATAAAACATTCTTTCGTGCATTGTGCCCTATTCCAAATTATCTCTTTGTAGTTCTAATTGCCCTGTTAATCTGCTTTGGTATTTTTACCCATAAATTCCATTTATGTCGATTAAGGATGAGTATAAATCAGGGGATACAAGTTCGTCAACCGAAGAAATCTGTGGCCTTTGGTTTTCATGCTGTCAGTAAATGGTACAACAAAGCAGACAGATTCCACCAAATCCTGTCAAAAGGGTCACTGGAATTATCTATATGGCACAATTAACATTGCAAAATCATTTTCAATATTCATATGCAAATGAATTGGTTTTCGCGCACATGCACACCATCGTAATTGAGCAAAACCATTTCCAATCAACTGTAAGAATACCTGTCCTGATGTGGATTCCACCTGGTAGTCACCGTAGGTCTACCGATTTGGATATTAAAATCTCCTGCTTGTTCAGGATATGTTGTCCGTTTCTTGACTCTATCACCAAAATACCAGATACAAGACACACCAAGTCCAATTGGGAATATTTCGGTTCCTCTATTCACTTCACAAAGACAAGCAGGAGGGATGTTCCAGTTAATCTTAGGCGTTGAATTACAAGACACACGTTGACTTGTCACCATCAAGTTGTTTTGACGGCCAAATTTGTAAATCCACGGTTGTTAAATGGACGTCAAATTAAAACTGAGGTTTGGAGCACCCCGGTGCGACTTGATCATTTGTGGAGAAGGTGCTCCTGACACAAATTGTACATGATCAATACAACTTTCTTCACTTACCACAAGCCACGGGGAAAGAGACTGTTGTCTGGCTGAAGTGACGGAAAACAGCAAGGCAACGTCGATGATCTTGCCACAACTCAAGCAAAGCAATTTCGAGCCGGAAAAGCTAATATCACTGTTGATGTATTGTTGTAACTGAATTGCGTTTACAGCTTTATTATGATAATTTGCGATGATTCTGCTAAATAACTCGTCAATCAGTATTCGAAGATGATGGACTTCTTCCTCAAGAAGACAAACATAGTATTAGTCCCATATGCTGCAATACATGCCAAAGAGGTTTTCACCCCAGTCCACACTTAAGTAAGCGCTTTACCCTTACTTTCCAGTGGGTTTGACCGGCGCTATTGTCGACCGCCTTCAGCGTATTTTTGACTGACAAGGAAACTATCGGTTTACACATTAGCCACATGAGCATTCAGGTATTAGCGCCTAATTATCAGGCGATAGCAATTATTACAAACAGGTCTTGCACACAAGAAATGTTGGTGTTTATTTTTCATCAAGGTATTGCTTGCACAGATCTAATTACTCAACGAAAAAAACATAAAAGCGAACAGGATTTGTTTCCGTTCTCATTAGAGAGTAATGATAACGTTCGTTACGTAGTTGGGAACGCTTACGCATTGTTTTAAAAGTCAACATGTCAATGCGAAGGATTTTTAATTCTAAATTGTGACTCAGCCTTGCTTTTGCCTTATTACATTTGTTCTGAAACTAAATTTCAATGTTTTAGTAAACGCCATTCGTTCGAGAACAATCCCAATTTTCGATTCAACTTACATTCGTCTTTATATACTGCCGCGGCGGAGTTTTAAAATACACATTGCCACCGTCTTTCAGTGTTGCGGCCAAGAGCCGATTTTTGTTTTGTTTGTTTTTGTTTTTTTGTAATCATTATAATAACTTGCTTCTTGGGACATCTGTGAAGAACCATTTGAATTTGAGCCTGAATTTGCGTTTCCAAATTGAGAGCGTCCTCTTACATGTAGCGAATTCTACCCTTTCGTACATTTAACCAAACATACATTTATGCGTGGGAATTGCAATGGTACCTCCTCGAGTTTTGATTGTACTCAGTGTTTCTTTCCGCAGAAGCCTTTGACTTTGAAGCCTTGTGTCAAGTAAGCACAGTAAAATGTCATGAGCAAATCGCTTTACCGAGCTAAGAGCGACCTTTGGGAAGTAAGCGAACATCGCCATTTCAACATTCCTGCTCTTTTGGACACAAGCCTCTGACAAATTATTGGCTCTGATTGGGGTTAATTGACTGTCTGGCAACTTTGTTAAGACCATGCGGTTGCAAGGCTGCCAAAGAGCTTTGGTAACGTTTGACCGTGGTCAAACACGACAGGCCGGTTGCGCTGAGAGAGTCAATCCCAGTAGTAATTAAGAATTGGTTCATGCTTAGCGTGCGTATATCGAGTTATTGATGCACGTGGGAAGTTTGGAGAGCACGGAAGAAGCGTAAGAGTTGCTCGAGGCGTAGCATAGTGACAAGAAAGTAGTGCGCGGAAAACAGGTTTATTTGTGATTGATTACAAAATTCTCTCGATGCGCGTACTGAGAAAAACAAAGATTCTTATTGGCTGATTACAAACACGCCATTTTGTATTTGATTACAAGTTGCACACGTCATCAGATGGACGCACGGCCGTGCGTATGTTGAGAAATGTACCATAATGACGCCAATAGGAATTAGATAGGGAAGCACGCGCGCTATGTTATAATAATTTTTATTATTACTTTTCTTTTTTCGTTCAAAGTGAAAACTTTCATCACCAATTTGCCTTCATTAAGTGTGGATGGCTGAAAATATCCGTGCGTTTCGGCGAAAGCGTTGTCTGCCTTCCCCTAAGCCGCCCAAACTGTGGTCGTTTACTGCTAGAGCGTTTTCAAGTGACGTCGCTGGCGAGCGGCACTATTACTGTGCCTGAACAAACAAATAGTGGTCAACCCGGTGTCTCTCGGAAAATTGAACCCTTTTATGCAAACACATATATTTTATTTATTTATTTATTTGTATTTTGCTTCACTTCTGATGACGTGAGTGTACAAACTTTACAAACTCGTTCCCACTCATTTACTGCCTCAATCGAAAGAAGCGCGAGACTTGGGACCGAAGGCGATAGCGCGATGGGAATCTTAACGGTTTCCTCGATTGGTGACGTCACGAGAGGACGGCTGGGGACGACGCTACAAACTTCAAAAGGGTTGGTCTCCACCGACCGCTTAGCTCAATTGGTAGGGCACTGAAATACCGTGCCGGATTTCGCGGGTTCAAACGTCGGCTGCGTTGAGGTGGTATCATACCGTAGCCCACCTTTTTCTTCATAATCAAACTCATTCAGAAAAAAACAAAAAAACAAAAAAAAACAAAACACCATCAAGCAACTCATTGCCATAAATGATGACAAACACAATTATGTCTGAGTCTCTTGTTGCCAAGGAAGCAGATCAAGCTTTTCTAAGATCTCTTTGAAAGTGCTTTTTCGGTAACATATTAAGTGAACAACAAAACACAGCCACTGAGACAAGAAACACTTTTTGACACATTATGTTCATAATGATCTAGGTGATGAACCTAAAATGTTTGACTGACTCTTGTTATTTTCAGAGAGAAAATTGTCCAAAAAAAGGGTGTGCAAGAACGATTCAAAAGATTAGCTTCATTCTGGTTCATTACCTAGAAGCTTCGTCTGCTTTAAATTTGAGTCTCCAAAAGCTGGTAAAAGTAAAAGACGGGGAAAAAAAAGAGTGTGTGCCATTCACAAATTCCATGCAAGTTTCAAAGTTCAAACCTGCATACGGTCAAGGAAAAAATTGCGGCGGTCACATTTTTGCCATCTTTTCCAGCAATTCTAGTGCAAAAATGCCTGTTATGGATAAATACACGGGAAAAAAATGGCATGATGATGCATGTTTCCAGCAATGTAATAGAAAAGGAATTGCGTTAAAATGACATATGAGCTCCACAACACTGCAAGAGTTACATGAATATCTTACCTCACAAACAAGAATGTAGTCTGAACAAATCTTTCTTGAACCGGGTCTCTTTTTCTGAAAGTAAACATTAGAAAACACCTCTTCTGCTTCCAAATTATAGAAAAAGGTTAGGGGGAAAAAAGCAAACAAGAGCTCAACCAGCTCTCTTTTTATCAACAAGCTCAACCAAGCAACTAAACAGCAAAAATCTGACCACCTTGCATCCTCGGGAATTCTAGATATCTTTGTTCGAGAAGGCTATTCCCAAAGAATTTACTATTTTCTTGCAAGTCTCTGACTAGGCTTTAATCCTGCACCAACAGTTGTCCACGCAACTTCAACTTTCATTGAAACTTCCACAAATGCAGATTGACGCTTGGTCAGACAACGTTCATTTGCCTTTAGGCCCCTGGTCCGTGAACAACTAATTGTCAGTAGCTCGAAACGAGCATTTGGCCAAAACTGGTTACATTCACGGTGCCAATTCACGGTGCAAAGTTTAAGCCTTCTCAGCCCTTGATGATGAGCTCAGGCACCAGCACATCACCGAAAACACGGTTACTTAGAGCACATTTAACACATTTCCAAGGTAATTCTGCAAACAATTGTGCCGACAACAAAGTGAATTCAAATGGGCCGAGTATAGCCACATGACCAAATTGCCATGTGTAATGTACCCAGTACCCGTCGAAACCCTTGGATTAACAAGAGTCTTAAGAGACCCCAAACTCCCTTTTAACAAAAAATAAACAAATAAATAAAACTGCGGTTTCCATACATTTTCATGGGTATCATATCAATTTATAACTGAGTAACTGAGGAGAAGGTGGGGCCTTTGTGGTGATCGCTGAAAATGGTTGGACTCTAGTCTTCTTGCATAAGGACGACAAACCGTGCGCGTAGGCCCACTCTTAAAACTTTTTATACTTAATTTTCTGTGACGTTTAAAAACCACCATGTCATGGACGTAATGAACCCTGGATGTTAACACCCCTAGTGTCCAACGTATATCTTCCGGACAGGCTTTTACCCGTCCGTTTTCGTTTGTAGTCCGTCCCCAATGCGTAATTGGCATTGGAATATGGATTACGTGAAATTACGGGTTTTGTTTACGCAAAGACATGAAAGACAGGGATAAATTTATTGCTCCACGTTTCACACATGCCCAATAACGCCCGTTATCAAGAGTGAACAAATAAAGTTAGGTCAGTAATTTAATACATGGCTGAAACAATAATAATAATGAAGAACATTTTTTAATGAGGATACCAACATCACAAAAAGCGTTTTACAGAAGCTAGAACTATTTCCAGATTCCGCGTGCTGTAGTCACGCATGGACGCGTTGTTCTACCGAGATAAGAAGTCCTCGTGATGACGTACATGAGGTCTGAGAAAGCGTGTACCATTCCAATGTCTCTTACATGAACGATATAAGTATTTTTATTTTTAAAACGGCGGACGACTGACGAGGATCGTAGATCAAAATATATTTCGGATTTCCGCGAATTTTTACGGTTTTATTTCTTTAAGAACAACCATTTTGCAGTTCTATTAATTCAATTAAGTGCTTCGAACGTGTACAGACGACGTGATTTCTAGTTACTCTCGACCATCTGAGTTGGACTCCTTCTAAAACTTCACATCAGTCCTTGGTACATTTTGAGGATAGCTGTTTCGAACACAGGCCCTCATTGTCGAAGGGCAGGTACCTCCCAATATTAAAGAGATTTCTTCTATAAAGTACATCTATCCCCACAAGAAATATGGCTGTACCCTATGTCTCCTGACGGTTGAAACGAAAACGGAGGAAGTTGAGTCTCCGCGATCGTTGCCTATGTTTACCCTTTATCTTGATGGGAAGTAGTACAGGTAGCAAGAATCCATTCCCACAGCATAAATGAGCCCTTAATAGAGGTAAAATTGCCTATAACGTTTAATAAAGTAGTGAACATAAGCTTGTAAATCCGTGAAGCCTGCCAACTGAGGAAAAATACATACAGGTGAAAAATCCACCAGTGCTGTTTTTTGATTATGTAAAAGGCTTTTATCAAATTCGAGAAACAGTTTAGTAAGAATTCTATTGCAAAGAAATGTAGTGCTCTATTGCATTATTTTACAGTCCCAGAGATGCAAGAAATTTATTGCATAAATTCTTGTCAGGGTTAGGAGAGCGGCCCATATGTTAGGATCATAGTAAATAATTGTTTTTGGCTTTTATCTGTCAGGATGACAAGGAAGAGATTGATACAGATAATGAACAAAATCCCGCACGCAATTCTTAACGAAGAGGAGGGGGAGCAAATGACTATGAAGGAATTTGATGATGACCTCCAGATGAACCAGATTGGGCTGCACTGGAAGAGAACTTGGCTACAGGGACCAGCTCTGCAGACTCAATGAGTGAATCAGAAGATGATCGTCTGGAGGGTGACTCTCGTAATAATATCAGGTAATAATGAATAGCACCATTGCAAAAGCAAGAGAAAAACTCCAAACGCCAAGCTGTATCCTAACACTCGCTCAGCAGGCTGGTTTTACCCTAAAGTTTTCTAGTTGCTGTTTCTCTCTTTGGCCTGTGGCCTCACTCACATAAGAAACTCTAAATCCGTCACTATTGTTGATGTCGCTATTAGTAATATTTTTATTATTCAACCAATGTATTAGGTAAATAAGGTGTGTTCATTTTTGTATCATTTTCAGGGTCGAACCAGGGACACCAAGTTACGAGGAACCGAAGTTTGTTGTGTTCTCTAGCATGGTGATGAAAACCTTTGGCATGTTCTGCTTCAAGTATAAGCAGAGTGAACCGACAGGTACGATGAAGTCTACCGGGACTATGGTTTCGGTGTTGCAGCACTGCTACAAGTGCAGAGAGAACTGGCTTACATTTGTCGTTCCCAAAACTTTGTATCAGGCGCCAGGTATCCAGTCGGCAACCTTCTGTTAAGCTTAAGTGTTTTAATGGCTGGGGCATTATCAGCAAGGTGATATTAGTGTTTCGACACGTGAGACTGTCAGCTTACCTGTACAATGCTTGCATCCTTTCTATGCAACAAATGCCGTCCTTTTTCCTTGAATTTTACTCTTCTGAGAGTGCTAACAGGCTTCTCTTATTTCTAAGCTCAAGGATATGAAGGATGCTGTAAGGAGCGGAGACGGGAGATTCGACTCAATGGGACACGCTAAGTATGGCGCTTACACTATGCTTTGCACCAGTATACTCAAAGCTGTTAATTTTTAACTGCTCCAGGTAATTTATTTAGTAATACTCAAATCTCATTGCGAAAGTACTGGATTTGTCCAGTGGAATTGCTGTTGTAAAGCCCTGGCCAATCTCTTGAACAAAGTTGGATTCAATTTCCAACTTTACTATATGTGTGTGCAACAACTTTTGCTCCATAAAATGTTGGGCAGAGTTCGCTGTTGATGAACCACTTCTCCCAACCACTCTGCTTGACA
This sequence comes from Astreopora myriophthalma, assembly GCA_014634185.1. NCBI lineage: Eukaryota > Metazoa > Cnidaria > Anthozoa > Scleractinia > Acroporidae > Astreopora > Astreopora myriophthalma. The sequence continues at coordinate 1,012,756 of BLFK01000397.1, read as the reverse complement.
AGTTGCAATCGAGTTAGGAACACAACGCATGTGTTGTTAAATTTGATTGACATATTGCATAGGAAAAAAGGAGCGGAGTTTTCATAGGGAATTCGATCGGACGGAAAAACCGGAATTGAATCAGAGTCGATGAGCAGAGTTGTACTACGAATAATATGAGTCTAGATCAATATAACATGACATAGCAAATGTGAAGTATTTTACTGCTCCTCCACCAAAGTTGGAGTTACAACATTAGGTTTGTGGTAGACTTTTCCATTATTGTTAACTTTAGGCAAACGAGACTGGTGGCAGTTCAGCAAATATGTAGTTGCGAGGTGCCAAGAGAGCATGTACTTATCTTAAATCAGTTGGCATTTCTCTCAAAGTATTTGTCTCAGGTAGACACCGTGGAATTGCCAACTGGATCGAATAAAGTCAACCTGACACATCATTTCTTTGATATTTGGCTTGTTGCACGCTCCACTGCGAAAGGTTTGCTCAAGTTGAGTAAGGAGAGTGGTTGTGGCCGAATAAAGGAGTGAATGAAGGGAGTCCGGAACCGCCTTTACTGGTGCGTGGCATTAACAAAGCAGTGGCTTGAGGCTATGATTCTTGCCGAGTGGAAATGTTTGATGAGGCATATTGCAAATAGACTCAAGGATTGCGCTGACTCTCTCTTTACTTCTCTACTGGCTGTGTCCACGAAGATCTAGAGCCAAATAAATGGACTAAAATAGATACTTTTGTTTCTTCCATTTTATTACCAAGAATTGAAGTTTTTATGAGCAGACACCCCCACAAAGCAGCAAACTTGTCTGTTACTGGTGTCTGTTACTGGAGCTGATTGCTTATGGGAATGATCTCTTAGTGGCCACTAGAAAAATAAGGGAAAAGTCCTAATTCACCACAAAATAAGAATATAAATCCATAAAAACAATTAAGGGGAATGAGACAAAGAGGATTCATAACCCCTCTGCCCTCTTCCTCTCCACGCATTATACAACACCCGGGTTATTTGCCTGTAGACTGTAGGTTTGTATAATATATTATTTTGACCTATGATGTGAAGTATATATGAAATATGTCACGGGTTCGAATCCCGTTGAAGCCCTGATTTTTTCAGGCTTC